>QRFJ01002791.1:254980-317705 GCA_006176705.1 Cocos nucifera | reverse complement strand
ACCTGACCTCTATCGGTATCTACTCAAACTAGATCTGGAGATCTTCTCATTCTTTATCATCTTTTCAAAAATTAGATTTGGATCTGATTTGAAGGATCTTCAAAACTTTTTTTGAAGATCAGCAGTCATCTCTGCAGCAGTGCTGCCTTCTTCCTTTCTCGTCAGTCTTTTCTTGTTTAGATCGCACCAAACTATAGCCCAACTTTCCTTGGGTATGGAGAGGAGAGAGAGGAGCAGAATATGGCATGGAGGAGGGAGAGGAAGAGCCTTGGAGTGTGGGCTAAGAGAAAACTCTATAAAAGTTGGGCGCAGATAGGATTTATAGACCTTGCTGCGCCATGCAATGCCACATCATCCCGACCAATCACGTTGCTTCGTTCAATTAGATCTAAATCTGATTGGTGGGATGATATTACCTGATCCAATCAGATGAGAGCCCCATAAATTCATCCTTAGATGATGCCTAAGACTGGTCAAAGTATATAGCTAAGGACCACCTAAGTAGAAACCAAGAAGCAACCTGGAGTCCCATCCGTATGGGACTCCAGGCATCCTTATCCATTGGCGCATGCCATCCTAGGCATGCGCCCCCTCCTTTCCAAATTCTAGCAAGGGGACAAGCCCCTATCTACTCTCCTATAGGTGCATGACACATAGGCAGATGTCTAAGTGTCAAAGGTCAATGTTTGACCAAAGTCAAAGATAAGAATTAGCAGGTGATGGAAAATGATAGGTGTTATCTCAAATTTATGTCATAAATTAAGACAATTCTTTTCTGACCTGGACAAGCTCCAGTCAAACCAAGTAAAGGTACCTGAGTGAGCACAAATGCTTTTAGCTCAGTAGAGACAACTTTAATGAAAATAGAAGGAGAACGTTAGGCTCAATCGTGTGCTAGCACGATTTCTTTGAACCTAATTGAATCTTATTCAAATCAATTGAACTGGGTTAGTCCAATTGATGATATCCAGATCCAAAATCCTTATTTGTGTGATCTAATTAAGTTCAATTCTATAAGGTAATGGGATATGTCATGATCTCTATCATCGACATCATCGAAACTTCTTTCGATGGATCAAAACTCTTCTGATTCAGACAACTAGAATGATCGATCATCCAAATCATTCTAATTGCTTCCAAAATCTGTCAGTGATACCTAGCAGTATATGGTGGCAACCCATCAAAACTAAAAATGAACCTCTCAGTCCAACTACTTGTGTGATTAAGTTCTTCTATCTTGAGCTTCGACCAGATTAGGGTTAAGGTGAACTCATCAAACCCTAATTTCTATCATATGATTTAATCATTCGATTCAAGTCTGATGTGAAAACCTTAATAGAAACTCTTTCTATTATTTCACTCTTCCATGGCCATGGGCTTATGAACTTGATTCTCATGATCATCATAGGGCTACTCCTCATCTATCGACGTAGATTGATTCCCTCTTGGTGCAATCCAATTCCTACAATGAACATGCTATAGCCAACATACATCTCAGGATTTCGAATAGCTAGGAGACCGAGTCATGGTGTAGTCAAACCATAACACCCTCAAGGTGAACTGTCGATGTACCTCAGGTTAAGGAACCAGACACACCACTGCAGCTTTGAGTCAATCATCGATGAGAAGGTAGACTTCCTTATGACTACTTGAGGTGGTCACGCTCAGTGCCCTCGTTCTCTAACGAGTACCTGTACTCTCGCTCTGGTGTCTCCACACCATAGACTCAGGACTCATCTACTATAAAGAAGTGATTGTACATCAACCTTTCGGATCAATCATCATCCTCATGATGATCCTACGGTCATGAGCATTTTATGAGTTAATAATGAAAATTCCTATCTTAAATTTTCAACTCTTGAAAATAAGAATTATCATTACCATTAACTTAAGGGATGTATCATAGACACTAAATACACATTTGTGATAGAAAATAACCCATTTTATTATTTATAGTTAAAATTATAATTTTGCCCCTAGAAGTGTATTACAAGTATCAGCCAATTCTAGCTTCTAGGGCACACATATCTAACAAAGTCCCACTTGACCTAAAGCCAATTGGCTACAAATCTAAGTCCCATCTTCTTAAGGTGGACTTCGATCTTCTGCTGGCCCAACGACTTTGTAAGCGGATCCACCGCATTCTCTACGGAGTCGACTCTCTTGACCTCGACGTAATCCTTCTCGAGGTAATCATAGATGAGGTGGTATCGCCGCTCGATGTGCTTGGATTTTTGGTGAGACCTTGGCTCCTTAGCAAGGACTATGGCACCATTGTTGTCGCAGTATAGAGGAATGACATCTAATGGCATTACTCCGATCTCTACGGCAAACTTCTTATACTAAAATGCCTCCTTTGCAGCTTCTGATGCAGTGATGTATTCTGCTTCCATAGTGGAATCTGCTATCACTATCTGCTTGAAACTTTTTTAACTGACAGCTCCACCATTGCACACAAATAGACTCCCAGATGTTGACTTTCGATCATCTACATCAGACATAAAATCCGAGTCTGTATATCCCTGGACTTGGAGCTCTCCATTACCAAAGACCAACAACATATCCTTAGTTCTTCTTAAGTACTTAAGGATATATTTCACAGAAATTCAGTGTTCTTCACCTGGATTCGAATGATATCTACTCATGACACTCACAGCATGGGCTATACTAGGTCATGTACATAACATGGCATACATGAGGCTCCCAATCGCTGAAGCATAAGGGATCTTGCTCATGTGTTCTATTTCCTCAGGTGTACTAGGGCGCATATTCTTGGAAAGATGAATGCCATGTCTGAAGGATACCAACCCCCTCTTAGAGTTTTCTATGCTAAACCTCTTTAGCACTTCCTCTATGTAACATCTTCTGTGAAAGTCCTAGCATGCGCTTGCGTGGCTAGATCCAGAATCTTAGATAATCAACAGGATCATCAAAGGGTAATCTAATTACCCAACATCAAGATATAAATTAAATTATATTTAATTTATTTTTATTTTTATTATTAGATCTATAAAATTAGATCTGAAATATCTCAGATCTGATCTGGATATATGAGAAAAATTTTTAAAATATCTCTCTTGATCTGATCAGATCTGAACGAACCTGATCCAAGAAAAGTAGGTTTTTTTCTTTACGGTATGTCCAGAGTATGCGATAGAGTTCATCTACCCAAGTCCCTTTTACCTTCTCAAGCCTTGCTTTGATTCCTTATGACAGGGTTCTGTTGGTTACCTCAGTCTCACCGTTGGCTTGTGGATGAGCTACTGATGTAAAATTATGAGAGATATTCAAGTCTTCATAGAACTCGATGAATTTTGCTTCAGCAAACTACCGTCCATTGTCTATTATGAGGGTCCAAGGCAAGTCGAACTTGCAAATAATTGACTTTCAGATGAAGTCCTATACTTTTGCTTCAGTAATTTTAGCCAAAAATTTGGCCTTGACCCATTTGGTAAAGTAGTCAATTACAACCAAGAAAAACTTTCATTGTCCAGATGCCATCGAGAAGAGACCGAGTATATCCATCCCCCACTGCACAAATGGCCAAGGGGCACTCAAGGGGGTAAGCTCGAAGGTCGGTTGTCTCTAAGTACTAGCATTTCTTTGACAATAGTCATACTTTCTAGCATAGTCTAGGGAATCCCGATATAAGGTTGGCCAGTAATAGCCTTGCCGAAGTAGCTTGTGAGATAAAGATCTAGCTCCCAAATGGCTTTCATAAATTCCTTCATGTACCTTCCATAATGCAAAATTGGTCTTAGAGGGTCAAAGGCATTTTAAAAATGATAGTGAATAAGACCTTTTGTATAATTTACCTTCATAGAGAATATACCAGGAGGCCTGATTTTTTATTTTTCGAGCTTCTTTCGGATCATGAGATAGAACCCCATCTTTGAGGTAGGTGCCTAGTGGATCAATCCAACTCGGCTCATGCTCAACCTGCATCATAGACTATGGTTCTTCTTAACTCGAGCATTTTAGGACTTCGAAGAAGACTTTCTTAGGCAGTTCGACTGGAGCTAGTATGGCCAATTTAGAGAGAAGGTCAGAAGGTCGATTTTGATATTTTTTGCTCTCGAAATCTATCGAATGCTGAATATTTTGAAGGTCATAGTCAAATCCTTTACTTTCTCAAGGTACTTTATTATACTTTTCTTTCAAGCTTCATAATTGGCACTAACTTGTCTGACCACTAGTTGGAAATCACCATACACCTAGAGCCAGTATGCTTCCAACTCCTTAGCTATCCTTAGTGCTGCTATCAGAGCTTCATATTCGGCCCCATTGTTTGTTACGAAAAATTCAAAGTGCAGCGCGTATTCAGCAATGACCCCCTCCGAGTTCACTAGGATCAATCCAGTGCCTGCGCCCGAGGCATTGGATGAGCCATCAACATACAGGGCCTAGAAGCCTTCAAGAAAATTGGCTTTTTCTTCAGAAGAGCTCGACTGCAACCATGGAATACTGACCTCATTCTATTCTAATTCGGCCTCATCTGGGATAGTGCATTCTACTATGAAATCCATCAGTATTTGAGCTTTAATTGACGATCGAGGCTAAAAATTGATATCAAACTCTATGAGTTCAATTACCCATTTTGCAATTCTTTTGGATATATCTGTTTGATGAAGATCTATCTTGATTGGTTGACCAGTGAGGAGAGTTACGGTGTGCCTTTAGAAATAAGGTCGGAGTTTCCGAGCTACAATCAGTAGAGCATAAGTTAGTTTTTCTAACTTAGTATATCTAGTTTCGGCGTTCCTCAAAACTCAACTTATGTAGTAGATCGACCACTGTACTTTCGCCTCTTCCTTGACTAGGACTGCTGCAAGGGCCGTTGGGGAGACCACCAAGTACAAGAATAACTCTTCTCCAAGCTCAGATTTAGCTAGCAGGGAGGTGAGCCGAGGTAGCTTTTGAGCTCTTCAAATACTTGCTGACACTCTACGGTCTAGCAGAAGTTCTTTGGTTGTTTGAGAACTTGAAAGAAGGGCATACACCATTCGACCGACTTCGAGACGAAATGGTTCAGAGCTACCACTTTTTCTGTTAGATGCTGAACTTCTTTTATTGATTTTGGAGCAGTCATCTCTTGAATGGCCCAAATCTTCTATGGATTTATCTTAATTCTGTGCCTCGACACCATAAACCCCAAGAATTTTTTCAAAGTCATACCAAAGGCATACTTGGTCGGGTTCAATTTCATCTTGCATCTTCGTAGTGCATTAAAGGTCTCCTCGAGATAGCTATGTGATTTGTCGAAGTTCAACTCTTGACAAACATGTCATCTACATAAACCTCCATATTGCAGTCGATCTGCTTCTTCAAGATCTTATTGATGAGGCACTAGTATATTGCTCCTACATTTTTGAGTTCGAAGGACAACCCTGTAATAATAAAGGCCACAATCAGTAATAAAAGCAATTTTCTCCTCATCCTCTGGTGCCATCTGGATTTGGTTGTAGCTAGAGAAGGCATCCATGAAGGTGAGGAGCTTATGACCCGAGGTCGCATCTACCAATTGATCAATTCTAGGTAGGAGGTAGCTATCTTTAGGATAGGTCTTGTTCAACTTTTTGAAGTTTATGCACATCCTCCACTTGCCATTCATCTTTTTGACAAGGACCATATTAGAAATTCAGTTCGGATAAAAGACTTCTCGAATGAATCCAGCCTTGAGAAGCTTGTCGACTTCTTCAGCAATTGCCTTTTGTCTCTCCGGGACATGGCTACATACTTTTTCTTTCATTGGCTGATGCTTGGGATCGACAGCCGACAACGCTCCATAACTTTGGCATCAATTCCTGGCATATCCATGGGGATCCAAGCAAAAACATCTACATTTTTCTATAAGAATTCGACGAGTTGCTTTCGCACCTCCTCTCTCAGATTGGAGTCGAACTGCACTATGTAGTCTTTATTTCCATCATTAAAAGAGACTGAGACAAGGTCTCCTATGAGTTCTCCTCATTCATCTGTAAGATTGTCCTGGACATCCAATCCATCAACTGAACTAGGGTCAGACTGCTTACCTCTTTGCAGGACAATTGAGTAGCAATGTCTTGCCAAAACTTGGTCTCCCCTGACTTCTTTGATCCCACAATTTGTTGGAAACTTCATCTTTAAATAGTAGGTTGACACTAATGCCTGAAGTGCATTTACGCCAGGTTGGCCAAGAATTACGTTGTAAGCGGATGGAGCTCTTACTACCAAAAAAATTACTTGCACCCTGGACTGCCTCGAATATCGTTTTATAGTCACGATTAAAATTATTATTCCTTCAACTGGTACAACATCGTCAGTGAAGCCTACCAATGAAAAATTCATTATTTTCAGATGATTATTAGGTATAGACATTTTAGAGAAAGCATCATAAAACAAGACATCTACCGAACTTTCATTATCCACAAGAATGCGACGTATATCATAATCTGCTATATTTAAAGTTATTATAACCACATCATTGTGCAAAAATTGAACCCCTTGAGCATCTTCTTCAGGAAAAGTGATGGGTTTCTTAGCCCTCCATCTTTTTGCCAACCCCTCGGATCCACTGGCCTTCTCTCGTCGAAGTCCTCCAAAGATGGTATTAATGATGCCGAGGGGTGGCCGATCTTCTTGCTGCTTCTCCCTCCTTGGTGGTTCTGATTGTGGCAGTGCCCTTGGTTGATCTTCTCTTATCTCAATTTGATACTGCAGGAACCTCACCTAATGAGCTCTTCAATCTCGTCTTGAAGCTGAATGCATTCTTCGATATCGTAACCATGGTTATGATGGTAAAGATAGTGCTTATTATGATTGTGCTTGCCAGGATGAATGCACATCCTTTCCAGCCTTGGTAGTTGCTCCTTGATTTCCATCAGCACTTGAGTCTTCAGAGTATTGAGGGAGGCATAGTTGTGAAACCTTCTGGAGGGAGAGTTTCTTCATGCCTTTCTGTCAGGGTTTATTTGACAGCGAGCCTGAGGAGGAGTTCGGGCTTGCTTGCACTTAGGAAGAATCTGAGAGCACGATCGAACTTCATTTGGCTTCTCTTCGATTATGGGCTTGCTAGACTCGCTTGCCTGCCACTTTCTTGCGACTTCCTCATCCTTCAGCTTGAAGGCTTCTTCAGCTCGGGCATAACCTTCAGTCCGAGCTAGCGGATTAGTAAAATCTTTTGGATACTTCTTCTCCAGGAAGAACAACAAGTCATTCTTTTAAAGATTGCCCTTTAGTGCTATCATGGCAATGGACTGATCCAAATTTTGGACCTCCAGTGTAGCAGCATTAAAGCGGTTGATATAAGCTCAGATGGACTCTCCTTCCTACTACCTGATATTGATGAGGGAGTCCGAGCCTCACCTTGAACGTCGGCTGCTGACAAAATGAGCTACAAAATGGTGGCTTATTTGATCAAAGGAGAAGATAATACCCTGCTTCAGTACTGAGTACCAGCTTCTCGTTGCTTCCTTCAAAGTGGATGGAAAAGTTCAACACAAGATGGCGTCTGGTGCACCATGGAGTAGCATCATAGTCTAGAAGGCCTCTAGATGGTCAACCGGATCGGTGGTCCCATCGTAGCTCTCGAACTAAGAGGGCTTGAAATTCGACGAGATCGACTCCTGCATGATTTTCTGGAAGAAAGAAGGATCAGTGTAGATATTGTCATGGTTGGCCGGGGCAGCATGGCAGAGCTCCTCAATCTGTTGATCCATCTTCTGAAGTTTTCGATCAAGGGCTCCATCTCGATCGTGGATCTTGAAAGATTTTTGACTATAGATGAAAAAGATCTCCTTCAGAGAAGAATCATGATCAGAACAGGAGCTCTCTACTCTCTACTTTCCTTTCCCAAAGGTGATGGGTCTATTGACCCAAGGATGCCTCCTTAGGGGCTCTTGACATCCCGATGGAGGATTTTCCTATTGGATTACCGTCGGAGGTTGCTACATGGCTTGCACCATTTTGGTGAGGCCCCGGACCTGCTGCACTAGTAGATTGAATTGCTCTGAATCCACCATTGCTATCGATGGAGAAGGTTGCGGTGCCGGTGATGGTGATGAAGAAAGTGGATTTGGCTTAGATTTGGTGGCAGAGGCGGTGGATCTCCGAGTGGTCATCTTTTTCAAAGGCATTTCTAAAGCAAAAGAGATCAAACAGAGATGGATTTTGAAGGATCAAAAGGAGAAGGTAAACAAAATCAATCAAACATTCCTTTTAGAACAAGGACTCAGTATCCCTTCCTCCAGTGCCAATCCTGTTAGTGCAGAATTTGATTGACATTGGATTGAACTAGAGTTAGGAAAGAAGAGGTTGCCATCGGTGACCTGCAAAATAAAATTCCGTTCGAAGTCGGGGTGGTGGCTCCGACAGGATCCTCTGATGATCAAGTCAGCTCTTCTGATCAATAAAAATAGAGTGCTTAGAAAATTGAGGAGCAGAATAACGAGGAGAATGAGAGCTTCATTTCTGTTGGCCAGAAGTGCTAACTTGATCGTCGAAGGATCCTATCGGAGCCACCATCTCTGACTTGGAATGGGACTTTATTTTGCAGGTCACCGACGGCAACTTCTTCTTTCCCAACTTTAGCTCAATCCGACGTCAACCAGATTCTGCACCAACAGGATTGGTGCTGGAGAAAATCATCCGAATGAAATGCGTACTGGAGGAGATCGTTCGGGAGGAGACTGGTGAAAAAGTCCAATAGGTGTACGCTGGAGGAGCCCGATAGACCAGAGGCCGGTGGGAGTTCGGCTTCTAGGTGGTTGCCTAGCAATCAAGAGGAGCTCGGTTGATGAGAGAACTCGATCGGTGGTTGCTATGGGTGGATAATTAGGATACTTTCGCCACTCATCCATTCTCTTAAAGCACGGCCATTCTTGGGGTCGTCCGAGGGCTAATAAAAGTGGGACAGGGCCCTTTTGCCAGCATATCCAAAATTCTCGATTACAAGAATTTAGAGGTCCTCTACTCTTCATAGGTTGTCGAAGTTCATCCAGGGAAAGGTTCTATCATCAAGCCAGGTTGTGTTGGGTTCGAACACTTGATTGCTTAGAAGACCGCCATCACCATTCGAGCTCGTCCAGGTGAAATCCATAAGACCTTGTAGGTTCCATGGTTATCTGAGAAAGTTGGTGATTGGAACACGGGAGGTTGGCCAACAAGTCCAAGTTGGAGGTCTACGATCTTAGCGCTAAGTAAAAATTTCACACTGGCCAGAGTTAGTTGTGGTTATTGTTGCCAGATGAGGTCACCCTAAGACTTGGCGTTCTGTTGGACTTCGGTAGGTGAGGGTTTGCCCCTAACAGGTGCTTCGCTTATGCAAATCCCTGAAATTTTTTCTTATTATTAGTGCAACCAGGTGATGACCAGGAAGGGATTGGAAAATTAGAACATCATCTTCGGCAAAGGTTTGATATCAAAGGAAACACTTTGCGCACCCGCGTGCGGGGCCAGAAGAAAATAAAACTTTTTTCAGGCGAAGATTTGATCGATTTGTCTTACAAGGTATCCTCCTATGGAGAAGAGCTGATTGATTTCCTTCATTATCTTATGTCTATCTCTATTTTTGGTATAATCCTGGAGAATTATATTCCCTTCCTCATCAAGCATACTATTAAATCTATAAATACCCATGGATGTGTGCATTGTAAATTATGACAATAAGGAAGATTTCTCCTCTTCATGTGGACGTTGGCCAAGCTATAGGCCGAATCATGTAAATCTTGTATAGTCTTTTTTGCTCTATTATTATATTCTATCTTATTTCTTCACAATGGGGTGGTTGAACGTAGCTCAGAATCTTATGGCTAAGTTCTTGGCATTTTGATCGAGTGAGAAGAGACTCTCTGAGCATAAGAAGAAAGTCTAAGTGGAAGAGAAGGGATGGAAATGAGTGAGATAGGCCGTTACCCTTACCTACTCCATGCTTACCTTGAAGTAGGGCAGGGTTGGATGGATAGAGTTGGATAGCTTGTGTTAGATGGATTGAATCAGATAAAACTACAAAAAATATTATTTTTTTATACAAATCATTTTTGTTCTTATATATATACCGGTTGGGTATAGGTTGAGCTTTATCATTACTTGCATCCATCCCGGATCTGCTACAGTTTGGGTAAAACCTGCCCCATTAAGATTGTGTCAGGCTAGATACCTCATGGGGTGAAGTACATTGTCACACGTAGAAGAGTATTAGGGAAGCCTCATAATCTCTTCCTAGTTGGCCCTTTAATTATCATCATCCCCACCATTGGGGCATAAGATCTCTGTCCACCATCATCATTCATGTCCAGCAGTTCTCACATAATGTCGATTTCTATAATCACCAACAACTGTTTTTGACCTCTATCACCACCCATCACCATTGATGATTTCTACAAGCACCCCCACCTACCACTGCCGATCTCAATAATCAACCCCCCAGGCAACCTTGGCTCAAGTTTAACCCAGCCCCAAGACCAAAGCGTGATCACCTTGCAGGACCCGATCAAAATCATATCAAGTCTCAACATCTAATCTACTTAGGTGACAGATCGTTTTGGTCCATCTATCATGAATTAAGTAGCTTATGGTAGGTGTGTATACACCTCCAACAAATTGTATCAATTCAAATGCTGTTTCAAGGACCTGTTACAATTTTGCAATATTCTGCCACCCATGGGAAGAAACAGCTGTGTCAAACCGCCCGACGTGTTTTCCGGGTAAAGAAAACTCAATCATTCAGCATGACCTACATGTACAACATGCGTTCGGAGCAGTAATTTCAAAATCCTGCACACAATGTTATAGCAGAAAAAAGGGGAGAGCTAAATGTTCCCGGTTTCTCTCCTGAAGCTAAATATTTAGGAACCACACGAATCCTTATAAATGAACTCCATCATTACCTTAACAGACAAACATATTATTAAACGCATTTTTATGAAGCTTTGGCAATTCTGGCTTGGAATATTTGACACTGCTTGGCCTAGACATCAAGTCATCATCTGGGACATCCGAGCAGCCGCTAAATGGGCATAACGTGCAGGTGCAACTGCAGCTGCACTGAGATAAGTTGCTTGAGTTTGGTTGGTTTGTCTGATGGGAAATAACATCTGGAGAATGCATTAAACCCTTGCCAACAATACCCGGATAACTCCAACGTGCATTCATGATTTTTGGTCGTGCAGGCTGTAGCCAAAGTTTTTGCTTAATTATTTTTGCATATTGGAGCATTTTAATGCCAAGATTTCCCGTTTTAAGCACTAAAATATAATGGAAAATACTATCTGCACTATGGTGGTGATTCTTTCTGGTCCTGCTAAGATACCTTTACCAAAATGAAGATTTATCCTAAATTTTTTTAGAAAAAATGATGCTAAACCAAGTAGAAGAAATAAACAGCCTTGAGATGTCAGGGTTAGCACGCCAAACTTTTGCTTACATACAGAGTCTGCAACTTGGGCATGTGACTCTTACCAACTTTTGCTCATTGAGAGGTGCCGATGCCGAGTTTTCATGGTTTCATCTGGTTTCATGTTAATTCAGAAATTTTCACGGGGTACTGGTTAGAAATTTTAGATCTTTTGAGGAATGTTATCTTAATAGAAGCTAAACATAACCAGCAATTTTCGTAAATCAGCTCTAACTTTAGACCGTTACCTTCAGAAATAATTAGCTGCAGTGCTCCGTTGGTACCTGGGGAATGCAAATGGTTCAAATGCAGACCAACATAACCAATTATTGCCAGTGGCAAACATGGATGATTGCTGAAGAGAGTAATAAAACTTTGAACATGAAACTTACACATAGGAAAGTGAATGCACCAGTTCTTGTAAATCATCAGAAGAGAAACCAATCTCATCAACTAGGATATGGTAATGCCGTGGTCTAGTTGTTCCCTGTTGACAATTCACAGTTTAGCAAAGTACATATGTCAAATAACATGAAAATTTAAGGTATGCATGTCAGATCCGCAACACATTTGGCATTATAACGATACTTCCAATGCCGTGCTTCACGTCCACCTGTGGAGCTGAAGTGCTTTGCCAGGTGCTGCTATTTCAACTAAATTGCCACCACCGGAGTGTCCAGGATGACAGGCTATTCATGGATCTGATAAAAAAAATATGTCTCGCTTTATCTTCTAATATACTTGACTGGAAAATACTTGAGAATAGGAAAAGCCTATATAAAAATATATAATTGTAGGATAAGAACCAAACTCGCAGCTTATTGTTTGTGCAAAGACATTTGACCATCTTAAAGCATATTCTTGTATGCCAATGTGTTTTAATGAAAACATTTGTATTAATTAACCACTATAACATGGCATGACATTTCCATAGTTTTTTATGAGACATTTTTAGCAAGCAGATAAAAAGCAACGGGGTCCTTCCATAAGGAGAGCAGGGAGATATTTATGTCAACGTCATTTAGTTGAAAATTTGTGTTAATCCACCAGTGTAACATAGCATGACATTTCCGCATAACTATTTCTTTTTTTTTTTTCCTCCACTGAACTAAATATTTTTCACAAGCAGAACTACAGAAATCTCTCGCTCCCAAGTTTCAACCCAATCTTTATGTAGTAAATTTACCACCTTTTTGGCACTATAGAAAACAGGACACTTTCCACCTCTTATTCCATGGCCCTAAGTTTAGTGATTAAAAATGGTACGCTTTGAAGTTCATTTCTCTTAAAACTGATTGCGATGTTCCTGCAGTAGCCCTGTGTTAGGCATAAATTAAGATGGAAACTAGTTAAATGAAAGGAATATGCCCTCAAGCCAATTAATTTTTCGGCTGTTCTTTATCTTCTAAACTCATGTAATGATATTTTAAATAAATAAAGGCATTTATTTCATCATATGCAGTGTCTTATTATTTATTTAAGATTATGATGAACTCCTATAAATTAGGGCTATGGATTTTAGGATTATGATGAGATCATACCAGTGAGACCTAAAACCTTAAAACCCTAATTTAAAACATTCCTAGTTGATGGGACATTGAGTTAGGGATCAATGTTTTTCGGTAAGACTAGCACATCCTTTGTATGCTCGATTGAGAGGATGATTAATCTCATAATAACTTATGTATGACACTAATATAAGAATGTGGGTGCTCAATAGAGAATGAGTTCACTGAACTGATCCAAATTGAGAATATCTAATAGAGTCTTTATCTACATGTCAATAGATAGTTCTCATAGTTGAATTGTGCATGTAATCCTTTGACCTAAAACTACCATAGAACCTTATTTATATGAATCCATATTTTGTTTCATACTCATTCATGACTCAGTCATGTATGGGGTGATCTGTATATGATAGATTATATATGAAGGTGTGAGTAAGTTAATATTGAATCAATCACTCCTGGTAAGAGGAAATCGCATCCTATCTGCTTCAGACAAATGATGATTCAAGAAGACTTTGATCAAAGCATGATTAAATTAGCAATGATCTCTAATATTTTATTAAATGAATCATCATCATATGATTGAAAGAGAAATGAATAAGATATTGGGTTTGATATATTTACATATCCAGAGTCATATTCAGGATGTAAGGTGATCGAAGGATCTAGTTGCATGATAATTTTTCACCGAAGAATATTTTTGGTATTTTTGTCAAAATTTTACATCTTCCAAAAAGTCACGATATGTTGCTAGACATCAATCATGTCTTGTGGTATTGATCAAATTAAAAATTTTAATTTGATCATTAAATTAGAAAGTGTTCTAATTGGTTAAAATTGGGTAGGCTAGTTTTGACCTAAATCGGTTTGGTTAAGTCCTAACCAGATTAGGTCAAATCACACCCAGACCCACTGCTGATTAGATATGGAATCCAATGGATCACACAAAGAGAATTGATTAAGGATCTAATTGGATTAGACCATGTTTGCAAGATGAACATGCTAGCACATGTAGCAAACCCTAGCACCCAGATTCGAATTGGATTCGAATCAGCTTCCAATTTGGGCTAATTAAGATCCGATTTGAGCCAAATTAGATTTGATCTTGAATTAGATTAACCTAGACTAATTGAGCTTTAGATGAGGCATCACATACCAAAATCCCACATGCTAGAGAGTCTCTCTCTTGCGCGTGGGAAAGTCTTTCATGTGCAAAGAATTCTTTGGCGCATGGGAATTAGTTTGGCGCCTACCTTCTTTGACTTTTTCATCTTTGTTATGTCACATAAATTTTTCAATATGGGTGCATGGACATTCAGATATGGGGCACAGAAGAGTCTTTCTGTAGATGAAATACTTCCATTATTATTTTGAGAAGGGACTTTTGTCGCCCTAGGAATTCCTTGCCGCCCAAGACTCCTTGCCGCCCTCCTCTTCCTTGGACAAGCCCTCTTGGGACTTTGACTATTCAAAGATTATCTCCATGCCATTTCTTGCTGAATGAGGCATCCCTTTTCAAGAGCCATTGGATGGCCTTCTTATCTGATCTAATGGTTGTAATGTAGGGTGGCGCCAAAAATGAAAGCATCGGTGACTCTTCATAAATAACTTACGTAGAATTAGTCCGAAGAGTCCTTCTGCTTTAAGGCACCTCTTGGACTAAGTCTACGTAATTTTAAATGTCAATTTTTAGATGAGGTGTGAGATTGGATGATGGGGCATGAGATATTGATGAGGAAAGGGCGTGAGAAATTTGTTGGCATCCCTACGTACATTATAAATAAGGGTGCGCACCAAGAGTTCCGAGGTGTGTGAAAATTATCTTTCTTTCTTACAAGAGTTTCTTTTTGTCCAATTTTCTTTCTTTTCCTTTCTCTTGTCTAGACCTTATCCTTATAAGGACAAGAAGTCATCTTAAGACTAAGAGATTAGGAAGAAAAATTAAGAAGATAAAAGAAAAAGAAAGATAGATAAGGAGAGGCAAGGAAGGTGACATAAAGGCTAAAGAAGGTCTTGCCCATTTAATTAAAGTTCTTATTATTAGAATTTTAATTATATAAATCAGAGGTGCTGGTGTCTTGATCAAGTCTCTGTGTGGATCAACGTTGGAGGGTGAACACGTGGGCACCTGGTGGAAACCCTGACAGGACTACTACCAGTAATCAGGGATCAATTTAGGGTTTAGCGATAAGAGGTATGTTCTAATACTTTCTTTTATATTACAAATGCATGTTATATGATTTAATTGCTAATAAGGTGGTCCTAGGGTTCGGGTTTGGTTTATATGATTTCATATTTTTGCTTTGAAATCCATGCTTCCGCCCTGTACACCAAATCCTATCAGTGGTATCAGAGCAAGCCTTATTAGGTTAAATCATATAATGCTTTGCTTATAATATAATGGCTTAAATGAAAAGTATGATATATATTTTTTATGTTTATTTGCATGTTATTTATATGATGAGATCATATTCTTTTATTTATCATAATGAGATTATGATGTATATATTATTCTATAAAGGTTGCCCTGATATAGTGGAAAGTATTCACTATATAATGATGGTTGTCCTAGAATAATTATACATGTTAATAGATATATATAAATTTTATTATAATTGATGCTATTAGGCATTTAGTTTGATTTAAATCAGAATGTGCATCGAGATTTTTTAAATCTCTTTTTTTTAAAAATTATATTAAGTTGTAGTGTAATTAATCTAATAGCTGAATCAGTCGGGATGTCTAATTGATCAATCGGTGTCTAGGAAAATGGTTCATGATTGGTAAAGAGAATATGGTTTTTTAATTGGATTCTGTTGTCTGACCTGGCCAATTTATTGGTGTCTAAGGAAAGCAATGGGGGGACTCCCACTTCTCTCCCACTTACCTGGATCGATTCGATTAATTTAATTCTAGATTGAAATGCTTAGTATTATATTCACTACATTAAGGCCTTCCTTCATACTAGGTTCTTATTATGTCCAGAACCATATTAGTTTTGTTGTGTAACCACAAGATCTATCATAGGGAAAATGATGTAATATTAATCTAGTGCATTGAGATGCTTACAGCATTTTGAATATACTGCTTTGTTGTGTAACCACAAAAGTAGTTATATTTCATTTTGACTGTATAGAAATGAAGGATTCTACTTAAACTAAAACATTAAACTTAACTAAAATATTAAAGTTTGTTGTTCTAACACAAGGCTATTAATATTTTAGAGGCAAAAGTTTTTTTTTGAGAGTTGCATAAAATGCAATTGGAAAAGAGTTTCCTACCTTTGAACTTATAACAAGTTTGTTGTGCAACCACAAGACCTTTTATAAGGAATTAGGATCTTATTCTCACTAAGAAAATCAATAAGAGGGTTATGATTTTTGATTAAATAGTGGGAGACATAATTAAATTAAAATTCTAATTTAATTATGTTTGTCATCATGAGTTGTTTGCTT
The DNA here is from genome assembly GCA_006176705.1 of Cocos nucifera. Lineage (NCBI taxonomy): Eukaryota > Viridiplantae > Streptophyta > Magnoliopsida > Arecales > Arecaceae > Cocos > Cocos nucifera. Next base: position 301,371 of record QRFJ01002791.1, on the reverse strand, counting down.
ATGTATTGTTCTTTATTATGTAGATTAAATGGCTTCTTCACTTTCATTACATTCAATTTTGGATTCAAATAAATTGACTGGTCAAAATTATGTTGGACTGGTTGAGAAATCTAAAAATAGTACTCAGTCAAGAAAAACTCTCCTATATTCTTGATGCCCCTGATCCTAAGCCATTAGAGAAATGATGCCACAGATGAAGATAAGTCCACATACAAGATGTGGCAAAATGATTTTCTTACTATCAAATGCATCATACTTGCCTCTATGAGTAATGAATTATAGAGGCAGCATGATGGCATGGACACTCAGTCCATATTGCTCAATCTAAAAGAGCTTTATGGAGAGCATAGTAGAACTGCTAGATATGAGATATTTAAGCAATTATTTCAAGCAAGAATGATAGAAGGAACATCCGTACAAAATCATGTTTTGATGGTAATTGACCTAATCACCCGATTAAGTAAATTAGATTTTGTTATGGATGGAGAGTTAAGTCAGGATTTGATCTTGCAATCATTCCCTGAATTATTTTCTCAGTTTATCATAAACTATCATATGACCAAACTGAATTCTTCTTTGCCTGAGCTATTAAATATGCTCAAGATAGTAGAAAACCATATCAAGAAGGATAAGGCTCCTCTTCTTCTTGTGGATGGGATCTCTAAGAAGAAGGGAGGTAAAAAGGGTTCAAAGAGAAGGTTGATCCTAAAGGTGGTATAAATAGGAAGAAAAAGGGAAAGAAGGTCTCTGAACAGACGACCTATTTTCACTATGGCAAAATAGGTCATTGGAAGAGAAATTGCAAGGCTTACCTCACAACCATGATGTCTAGTGCAAATAATGTACTAAAAGGTATATATGAGATACGTACTATATTATCATTAAATTCTTTCATTTCAAACTCTTGGATATTAGATACTAGGTGTGATTTTCATATCTGTAAATATTTGCATGGGCTACAGAAAATTAAGAGTGTGAAGAAAGGTGATTTCAAGCTTCATGGCGCTGGAGGAGAGTCTATCCAAGCAGAAGCTGTAGGGACAAATATATTGAAGTTACCTTATGGAAAGATATCTGAGCTTACAAATTATTATTATATGCCTAAGATCATTAGAAATATTATATCTATACCCTTGTTATTAAAACAAGGTTATAGTCTTAATGTAACGAGCGAAGGTTGCTTGATCAAATATTCTAATGAAAATATTTGTTTTGGCATATTTAGCAATGGTTTGTTGACTCTATGTTTGGATGACAATATATTTCATATTGATGAAAATAGAAAATGTAAGAGAGATGACATAAATAATACTTTACTTTGGCATTGTCGATTAGGTCATATTAGTGAGGCTAGGATTAACAAGTTATACAAAGAAAAGTTCTTTGATCCTTTTTGATTATGAATCATTAGGAACTTGTGAATCATGCCTCATGGGTAAAATGACCAAGATTCCATTTAGTGGACATGGAGAAAGGACAAATGAGTTATTAGGACTTGTACATACGGATGTATGTGGTCCTATGACAACTCAAGCCAGAGGAGGATACTCTTATTTTATAACATTCACTGATGATTTATCTAGGTTTGGATATGTGTATCTTATGAAACACAAATCAGAAGCCTTTGATAAATTTAAAGAGTATCAAAGTATGGTCGAAAAATAAATTGGACAATGTATAAAAATCCTTCGATCTGATCAGAGAGGAGAATACTTATCTAATGAGTTTCTAGACTTTTTTAAAGTTAAAGGGATCCTCTCTGAATGGACACCTCCTTATACACCACAATTTAATGGTGTAGCCGAAAGAAAAAATCGTACCTTATTAGATTTGGTATGGTCCATATTGTGCTTCACTTAATTACCTATTTTCTTCTGGGGCTATGCCCTGGAGACCACAATTTATATCTTAAATAGAATACCTTCTAAATCAGTATCTAGTACTCCATATGAGATATGGAGAAGTATGAAACCTAATCTTAAGCATCTTAAGATATGGGGTTGTCCTGCATATGTCAAAAAAAATTTTGGACATAAGCTTGATGCTAGATCAGACAGATGTCTATTTATAGGATATCCTAAAAATAGTATACGATATTTGTTCTACCATCCTACTGAACAAAAGATATTTGTAAGTAGATATGCCACTTTTATGGAAAAAGAATTTATCCTAGAAAAGGGACAAGTGGCAGAAATATTGAACTTAGTGAAGTTCAAGAAAAACAAATAGAAATTTCTCAACCAAATAATCACATAAAAGAACCTAGAACACATAACTCCTATCCATAGGTCTGAAAGAGTACGAACATACACCTATGAGGTATGGGTTCATTATTGAGAACAATGAAGTCCAAGTCATTGAGAATGATGAACCTCTGACCTATACGGAAGCAGTCAAAAGTAAGGACTCTTACAAATGGCTGGCTGCCATGCAATCCAAAATGGAATCCATGCACACCAACAAAGTATGGACTTTGGTGGATGCACCAGAGGATATAAATCCTATTGGATGCAAATGGATTTTTAAGAAAAAGATTGGAGCTGATGGTCAAATTGAAACCTATAAGGCCAGATTGGTGGCTAAGGGTTTTAGGCAAAAATAGGGGATTGATTATGATGAAATATTTTCACCTATTGCCATGCTCAAATCTATTTGGATTATGCTTGCTATAGCAGCATACCACGACTATGAAATATGGCAAATGGATGTAAAGACTGCCTTCCTTAATGGTTTCCTTGAGGAGGAGGTCTATATGTCACAGCCAAAGGGATTTGAGTCAAATGAGAGACCAAATCAGGTATGCAAGCTTAAGAGATCCATTTATGGATTAAAGCAAGCATCAAGGAAGTTGGAACATCCATTTTGATGTAACAATAAAAGAGTTTGGTTTTCATCAAGAATGTGGATGAACCATGTGTGTACAAGAAAGACTAGTGGGAGAACCATAGTCTTCTTGGTTCTATATGTAGATGACATACTCCTCATTGGGAATGATATCCCAAATGTTACAATCAGTCAAATTATGGCTATCAAATAAGTTTTTCATGAAAGATTTGGGAAGAAGCATCCTATATACTAGGAATAAAGATCTATAGAGATAGATCTAAGAGGATGCTAGGCTTGTCCCAATCTAGGTACATTGACTTAATACTGAAAAGATTCAGTATGGATGGGAGTAAAAGAGGTTATTTACCCATGAGTCAAGGCATACATCTCTCTAAAAAGATGTCTCCAAAGACACCTGAAGAGAGAAATAGAATGAGTTCTATTCCTTATGCTTTGGCTGTTGGATCAATAATGTATGCCATGTTATGTACAAGGCCTGATGTTGCTTATGCTTTAGGCATTGCAAGTAGATTTCAAGCTGATCCAGGAGAGGATTCATTGGAAAGCTGTGAAAAATATTCTTAAGTACTTAAGAAGGACTAAAGATATTTTTCTAGTATATGGTGATTCTAATCTTAAACTAGAAGCATGTTCTGACTCTAGTTTTCAATCAGACCTAGGTGATAGCAAATTCATTTCAGAGTCTATCTTTACTCTAAATGGTGGAGTAGTGAGTTGGAAGAGTACTAAGTAGCCAACTGTAGCTGACTCAACTACTGAGGCAGAATACATAGCTGTAAGTGAAGCCGCCAAGGAAGCTGTCTGGATGAAGAAGTTCATCACTGAATTGGATGTTATTCCTAAAATTAAGAATCCAATATCACTTTAGTGTGATAATACTGGAGCTATTGCTCAAGCAAAGGAACCAAGGTCTCATCATAAATTCAAACACATTCTGAGATGCTTCCATCTCGTTCGCGAAATTATTGAAAGACAAGATGTAGTCATAGAATGAGTTGACACAAAGAACAACATAGCAGACCCATTCACTAAGGCTTTACCACTGTAATTGTTTGATCGCCATCTTGATTGTATGGGATTAAAATATAAGAGCTATTGGCTTTAGTGCAAGTGGGAGATTGAAAGGAATATGCCCTCAAGCCTATCAAAATTTATTTATTTTTGGGCTATTTTTTATCTTCCAAACTCATGTAATGACATTTTAAAATAAATAAAGGCATTTATTTCATCATATACAGTGTCTTATTATTTATTTAAGATTATGATGAACCTCATAAATTAGGACTATGGTTTTAGGATTTTGATGAGATCATACCAATGAGACCTAAAACCTTAAAACCCAATTTAAAATATTCCTAGTCGATGGGACATTGAGTTGGGGATCAATGTTTACCGATAAGACTAGCACATCCTTTGTATGCTCAATTGAGAGGGTGATTGATCTCATAATAACTTGTGCATGACACTAATACAGGAATGTGGGTGCTCATTAGAGAATGAGTTCACCAAATTGATCCAAGTTGAGAAAATCTAATGGAGTCTTATCTACATGTCAATAGATGGTTCTCATAGTGGAATTGTGCATGTAATACTTTGACCTGAAACTACCATAGAACCTTATATATATGAATCCATATTTTGGTTCACACTCATTCATGACTCAGTCATGTATGGGGTGATCTAGATATGGTAGATTATATATGAAGAATGTGATTAAGTTAACAAGGAATTGATCACTCCTGGTAAGAGGATATCGCATCCTGCCTGCTTCAAACAAATGATGATTTAGGAAGACTTTGATAAAAGCATGATGAAAATTATAAATGATTTCTAATGTTTTATTAAATGAATCATAATCACAAGATTGAAAGAGAAATGAATATGATATTGGGTTTGACATATTTCCATACCCAGAGTCATATTCAAGATTCAGGGTGATCGAAGGATCTAGTTGCATGATAATTATTTGCTGAAGGATATTTTTGGTATTTTTATCAAAATTTTACATCTTTCAAAAAGTCACTATATGTTGTTAGAAATCAACCATGTCTTGTGGGTTTGATCAAATTAAAAATTTTAATTTGATCATTAAATTAGAAAGTGTTCTAACTGATCATAATTGGGTAGGCTCGTTTTGACCTAAATCGATTTGGTTGAGTTCTAACTAGATTTGGTCAAATAACATCCAGACCCACTGCTGGTTAGATGTGGAACCCAATGGGTCACACACAAAGGGAATTGATTAATGATCTAACTGGATTAGACCACATTTGCAAGATGGACAAGCTAGCACATGTAGCAAATCCTAGCACCCAGATTCGAATTGGATTCGAATCAGCTTCCAATTTGGGCTAACTAAGATCCGATTTGAGCCAAACTGAATTTGGTCTTGAATTGGATTAACCTAGACTGATAGGGCTTTAGATGAGGTGTCACATACCAGAATTCCACATGCCAAAGAGTCTCTCTCTTGCACATGGGAATTCTTTCATGCACAGAGACTTTGGCACATGAGATTAGTTTGGCGCCTACCTTCTTTGACTTTTTCTCTTTCTAAATGACTCGTAAATTTTCAAATGGGCATGGACATCAGATATGGGGCACAGAAGAGTCCTTTTGTAGGTTAAATACTCCATTATCTATTTAATATTTGCATGAGAAGGGACTCCTTGCCGCCCACGATGTGGGATGTTGGTGCCAAAAATGAAAGCTCACGACTCTCCGTAAATAACTTACGTAGAATTAGTCCGAGAGTCCTTATGCTTTAAGGCACCTCTTGGACTAAGTCTACATGTCATTATTATTTGATGAGGCATGAGATAGGCCGAAGAGACATGAGATAATAATTTGAAGGATGTGAGAAAATATGTTGGCACCCCTACGTACATTTTAAATAAGGGTGCGTACCAAGAGTCCGAGATTTATGAAAATTATCTTTCTTTCTTACAAATGTTTCCTCATTGTCCAATTTTCTTTCTTTCCTTCTCTTGTCCAGACCTTGTCCTTATAAGGACAAAAAGTCATCTTAAGACTAAGATATTAGGAAGAAAAAATTAAGAAGACAAAGAAAAAAGAAAGAAAGATAAAGAGAGGTAAGAAAGGTAACATAAAGGCTAAGGAAGATCTTGCCCATTTAATTAAAGTTCTTATTACTAGAATTTTAATTATATAAGTCAGATGTGCTGGTGTCTTGATCAAGTCTCCATATGGATCAACGTTGGAGGGCAAACACATAGGCACCTGATGGAACCCTTGACAGACAGCTGCCAGCGATTAGGGACAATTCAAGATTTAGCAATAAGAGGTATGCTCTGATACTTTCTTTTATATTACAAATGCATGCTATATGATTTAATTGCTAATAAGATGGTACTAGGATTCGGATTTGGTTTGTATGATTTCATAATTTTGCTTTGAAATCTATGCTTCCACCCTAAATACCAATCCTATCACAGACTTCATGCAAAAAAAATTTTATAATTTATTGCATGAAAAAAAGGAGAAATTCTATGTGGAATGGATAGCTTAAGATTGGTTGAACTAGTTTCAACTAACTTCTAGTATTTGAATTCAAATGGGATCTTATCCTTATCCAACGCCTCATCCAAGAGGGTGATGAGTAGAAGGACTCACCTTCTACTCACCCTCTATCAAAAATTGCCAAAAGAATGTGCGACAAAATGTTTAGGTAGGCATGGAGAATAGATAAGGAAGAGATTAGGTTTTCCAAATTTCAAAACGACCAAGTTGAATTCAAAATTCAACTTAGTTTGAACTTGTCCAACCCTTGACTAGGTTAAAGGCAAAAGAGAGGAATGGTGCATAATCATTTTTGCATGAAAAATCTCACACAAAAATCAGAGGAGGGTGTGGGTAAAGGTGGAAAAATCAAATATGGTGGACGCTAAGGAGAATTTAAATTCAAATCTCATTTGACTTGGTCCTAATTGGTTTCAACCAAATCAATTAATTTAAATCAATTACACCATGTTTAACCCAACTAAATTAGGCTTAATTTAAATCATTAAAATTCTAATCAAATTAGAATTAATTAGGTTCAGGCCCTGATCAAGTCAGGATCGAATCTTCCTTAGTGATTAGGTCATCTCATGTCCTGATTGGGTCAAACCCAATCGAATCAAATTCAGTTGAACTTGATCAAATCCTTATCGCTCAATCAAATTGAGCTAATCAGCAATCAAATTGCTAATTAATTCTTAAAAAATATTAGAGTCTCAATCGGATGGATTATCAAGCATCAGAGTTCTATCAACATGAAACTCTTGAAGAGTCCCAATCCTGTAGGACTCTTGAACCTAGTGTCCTAAATGAATGGATCTCGAGATCATAGAGTCCCAATCCACTAGAACTCTTATTCAGAGATTCCCAATCTAGTGGGACTCTCGACCATAGAGTCTCAGGTTATCAGGACTCTCATTCAAAGAGTCCTAGACACAAAGGACTTAGAGTCCCAGTTGAGTGGAACTCTTGGTCACAGAGTCTCAATCCAGTGGGACTCTTGACCATAGAGTCCTAGGTCATCAAGACTCAATATCAACCACCAGATTAGGTAGAAACTATTATTGTGTGTGACCCCATAGGTTTGAATCCTTAGCCAGCAACATAGGAACCAATTTCCTATATCAATCGATGTGACCATCTAACAATGATATTGGATGTCTGGATAGATCGAAAAGTTGTAATGCAATAATAACGAACCTGTGGCATATCGTTATCGTATAATTCATCCCCTTGACCTCGATGCTCAAAGGATGATCTAGGATTTACTGTCAATCCTAAAATTCATCCATAATGTATTTGAAAACTCAGTGTCCAACACATAGACCATCCCGGTCGAGGGTTTGCTAAATTGAAATACAGTGATGCACTTGCTCCAATACTTGGAAGGGTCAATCTCATCTTGACTCACATACCAATAAGTGAAGTTCTTGATTGCACCCAGTAGCCTTCCATCACTAAATTAAAAATTTAGATAGTTCGGTACTTAAGTACAGTGAGTTGCTTACAGCTCACCATGGTGATCTCAGGTTTAAGGGACACTTATACCCATATCCTTCACGAGCAAATCTTGACAATAGAGAGCTCCACAATTGGATCATGTTTTGTAAAATGTATCTCTACACTTCACCTGCATGCTATAACACTATCCCCATACTTCTTGGTTAAGAGGACAACCAAATCTTATGGCACACAATGACTTACACTCGATACATTGTCGTCCTAGGTAACAACGAATCATTTGGTCATGAACACGTTTGAGGACTAAACGACAAATCCTCCTTTGTCGAGTCTAAATAGTCTTAAGTACTTCATCATAGAAGAGTTCATTACAAAAAGATGACAAAGTGATAAAAAAGTTAAAATAATAATTTTATTTATTAATAATTTAAGTATAATTACATTTAGCTAACCATCTACAACCTAGATGATTTGCTTTAGGATACAATTCCCAATAGATTTGACATCCCTTCAAGCTTTTCATCCAATGTCTGATCCAATTCAGCTTGAACTAGAAGTTCTTTCATAAGAACATTCCACATGAAAAGATTTTCTTTTCCATCAAACTTCTCAAAATCAACCTTCACGTTGCTTCCCGTGGCTAGATCCAAGGCTAAAATGCAACACAAATTCCAAGGGATTTGAGAAATAGCTTGACAGGACCTTGCTGAATTCACAACACCTAAAGACCTTCAACTTTCTAGCATCTTCTCCTCTTTCCATGCACCTAAGGCTCTGAAACCACTTATTATGAATTATTTCAGAACCTATGAAAACTCTTGTACCTTCTACCAATCTTAAAGAAGTAGGTTGGAGATGATAACAAGCAAGGATGAAGATTAGATGATTGGAAGTTAGGGCAGTCGCAGAGTGAGAGAAGAAGCTAGGATTTCAGGGAGAAAAGAGATTTTTAATTTCACTTATCAAAAATATTATATAAACAAAGTATATATATGACCCCTGAGCCAATAAGAATCAGCCCAAAATAACTCTCTTAGGCTAACCCAAATATGAAAGCACTTATCTAAGCCCATGTACACCCATGTCTTAAATGCTGTCACCTCTTAGACTGAAGACCTAGCCCAATATATGAATTAGCCATTTTAGGACCTCTCAAACCAAAGCTCAAAACTTCTTAGATTAAACCCAATCCATGATCAAATAGAAAATCCCATGCTCATCTTTCTGTCTGCTCGAGCTGGCTCGATGAGGACTTGAGCTAGCTCGATTGCCTGTCAAGCCATAGAATCCTGAAACATGTTCCATATTTGACTGAGAGAGCTAGCTCAATTTTGATCCAAGCCAACTTAATCTCATCTTGAGTCAGCTTGACCTGTATCTGAGCTAGCTCAATAGTGTGCCAGCCCTCATATCCTGGCTAATACATCTCTGGCTGATCCTAGCCTTCATGAGCCACCATCTTACTCCTTCATGATCTCCCAAGACTTGGGAGCACCTCACTTACTCTTTCAAGTTTCTCCAACACCATGCCACCTCTCCTTCATCCTCTCCCTCTTCTCCATGCTTAAGGATTTGGACAAATCAGCAAGCAAAGGTTGAGTTGCTGGTACTACAAAGATCGAGTCAAGGAGATCCTGATCGTGAGATGATCGTACTGCTGTCGAAGATTGGATCGAAGGCAGACTAGAAGCATTCTAGATATGATCTTTTGAGATCAAATCTAAAAGGAGAAGACCTCTAGATTTGATCTGAGTAGATACTAGTAGAGGTTGAAAATGTGTGCAGCTCAAGTCAGAACCTCAGAAGCTTCAGATCATCACTGCAGGATGAATTGTTCACCCAATCAGGTGATATAGGATATCACTTTTTTAATTTTATATTTATTTTTGCTTTTATATTAATCTAATTATATCTAAAAACTCTTAGATGTGATTGGATCATAAAAAAAAATTTTTAAAAATTTTGCTATAGATCTGATCTGATCAGATCGATCCTACGGCAACAAACTAGAAATTCCTTCATAAAGGTAGTCAAATTCCTTCACTATAGATGGTACATCTCACAAATCTCACATTAGGGATCCTGACCAGCTGAATTCTTCTCTAACCAAATTTCTCTCTAGCCAAATTTTTCTACTCCATCTTATGGATTGCAGATCTTGGCAACTCTACACCAAGAACTTCGGATTGATGAATTCGAGTTAGCAAGAGGACTCGCCATCAACATAAGTCTGATTTTCAATCAAGAGTAAGCAATGGTCACTAGAGAAATAACTAATCTTAGTATTCACCCATCCTAACTTCAAGTCAATCTTGGATCTCCACTATGTCGGCCAAATTTTTTTAAGAAAGCTTGATCACAGTCCTCATTGAAGAGCTTACCATCATCCCTCTAGCCTCCAGTCTGAATGTCCACACTCGCTCTCAACTAACCTTGAAGGTGATCAAGTTTCTAAAAACTGTTAAAGGTAGCATCAGCAAGATCCAAGCTCAGAATTTGATTGCGAGCATGACATCATCAATGCAAAGGCCAACCTTCAAAACTCGGTCAGTCTGACCTCCAACAAATGAAATCCAACCACCAGCAACTCATGATAAAATGATAGCCCACTCTCCATAACAAACACCAGGTGGCCCAAATGGCCTTTTGACATTCTATTATGGTTGTTACCATCAGTCTATTATAGGCTTTGCCAATATAAGGGACCCTCCAAATTCGTTACTCTGCTCTAAGCTTTCTTCTCTACTAAAAATCTCTTATGTACTCCATCTTGTTGGTCGAAAAACTAACTTGACTGTTGGAGGATCCTACTGGAGCCAACTCCAATCAAGACTTCATCTTGTAGGTCTCATCGATGACTTCATTTTCTCTAACTCTGGTGAACTCTAACATTTATCTATTTTCTGCACCAACAATCCCTTTGACCCTTAATGCTTAGGATGACTTTGAGTTAGCTATCAATGAAGGAAAATCCTGATTTCCCAGACCAGGTTCGTTCAGATCTGATCAGATCAAGAGATATATTTTAAATTTTTTTCTCTTTGATCCTAATTAGATCTAGAATATTTTAGATCTAATTCTTATTATTTTAATAATTAAAATAAAATTAGATAAATCAAATCAGATTTAATTTACCTTGAACTAGCTAATCCTATTATCCATTGATGATCCTGTAAGCAGCGGAAGGTTCTGGATCGAGCCACGCAAGTGCCTGGCCTCTATCGGTATCCACTCGGGTTGGATCTAGAGATCCTCTTCTTCTCTATCATGTCTCCAAAAATCAAATCTAGATTTGATCTGGAGGATCTTCAAAACTCCTTTTGAAGATTAGCAGTTGTCCTTTGTAGCAGCGCAGCCTTCTAGCTTTCAGTCGCCTTTCTCTCATCTGGATTGCACCAACCAAGGTCCAAAATACTTTTAGATATGGAAAGGAGAGGGAGAAGGTGGGTTTGGCATGGAGAAAGTGGGGAGAGGCAGCCTTGGGGCATGGGATTTTAATTTTCCAATCTTAATTTGAGTTGGGCGTAGGGTCTTATTTATAGACTGTCTATGATCCAACTCCTCTTCTTCCCAACCAATCACAACCCTTTGTGAAATTAGATCTAAATCTGATTGGTGAAAATAGAGTCTCTTGGATTGCTCCTTAGATGGCACCTAAGACCAATCAAAGTTTGTTCTTAGGAGAACTCTAATCGAAATCCAAAAAGGAGATGGAGTCCCTGTCCAATAGGGACACTTGGGTGCCTCCAACTTGGGCATACGCCAAGGGTGGCGTGCACCCTCCTCTTTGCCAGATTCTGGTAGGGGGACAAGCCCCCACCAATCCTCCAATAGGTGCGTGACACGTTATAAAAGTCAAAGTGTCAATGGTCAACATTTGACCAGTCAAAGGTCAACTTTTGACCAAAGTCAAAGGACGAGAAATGGCAGGTGACCAAAAATGGCAGGTAATGTCTTACAAAATAAGACAACCTTTTCTGACTTGGACAAGCTCTAGTCAGACAAAGTGAAGGCCTCTAAATGAGCACAAACACCTTTGGCTCAGTCAGGACAACTATTTATGATAGTAAAAGAAGAACGTTAGGTTCAATCGAGTGCTAGCACAATTTTCTTGAACCTAATTGAATCTCATTCAGATCAATTGAATTGGATCAGTTCAATTGATGATCACCAGATTCAAATCCTTATTTGTGTGACCCAGTTAGGTTCAGTTCTATATGGTAATGGGATATGTCATGATCTCTATCATCGACATCATCGAAACTCCTTTCGATGGATCAGAACTCTTCTGATTCGGATAGCTAGAATGATCGATCATCTAAATCATTCTAATTGCTCCCAAAATCCATCAGTGACACCTAGCAGTATATGGTGGCAACCCATCAGAGCTGAATGCGAACCTCTTGGTGCAGCTACCTATGTGATTAAGTTCTTCTATCTTGAGCCCGATCAGATTAGGGTTAAGGTGAACTCGTCAAACCCTAGTCTCTGTCATATGATGTAATCATTCGATTCAGAGTCTAATGTGAAAAGCTAAATAGAAACTCTTTCTATTATTTCACTCTACCATGGCCATGGGCTTCTAGGACTTGATTCTCATGATCATCATAGGGCTGCTCCTCTACCACCGAGGTAGATAGATTCCATCTTGATGCAATCCAGTTCCCTATACAATGAACATGCTATAGCCAACATACACCTCAGGATTCCATATGGCTAGGAGATCGAGTAATGGTGTAGTCAAAACTATAACACCCTCAAGGTGAACTACCGATGCATCTCAGGTCAAAGAACCAAGACACACTACTGCAGCATTCGAGTCAGTCATTGACGAGAAGGTAGACTTCCTAATGACTACTCGAGGTGGTCACGCTCAGTGCCCTCGTTCTCTAACGAGTATCTGTACTCTCACTTGGTGTCTCCACACCATAGACTCAAGACTCATCTACTAAAGAGAAGTGATTGTACACCAACCTTTCCGGATCAATCACCATCCTCGTGATGATCCTATGGTCGGGAGCATTTTATGAGTTAATAATGATTTATTCATATCTTAAATTTTCAACTCTTAAAAATATGAATTATCATTACCATTAACTCAAAGGATATATCATAGATACTAAATACACATATGTGATAAAAAATAACCCATTTTATTAATTTTAGTCAAAATTATAATTTTGCCCCTAGAAGTGTATTACAAGTGTCAGCCAATTCTGGCTTCTAGGGCACATATATCTAACAATCACTACGTCAGAAGCTACGAAGGAGGCATTCTAGTATAAGAAATTTACCACAGAGATCAAAGTGATGCCATCAGATGGCATTCCTCTATACTGCAATAATAACGGTGCCATAGCCCTTGCTAAGGAGCTGAGGTCTCATAAAAAATCTAAGCATATTGAGCGGTGATGACATCTCATCCATAATTACCTTGAGAAGGGTTACGTCGAGGTCAAAAGAGTCGACTCCGCAGATAATGTGGTGGACCCACTCACAAGGTCGTTAGGCTAGCAGAAGATTGAAGCCCACCTTGAGAAGATGGAAGTTAGATTTGCAGCAAATTGACTTTAGATCAGGTGGGAGTTTGTTAGATATATGTGCCCTAGAAGCCAGAATTGGCTGACACTGGTAATCACTTCTAGAAGCAAAATTATAATTTTGACTATAAATAATAAAATGGGTTATGTTCTATCATAAATGTGTATTTAGTGTCTGTGATACATCTCTTGAGTTAATGATAATGATAATTCTTATTTTCAAGAGTTAAAAATTTAAGACAAAAATTTTTATTATTAAATCATTAAATACTTCTGATCGTAGGATCATCATGAGGATGGTGATTGATCCGGAAGGTTAGTGTATAATCACTTCTTTATAGTAGATGAGTCTTAAGTCTATGGTGTAGAGACACCAAAGCAAGAGTACAGGTACTCATTAGAGAATGAGGGCACTGAGCGTGACTATCTTGAGTAGTCATAAGAAAGTCTACCTTCTCGTCAATGACTAGCTCAAAGCTATAGTTGTGTGTTTGATTTTTTGATCTGAGGTGCATCGACAGTTCACCTTAAGGATGTTATAGTTTGACTACACCATGACTCGATCTTCTAGCCATTCAAAATCCTGAGGTCTATGTTGGCTATAGCATGTTCATTGTAGGAATTGGATTGCACCAAGAGGGAATCTATCTACCTCGGTAGAAGTGGAGCAGCCCTATGATGATCATGAGAATCAAGTCCATAAGCCCATGGCCATGACAGAGTGAAATGATAGAAAGAGTATCTATTAAGGTTTTCACATCGGACTTGAATCAAATGATTAAATCATATGACAAAAAATTAGGTTTTGACCAGTTTATCTTAACCCTAATCTGATCGGGGCTCAAGATAGAAGAATTTAATCACATGGGTAGCTGCACCAAGAGGTTCATTTTCAATTTTGATGGATTGCCACCATATACTGCTAGGTGTCACTGATGGATTTTGGTAGCAATTAGAATGATTTGGATGATCGATCATTCTAGTTGTTTGAATAAGAAAAGTTCTGATCTATCAAAAGATGTTTCGATGATGTTGATGATAGAGATCGTGACATATCCTATTACCATACAGAACTGATCCTAACTAGGTCACACAAATAAGGGTTTAGATCTAGATATCATCAATTAGAATAATTCAGTTTAATTGATTTGAATTAGATTCAATTAGGTTTAGGAAAATCGTGCTAGCACATGATTGAGCCTAACGTTCTCCTTCTACAATCATTAAAAGTCATCTTGATTGAGCCAAATGCATTTGTGCTCACTCAAGTACCTTTACTTGGTCTGACTGGAGCTTGTCCAGATCAGAAAAGGATTATCTTAATTTATGAGATAAATTAGAGACAACACTTGCCATTTTCCATCACCTATCAATTCTTGTCTTTTGACTTTGGTCAAACATTGACCATTGACACTTAGACATTTGCCCATATGTTGTGCACCCGTAGGAGAGTAGATAGAAAATTATCCTCTTACTGGAAAATAGAAAGAAAGGGGTGCATGCCTAAGGAGGCGTGGGCCTAAGGATAGGGACGCCTGGAGTTCCATACAGATGGGACTCCAGGTTGCTTCTTGGAATCAACTTAGGAGGCGCCAAGGGGTTCTACTTTGACCAATCTTGGTGTCACCTAAGGATGATTTGAGGGGGCTCTCATCTGATTGGATCAAATGATATCATCCCACTAATCAGATTTAGATCTGATTGCACGAAGCGACGTGATTGGTCGGGATGATGTGGCACTGCATGGCGCAGTAGGGTCTATAAAAACCCTGTCTGTGCTAAGCTTTAGAAGAGATCTCCCATAGCCCATGCCACCAGGCTATCCCTCTCCCTCCTCCATGCCATCTTCAGGTCTCCTCTCCATGCCCAAGGAGATTTGGGCTCCAGTTCGGTGCAATCCAGGCAAGAGAAAGGTGACAAGAAAGGAAGAAGGCAATACTACTGTAAGAGATGATTCTAGATCTTCAAAAGGAGTTTTGAAGATTCTTCAAATCAGATCCAAATTTGATATTTAGAGAGGTGATAAAGAAGGAGAAGATCTTCAGATCCAGTTTCAGTGGATATCGGTAGAAGCTAGGCACTTGCGTGGCTAGATCCAAAACCTCAGGCAATCAGCAGGATCATCATAAGATAATCTGATTATCCAACAAAAGGTAAAAAATTAAATTAGATTTAATTTATTTTTATTTTATTTTATTAGATCTATAAAATCAAATCTAAAATGTCTTAGATCTGAATTAGAATCAAAAGAGAAATTTTTGAAATATCTCTCTTGATCCAATCAAGATCTGAATAAATCTGATCCGAAAAATTAGGATTTTTTCTTCAGTGCTGTTATGGAGAGGCCAGAGGAGGGTGGTAGCCCTGGGGGTTAGGAGTGGCGGGGGTTGGGGTTGAGCAGCGAGGGGCGGGGGCCACCGAGAGGTAGGGATGGCCGACGATGGTGGGTCGGGGTTGGGGGTGCACGGTGATGGGTAGGGGCAGCTTAGGAGTGGGGTTGGCTGGGCCAGGGAGGGGGGGTGCGTGGTGACTGGGAGGGGTGGCCCAAGAGGTGGGGGTGGCGGGGTTGGGGGAACGATTGGAGAGGGTGGGGAGGGCTGAGAGTAGAGGGTGGTCGGGGATGGAGTGTGAGTGGAGAGGTGGAGGGGCATTGAGAGGTGGGGGCGGCCAGGGGGGATGGAGGGGTAGCACTGACTAGGGAAGGAGAGGGGAGGGGTCTTACCGATGGTGGAGAGTAGGGAGGGAGAGAGAGAGAGATAGAGCACAAGGAAGGAAACTAATTTGGGATAAATTTTAACCTAAAATATGGTAGCAGTTTTCGAACCGCTGTCGTAGCTGATTTGGGATAAATTTTAACCTAAAATATGGTAGCAATTTCTGAACCGCTACCATAGGTCTACGACAACGGTTTTTGAACTACTGTCATAGACCTATGGTAGTGGTTTAGGTAACTGCTGCCATAGGTTAGAAATTAATTTTTATTCTAAATATTATATAATTTTAAAATTTAATATTCATTTTTACTATTCATTATCTAAATAATTATCATTAGAGTATCATCATAAAAGGTCGCCTCGATCCGATGGCCCTAGCTTCATAAATAAAAAAAATTCGATTTCGATGACTGCGAACGAAGACGCGATGATCTGATTCATGGAGATCTTCGATTGATCTAAAAATCTACAATGATGATCTTGATGACATTTGTAGCATACTATCAATATTTTACTTCAATCGAATATCGTTATCATAATCATTTTAGTATAGAATGATTTCGATCGTCAAATTAGAAACAAACGATCAAAGGGTTAAACAACATCGATTATGAGATAATTTTTTAGTGAAATGATCTTTGCTAAAATTTTAATAATTTTATATGATGATGATAATAAAATTCTAATTATTTTTGTATGAACTATTCATGTTAAGCAAATATTATAAAAGCATGAGCATGACTACCAATGGAGTTTAAGAATGGTTATCAAGCGACGTATATTTTTGGATCATTCATAGATCCACGAGTTAAATTTTATAATCACCACTATAAAAATGATTAAAGTAGTAACCAAGATCATTTAAGAAAAAAATTATCTCATAATCGAATGTTGTTTGGCCTTTTAATCACTTGTTTCTCATTTAACAATCGAAATCATCTCATACTAAATTGACCATGATAACAATATTCGATTGAAGTAAAACATTGATAGTATACTATAAATGTCATCGAGAACATCATTATAGATTTTCAAACTAAATAGAGGTCTCCATCTATCAGATCATTGCATCATTGTTCGTGATCATCGAAATTAAAATTTTTTGATCGATGAAGCTAGGGCCATCGGATCAAGGCAACCTTTTATGATGACACTCTAATGATAATTATTTAGATAATGAATGATGAAAGTGGATACTAAATTTCAAAATTATATAATATTTAGAGTAAAAATATGGCAGTGATTTTAAAAAATCACTACAATAGGTCTGACATAGGTCGGACTTATTGCAGCTGTTCTTTAGAACTGCTGCCATAGACTCTATTGCAGCGATTTCTAAAATCACTGTCATAGTTTGCGCTATCATAGCTCCTTTTTGTAGTATTGAATTATGCTAGCACATGATTGAGCCTAACATTCTCCTTCTATAATCATTCTGGTTAGTCTCGGCTGAGCCAAATTTGTTTGGACTTACTTAGAGACCTTGTCTTAGTTTGACTAGAATTTGTCCAGGTTAGAAAAGGGCTGTCTTAATTCATTAGATAATTTAAGATACCATCTGCCAATTTCTATCACCTGCCAATTCTTGTTTTGGATATTGGTCAATAGTTGACCCTAGAGACTTGGAAAAAGGGCCATGCGGCATGTGCCCATTGGAAAGTACATGGTGAAGGAACTAAATCTAGAGTTTCACAGATAGATCTTAAAACTTTTTTAAGATCAAGCAGTGGATGACTTAAATAAATTAAATATTTATTTAAAAAAATATGAAAATAACCTAGATCTAAGATGTATTACCTGATCAAGGCATGATATTAATTTAGAAATTAAAAACATAAAGGAAAGATTAACATGTTGATCTCATCAACATGCTACATTACTACATCTAATGTAGCTACATAATAATAGATTAGATCTGATACTTGAGCAAGTTAGACATTCTAACTTGTTGATCCAAGCTTGAGAATGAAGTCATGAGCTACATACGTATCTGACCTCTAGAAATCGTCCACACGAGCCCACGAACACGATCAGAGATCTTAATGTAGGAAATCAACATAATATGCTAGTACTGTGCTGATCTCTCTTCGACGGTTGATTCTATGCTTCCTTCTTCGAGACATGGACTCTCTAAAATATCAAAAGAAAGAGGAGAGATTTCATATTTGAGAATCTCTCAAAAAAGATCTTGAAAGGAGGAGGAGAAGAGAAGATCAAAATAGTCCTAGAAGAAGACCTTCTTCTTCTTCTCTTTTCTCTCATCTAGATACCTAGTTTGGTGTCTATGAAACTCCAATGCCCAAAGATCCTCTCCCTCTGATTTTTGCACACCCCAAAACTCTCCTAAAGGTCTATGTTTCACAAAAATTTTAAGCCAACATTCATTCAAAATATATAGAAAAAGAAGAATCCTTGTCTAGGTCAAATACTAGATAAGGAAAGATCAAATAGGGCAACTCAAGGGGCGCCTAACTCTTGGGCACCCAATCCAATATTTTTGGCATGTACTAGTAAGGAGGGGTGCAAAAAAAAGGGCCTTTCTCACATGGAATAAGAGAGAAAATAATAGAGAGAGGGGGCATCACCTATTGGGAAGAGTTTAGGTTTGTTAGGATTCTATCTCATAGAATCCAAAATCAAAACAAACTCATTTGACTTGGTCCTCCACCCAATTACCATATGAGAAAGAGAGAGAGAGCAGGGGCGTGCATGAAGACCAGGGAGAAGGGGATTTGTCACACAAAATAAGAGAAGAATGGGCGTGGGGCGTGGGATATAGGTGGTGCAAGGATAGAGAGTCCTAGTCATACTAGGACTCCTATTTTGACTTGATCAAAAATTGGTTTCTTAAACCAAATTAGATCAGAAGTAAACCAATCTAATTAAATTAGGCCCTAATCCAATTAAAAATTTAATTTAATTTAATTAAATTAGATTTAATTTTAATTTAATTTTTTAATCTAATTAAAAAATTTGGTTAATCGGAGTCCTAGTTGAACTAGGACTAGTTCTTTCCTGCACTTGGCTTATCCAATAAGATACTTAGACTTGATCCAATCAAACCCATACTAAATTTAATTAAATAATATTTAATTAGACTTAATTTTAATCCACTGGCTTAATCAAATTAAGTCAATTTAGAAATCTAATTGCTAATTGATCCTTCTGCAATGCTTGCACTAGGTTAAACATCAATCGTATTGATTGTTTAACCCTAGAACGATTCTCAATCATTGATCAACCATCCGATCAGCTCATGAGCTCTAATGTGTATGATCTCATAGGTCTGAACCTAAGTTGGTAGCATGAAAATACATTTCTATACCAATCGAAGTAACCATCTAGCAATGGTACTCGATGGTCGGATAGGTCAAATGTGTAGAACAACATCCTTAGAACCCATGCGGATATAGTTTCCATATAATTCATCCCCTTGACCAAAATACTTGTAGGATACCTCAAAGTTCAACTGTCAACTTTGATCAAGTTGTCCACAATGTATTTCAAAATATCAAATCCATCTAACGGATTATCCTAGCCAAGATTTTGCTATATTGAAATACAGTGATACATTCTTCTCCAACTCTTGGAGTGGTCAATTCCATCTTGATCACACACTGATTTTACAAGTATTTGACTATGCCCAAAAGTCTTCCATTACTAAATTAGAAATTCAGTTAGTCTGATACCAAAGCACAGTGAGTTGATTCTAAGTCACTAAGGTGATCTCAGGTCTAAGGGACACTTATACCTATATCCCATCAGAGACATTCTTCATAGCAGAATGCCTTGAAGTTGGTCATGTTCAATGATGATGTACCCGTATATCTCACCTATATGCCATACCAGTGTCTTCACACTTTTTGGTTAAGAGGAAAACCAACCCATATGGCATACAACGATCTATGCTCGATAGATACTGTCATCCTAATTAACAGCCTATCATTTAGTCGTGAACAAATTTAAGGACTAATCGATAAATCTTCTCTTTATCGAAGCTAAATAGTCCTAAGGACTTCATCACAATAATGAAGTTCGTTAGAAGATGAATACTTTATGATGAAAAATGCCAAAAATATATTTTATTTATTAATAAATTAATTATAGATACAATATAGCTTAACCATCAACAGGCTGATGATTGGCTTTGGAACATGTTGGGGATAAATCCACGCCTGTTGAAGTTCGATTAAGACTCTGACTCTTGATCAGTTCCATCCGATTGCAGCTATAACAACTGAACCTCAACCCATGGGAGTATTCAAACTCTAAATCATTCTGAGATAGCCGACCTCCAACATTGTTGTTAGATAATCCGATTGGTTGGAGAGACCAAGTTCGGATTTGACAGGGCATTGTGGATTCCTTCTCCAGACAAACTTGAATAGAATGCTTCTACCATAGTAACTTGAACAGAACTTGAATTGGCTAAGTCCTCAATTCTTGCGCATCCTATTCGACCGATCTTCTTTCAATAACCTGCATGGCTCTATCTAGTAGTCGAACTTCTTCGGCAACCGAACTCCTTTTGGACTCCTCTAGTAGTCGAACTCCTTTCGAAATCCTCCAGCAATCGAACTCCTTCCGAAATCCTCAGCAACCGAACTCCTTTTGGACTCCTCTAATAGTTGGGTTCCTTCTCAAGCAAATTTCCCTTTGGGTTTCTCCTCTAGTAGAGTTGTGCACAGATCCCTCCAGTAGACCTACTTCCTAATTTCCTCGGTGGATCCGCTCTCAGACATCTCTGGCAAACTTCTTTCAAGATTTCTCAGATCACAGAGCTTCTAAATCCCTTTTGGCTAAACCTCAAGCAATCACTCATAAAGGTCTCCTCACCTAGATGAATCCGGCCCCGTACACAGCATGAACCAACCCATAAATAAACTACTTTAGAGGAGTCCAAACTCCTCTAGAATTGATATAGCTCGAAGGTTATCACCAATCGACATGTACTCCTCCGAACTTCAACCATTAAATTCCAACGGATTTGCATGTTGAGACAATAGACATAACTCTCCATAATAAATCCCACATGGCCCCGAACGACCCACTACCAAGCAGTTACGGCTGTCACTATCAGTTTGTTACAGGCTCTGGGCTATAAAAGGGGTCCTCTAGATACATTTTCTCCAAGCTCTCTTCTTCTTCTCAATACTCTATAACTTTCTCTACTAAGTACTCCATTTCTACTGGCCAAAAAAGCGAACTTGATCGTCGGAGGGTCTTACCGGAGCCACCCCACCGGGCTCCAAACGAGACTTATTTTATAGGTCATTGGCAACGACCTCGTCTTCTCCAACTTCAGTACTTCTCTAATGATAATCAGATTTCGTATCAACAGGATTGGCACTAGAACGAGGGCATCTTCTATTTCTGAGGTTTTCTTGTTCTTAAAGGAGTGCTCAGTAGAGAACTCTCTTCTTCTTCTCTAGAGTCCTTCCCAAGAAAGATGCCTTCTAGAAAAGTTTCAACCTGACGGTTAATGGCCTTTGCAGCCAGATCCCATCCAGATCTGCCCACCCCTATTTCATCCCTAGCAACTCAAGCTCCACCTACAGCAATGGTGGATGCAGACCAGTTCAACCTGCTAGTCTAGCAGGTGCACAATCTCATGGAAGCAGTGTAGGCCATGCAACAGTAGCAGCCATCGGCATCAATTTGACCAGAGGAGGCTTCTCCGGAGCCCCACAATCCAATCTAGGGATGGTCGACTCGGGCTAGCCGGTCGGTGACCTCTAAGAAGGGGAAGCAGAGAGCCAAGAGCCCCTACTCGAATCATGATTCTATCCTTAGGGAGACTTTGCTCTCGTTCAGTCAGAAGATCTTGGAGATTCATGATCGAAAGGATCTCCTAAACTAGAAACTGTAAGAGATGAATCGATGGATCCAAGAACTCTACCATGCATCCCCTCCCACGGTAATGATATCTGTGCCGACCCTCCTTTCTCTCATCATATCATACAGGAACCTATTCAATCAAACTTCAAGCTTCCCTAATTCAAGAGCTATGACAGGACCTCCAATCCGATTGACCATCTAGAGGCCTTTCGAATAATGATGCTACTCCATGGCACATCCGATGCCATTTTATGCTGAGCTTTTTCGTCTATCTTGAAAGGAGTAGCTAGAAATTAGTATTCAGCCCTTAAGCTAGATACCATCTTTTTCTTTGATCAAATGAGCCATCAGTTTATGGCTCATTTTGTCAGCAGCCGACATCCTAGGCAAGGTTCGAAATCTCTCATCAACATCAAGCAGCAGGAGGAAGAATCCATCCGAGCTTATGTCAATTGCTTCAATGCTGCTGCGCTGGAGGTCCGAAACCTAGACCAATCTATTACGATGGCTGCACTAAAGGATGGCAATCAGAAGAATAATTTATTATTCTCCTTGGAGAAGAAGTACCCCAAAGATATTACCGATATGCTGGCTCATATTGAAGGATATGTTCGAGTGGAAGAGGCCTTCAAAGCCAAGGACAATAAAGCTATTGGAGAGCGGCGAATAGGCGAGCCGAGCAAGCCCACTAAGGAAAAAAAGTGGAGTGAAGCTCGATCGTGCTTTCGAACTCTCCCTGAGTGCAAGCAAACCTGAACTCCTTCTCGAGCTCGAAAGTCGGGAAGCTCTGATAGAAGGATGCGGCAGGGCTCCCCCCTCCAAAGGTTCCACAACTATGCCCCTCTCAATGCTCTAAAAATCCAAGTATTGATAGAGATTAAGGAGCAGCTGCCAAGGTCGAAAAGGATGCGCTCCCATCCTGGCAGACACAACCCAAATAAGTTCTGCCTCTATCATCGTGACCAAGATCACAACATAGAAGAGTGTATCCAACTCCAAGATGAGATTGAGGAGCTCATCAAGCAAGACAGGCTTGGTCGATTCCTGCGATGTCGGTCTGATGGATAGAACGATCGACCAAGGGCACTACCACAATCAAAACCGCCAAGAAGGGATAAGCAGCAGACAGATCGACCTCTCCTCGGCATCATCAACACCATCTCTAGGGAACTTCAACAAGAGAAGGCTGGCAGATCAGCAGAGCCTAGGAAGAGGAAGAAAACTGAGTCCCTTGCTTTCACTAATGAGGATGCCTAAGGAGTCCGGTTTCCGCACAATGATGCAGTTGTAATCTCTTTAATCATTTCTAACTATGATGTGTGTCGCATTTTAGTAGATAATGGAAGCTCTGCTGATATTTTATTTTACAATGCTTTCTCAAAAATATCTTTACCTAATAATCACTTGGGACCTATGAATTTTCTATTGTTAGTATTCACTGGCAATGCCATACCAGTTGAGGGCATAATAACTCTGAATGTGGCTGTAGGACAATGCCTGAAGCTAGCTAAAGCACAGATCGATTTTCCAATTGTAAAAGCCCCATCTACCTATAATGCCATTCTTGGCCGACCTAGTTTGAACACACTCTGAGCTATAGTCTCAACTTATTATTTAAAGGTGAAGTTCCCAACGAGCTACAAAATTAGAGAGATTAGGAGAGACCAAGCCTTAATAAGGCACTGTTACTCCATCATCCTATAGAAAAATAGCCAGCCTGACCTTTGTCCTATTGATGGGCTAGATGTCCGCAATGACCTTACGGAGGAGTGGGGTGAGCCTATGGAAGACCTCATTTTCATTTCATTGAATGATGGAAATGCGGGGCACATCATGCAGATCAGCTCCAACATGGGAGATGAGGTTTGAGAGCAACTCATCACCTTCCTTCGGAAGAATGTAGATGTCTTCGCCTGAATCCCAATGGATATGTTGGGGATTGATGTCGAGGTCATGGAACATCGGTTGGCTCCTGATCCCAAGTATTGGCCAGTAAAAGAGAAGATGCGCAACCATGCTCCAAAGAGGTAGAAAGCAATTGCAGAAAAAGTCAACAAGCTTCTCAAGGCTTGATTCATCTAGAAAGTTAACTACCCAAGCTGGATCTCAAATGTAGTGCTCGTCAAAAAGATAAATGGCAAGTGGAGGATGTATATAGACTTCAAAAAGCTGAACAAAGCTAGCCCAAAAGACAACTACCCCCTACCCAGGATTGATCAACTGGTAGATGCAACCTCGGGCCATGAGCTCCTCATCCTCATGAATGCCTTTTCTGGCTATAACCAAATTCGGATGGCGCTAGAGGATGAGGAGAAAATCGCTTTTGTTACTAACAGTAGTCTTTACTATTATAGGGTTATGCCTTTTGGAGTCAAGAATGCAGGGGCAACGTACCAGTGCCTGATCAACAAAATCTTCAAGGAGCAGATTGGCTGAAACATGGAGGTGTATGTAGATGACATGCTCATCAAGAGCCGAGCCTCAATAAATCATATTGCCAACCTCGAAGAGACCTTTTGTGCACTTAAGAAGTATAAGATGAAGCTGAATCCGACTAAGTGCACCTTCAGTGTGACCTCAGAGAAATTTTTAGGATTCATGGTGTCGATGCGTAGGATTGAGTTGA
The DNA here is from genome assembly GCA_006176705.1 of Cocos nucifera. NCBI lineage: Eukaryota > Viridiplantae > Streptophyta > Magnoliopsida > Arecales > Arecaceae > Cocos > Cocos nucifera. The sequence goes on along the minus strand of QRFJ01002791.1, from coordinate 276,826 downwards.
ATCCAAAGAAAATTTGGGCTATTCAGGAGATGACCACTCTAAAAACAATAAAAAAAGTTCAACATTTGACTAAAAAAGTGGCATCCCTAAATCGCTTCATCTCGAGATTGGCCGAGCAATGCATGCCCTTCTTTCAAATTCTCAAGCAGCCAAAGAACTTCTACTGGATGATAGAATGCCAACAGACGTTCAAGGAGCTTAAAAACTACCTCGGCTGATCCCCACTATTGGCAAAGTCTGAGCCTAGAGAAGAATTATTCTTGTACCTAGCATCTCCACAGCAGTCCTGGTCAAAGAGGAAGCAAAAGTTTAAAGACTAGTCTACTACATAAGCTGGGTCCTAAGGGATGCAAAGACCAGGTACACTAAATTAGAAAAATTAACTTACTCTCTTCTAATTGCTGCCAGGAGACTCCAACCTTACTTTAAGGGGCACACCATAACTATCCTCACGGACCAACAAATTAAAGCAGTCCTTCACTGAGCGGATGCCTTCAGAAGAATCCCAAAATGGATAATCGAGCTCACGGAGTTTGACATCAATTACCATCCCCGACCATCGATCAAAGCTTAGATATTAGCAGATTTTGTAGTAGAATGCACCATTCTAGACGAAGTTGAGCCTGAATAGAATGAAACCAGCATTTCATGGTGGTAGTCGAGACCCCCCAAAGAGAGTGCTGACCTTTTTGAAGGCTTTTGGATCCTGTACGTGGATGGTTCATCCAATGCTACTGGGGCAGGCGTAGGGTTGGTCTTGGTTAACCCTAAGAGAGTTGTCGCCAAATATAAACTATGCTTCGAATTTCCTGCAATTAATAATGGGGCCAAATATAAAGCTCTGATCACTGGGTTAAAAATAGCAAAAGAGTTAGAGGTAGATTGGCTCCAAGTTTTCAGTGATTCCTAGCTGGTGGTCGGACAGGTTAGTGGCAACTATGAAGCCTAGAAGGAAAGCATGATGAAGTATCTTAAGAATGTAAGGAACTTGGCTTCGACCTTCAACAGTTTCAACATCCAATAGATTCTGAGGGTGAAAAATACAAGAGCCGACCTTCTCTCTAAATTGGCCACTTTAGCCCCAGCCAAATTTCCCAAAGAAGTATTTTTTGAAATTCTAAAGTGCCTAAGCTCGGAGGAATTGCAGCCTATTCTACAAGTTAAGCATGAGCCAAGTTGGATCGATCCGCTAGTTGTCTACCTCAAAGATGGAGCTCTTCCTCATGATCCGAAAGAAGCTCGAAAACTCAGAAATCAAGCTTTCCAGTATTTTTTTATACGAAGGTAAGCTATACAAAAGATCGTACTCTCTACCACTCTTAAGATGTCTCCGATCCTCAGAGGTTGACTTTGCATTATGAAAAGTGCATGAGGGAATTTGCGAAAGTCATGTAGGAGCCAAATCCCTATCACAAAGGCTACTTTGATAGGGATACTATTGGCTGACCTTGTACCATGACTCTATAGAGTATGTCAAAAAATATGGCCGCTATCAAAGAAATGCAAACATACAAAGACAGTCAGCCTCCAAGCTTACTCCACTAAGCGCACCTTGGCCATTCGCGTAGTGGGAAATGGATATACTTGGCCCTTTTCCAATGGCATCTGGGCAACGAAAGTTCCTCCTGGTAGCGATCGACTACTTCACCAAATGGGTCGAGTCCGAACCATTGGCAAAAATTACTGAGGCCAAAGTACAGAACTTCATCTAGAAGTCAATCATCTACAAGTTTGGTCTACCCTAAACTCTCATAACAGATAATGGGCGATAGTTTTCCAGAGCAAGATTTGCTGAGTTCTATGAAGATCTAAACATCTCCCATCACATCATGTCAGTGGCTCATTCGCAGGCAAATGGTGAAGCAGTAGTGACCAACAAAATTTTACTATAGGGCATCAAGGCAAGGCTTGAAAGAGCAAGGAAAACTTAGGTGGATGTACTCTATCACATCTTCTGGATGTACCAAACTACTCAAAGGCTACCGACTGGAGAAACACCATCTGCCCTAGCATTTGGAGTGGAGGCAGTCATCCCAATCGAGCTTAAACCTCCATCAGTATGGGTTATGGCCTTCAACGAGCAGCATAACTCACAAGACCTCAGAGTCAACCTTGATCTATTGGAGGAAAAAAGAAAAGAAACCCAAGTTTGGATGACAGCCTACAGATGAAGAGTAACTAGATACTATAACTCTAGAGTAAAAAATAAAGCATTCAGAGTGGGGGACTTAGTGCTTCGACGCGCATCCATTTCGCAGCCTTAAGATCAAGAAAAGCTCGCCCAAAATTGGGAAGGTGTATATAGAGTAGAGAAGGTCGTTCGACCCAGAACTTATCACTTGAAAGAGCTCGGAGGAGCGACACTCCCGCAATCTTGGAATTCAGAAAACTTAAGAATGTACTACCAGTAACCTTCCTTCAATAAAACTTTTCTATTTTAACTTCATTACTTCTTAATGCAAAAATTGTGTAATGACTAATAACTCTCTAAAGCAACCTAAAGTGGCCCGTTAGGAACAGGAGGAGAACCTCGTCCTAATATGAGCAAGGTTAAAGGCATTGTTGAACTAAGACAAGATGAGGGGAGAGGCCCTGCCAACGGTCCTAATGTGCCCCTACAGCCTATTAGGAACAGGAGGAGAACCACATCCTAACGTGAGTAAAGTCAAAGACCTCGTTGAACTAAGACTAGATGATGGGAGAGGCCCTACCAATGGCCTTAATGTACCCCTACAACCTATTAGGAATAGGAGGAGAACCTCGTCCTAACATGAGAAAGGTCGAAGGCCTCATTGACCTAAGACAAGTTAAGAGGAGAGGCCCTACCAATGGCCCTAGTGTGCCCCTACAGTCCATTAGGAACAAGAGAAAAACCTCATCCTAACATAAGCAAAATCAAAGACCTCGTTGAACTAAAATGAGATGAGGGGAGAGACCCTACCAACGTCCCTAATATGCATCTACAATCCGTTAGGAATAGAAGGAAAACCTCATCCTAATGTGAGCAAAGTTGAGGGCCATGTTAAATCAAGATGAGATGAGGAAAGAGATCCCACAGACTAGACAAACCTTTACGATCATGCAAAAGGTGGAAGGCCGAGGCCTCGCTAATCTAAAGCATGGAAAAGGCCGAGGCCCTCCTAACGACTATCGTACACATCCCGCTACGGCCACACCAAATGCCAAAGGCAAAATCCTATCCTGATCTATCGAGCGTACCTCTAGCCCGATGTCCATGACAAGCATCTCATTAGAAATAAAAGAAAAATGAGGCATCCAGAATCGCATCTATTATTGGGAATATGCACTCTTCCCACATGGACCGGCATGGCCATCGGTGATTAGCCAAACAATCAAGGAAGTACTTCTTAGAGATCTCTGTGGAAGCATGATCAAATAAATCAAGAAATAAAGAAGAAGAGAAGTAGAGATTTTTGGAAGAAAAGAGCTTTTATTCAGTACATTTCAATATCCTACAACCTGACCTATTTCCAGTATATATACTTTACAAAGGATCAAGCCCAAACTTATAGAAAAACTTTCCAAATCCAAACAACCCACGTACATAAAATAATAACCCATAAAAATTGAGCCATCCTAGTTTCAGACTGAGCCGGCTAACCTATGACTGGGTCGACTCAGTCTGAAACTGGGTCGACTAACCTACGACTGGGTCATCTCAGTTCCAAGCTAAGCCGACCTAGTTGTGTACCGTGCCAACAGTCTGAAAATGCTGCTCTCTATCTAAATTTTTCTTTGAGATCTAGCCAACCCAGTCTTGGACTGAGCCAACCCAGTTTTCAACTAAGCCAGCTTAGTCTCAGAGTAAGCCAGCCCAGTTTCTAAGCTTTACTATTGAGATTGATTCTTCTTCCGGCTCACTTCCGTCTTTCCATGACCTGTCTTCTCATATTTCCAAGACTTGGGAGTGCCACTTCTGAGCTCACATTCTCCATCTTGGTGCTTTCAAGTTCTTATGAGCTCATCTATTTTCAACAAGCCCATCCATGCCACACATCTCTGAAAGCTGTCTCTGAGGAGTACCTTCATGAGTGCATTAGACTGATTCTCCTTAGTATGGATTTTCATCAGTTCCACTTCACCCTCCTTTACTAGCTCTCTGATCTTGTGGTACCTTATGTCTATATGCTTTATGTGCGCATGATAGACTGGGTTCTATGCCAACAACATAGCACTCTGACTATCATTGAATAGTGTAACCTTGCTCTGCTCTATCCCCAACTCATCAATCAGCCTCCTAAGTCAAAGGACTTCCTTTGCAGCCTCCATTATCCCAATGTACTCGACCTTTATGGTAGACAAGGCCGTGATTGGCTGAAGGGGTTGATCTTTAAGACACCAGTCCACCATATATGTAGAAGTGGTATCTAGTAGTAGACCTCCTTGTATCAAGATCACCAGCATAATTTGCATCAACAAACCCTTCCAGAGGATCTGAACCTTCACATATCTTCATAGATTATTCTCCAAATCCTTCTGGCTATCCACCAAATACCAAACCATAATCCCTTGTTCCATGCAGATATCTCAATATCCATTTCAATGCTTTCCAATGTTCCTTCCTAGGGTTAGCCATGTATCTACTAACCGTGCTCACAGCATGTGCTATATCTGGTCTGTAGCACACCATAGTGTACATCACACTGCCTACAATATTTGCATAAGGAATTCATTCCATGTACTCTCTCTCCTCTTCTGGCTGGGGGCACTGTAACTTGGAGAGAGACATATGGCTCGACAATGGCATCTCTACAGGTTTGGCCTTCTCCATCCCAAACCCCTCCAAAACTTTTTGGACATACTTTCTTTAAGACAAATGGAGCACTCCTTTACACCTATCTCTGCAAATCTCCATTCCAAGGATTTTCTCAGCTAGACCCAAATCTTTCATCTCAAATTTAGATGATAATATCCTTTTCAATCTTTTCATAGCATCCATGCTTCTACTGGCTATGAGCATATCATCTACATACAATAATAGGTACAGGGCATCCTCCTCATCTACATCCTTGATGTAGACACAACAATCATGTTCACATCTGCTGAAACCCAGGCTCAAGATAAAGCTATCAGACCTTCGATACTACTGACGAAGGGATTATTTCAAGCCATATAAAGACTTCTTGAGTAAACACACCTTTTCTTCCTATCCCATCTCCATGAAACCATCTGGCTGCTTCATGTAGATTCTTTCCTCTAAAGTCTCATGAAGGAAGGCCGTCTTTACATCCATCTATTCCAATTCTATGTTATGCTGTGCCACCAGTGACAGCAAAACTTGAATAGATGTATGACGCACCATAGGAGAAAAAATTTCTGTATAGTCAATCCTTTCCCTTTATGAGTATCCCTTTGCTACCAACCTTGCTTTGAATCTAACTCCATCTTATTCTGAAGGTATTTCTTTCTTTGTGAACACCCACTTTGAGCCAATAGGTCGGGCACCCTCTAAAAGATCCACCAGCTGCCATGTCGATTCCATCTCCTCCATCATGACCTACATCCATGAATCATGATCCTCACTCTCCATGGTCTCTGTATAATTCTTTGGATATCCATTAGCAGTGATAAGTGCATAGGAGATAACCTCATCAATGTCATATCTGACCAATCTCCTAATAGTATGCTGGGGCTTGTGCAAAGCCACTCCCACTGGCACATCTCTACCTGATATCTGTGGGTGCTCCTACACATCTATCTAAACTACCGGCCCTCCATGCTGATTTTTAATCTAAGATAATACTTTTCTATCCAGCTCCACCTCAATAGGAACACTCCTATAAGTGGATGTAACCTGCATGCCATCATTCTCTGACTGGCCACCGCTGTTCATCTTTGTTTCTCTAGTTCCATCTATCCTAGACCTCCTCAGGTTGCTCTTCTCATCAAAGATAACATTCCTACTAATCACTGACTTCTGTGCTTAAGAGTCTCATAGCAGGTACCCCTTCACTCCTTATGGATACCCTATGAATGTCATCTTTTGAGATTTTGGATCCAATTTGCTCCTCTCAGTTGCCTCCATATGTGCATAAGTTGTGCAGCCAAAGACTTTCAGATGACCAAGCTCCACCTTCTTTCTACTCTAGATCTCTTCTGGAATGCCTCCATTCAGCTTATAATGAGGGAACCTGTTCACAAGAAAATAAGAAAAAGTTAGAGAATCACCCTAAAAGGACTTTGGCAGTGATGTCTGTAGCCTCAAACTCAGTGCCTTCTCAATCAGTGTCCAGTTCATCCTCTCCACGATACTATTCTACTGGGGAGTAATCCTCACCGTGTAATGGAGTTTGATGCCATTTTTCTTCCAGTACCTCCTGAACTCTAGGCTAGTATACTTTCCTCCATTGTCTGACCTCAGACGCTTTACCTGTCTCCCTGACTCATTCTCTACTTCAGCTCTTCAGGCTTTGAACTAGGCAAACACCTCTGATTTTTCTCTGAATAGATAAACCCATACCTTCCTTGAGAAATCATCAATGAAAGTAACAAAGTATTTTGCCCCACCTCTAGCTGATATAAGAGCTGGTCCCCACACATTCGAGTGCACTAAATCCAGCACTCCCTCGCTGTGCTTGCTACTTCTGGCAAACTTCACTCTATGCTGTTTGCCAAAAATACATGGCTTATAAAGATCTATGCCCTCCTTGTTCAGGGCTAGGATCATACCTCTTCTGCTTAGTTCTGTGAGCCCATGGTCACTCATATGATCCATCCGATAGTGACACAGTCGATATAAAATCTACTCCTCCTGTGCCGCTACTAGCACCTCTGCACTTTCATTTACCACTGAGCCTTCCATTCTGTAAAGATTGTTGCTCAGTCTTCTACCTCTCATCACCACCAAAGCTTCCTTGAAAATTTTCAAACATCCACTCCCAGCCTGGCTACTAAAAGCATAATCCTGCTCCTCCAAGTAGCCCAAAAAAATTAAATTCTTTTTCAACTCTGGTACACACCTGATATTTGATAATGTACGAATGATCCCATCGTACATACTCATCCTAATAGAGCCAATTTTAGCTACTTTGCATGGATGATCATCTTCAAGACTGACACTTCCATCATCAACCTTATGGTAGATAGCAAACCACTTTCGATAAGAAGTATAGTGGTGCGAGCATGCTGAATCTAATATCCACATAGTATTGTACTCTATGGATCCATCTGATACAACTAAAAGGTCTTCTCCACTGCTCACAGAAGCTGTGTCATTTTCCTTGCTGGCCTTCCCTTTTTTTGATCTCAAAAGGAGACAATCTCTCCTCAGATGTCCAAGCTGATGATATTTATAACATTTTAATGTCATCTTCCTCTGATTGCGAGACTTTGACCTACCCTTGGATTTTTCTCTTTTCTTCTCATTTAATCTTCCCTATCTTTTGTTCACAGCCAAGATCTCAGACTTAGGGTCTTCCTTACTGATCTTCTCTCTTTGCTCATTTGATCTAAGCACACCAACAACCTCTTCATAGTTTAGGATCTCCTTTCCATAAACTAGAGTTGTTATGAGACCATCATATGAATATGAGAGAGAACATAGTAGCAGCAATGCCCGATCCTCCTCATCGATCTTCACATCCAAACTCATCACCTCAGAACACACTTGATTGAACCTTTGGATATGTGCAATAAGATCTCTGCCTTCGGGCATCCTCAAACTATATAGTTATTTCCTCAACCATAGCTTGTTCATCATGTTCTTTCCCATGTATGTGTTCTCCAGTCTCACCCAGAGCTCCTTTATTGTAGTCTCTATGCAAACCTTGGATAAAACCTGATCGACCAAGTACATCCAGATTGTACTAAAAGTAATTTTCTCCAACTCTTTCCAATCCTCAGCACTGATCTTTTTTGGCCTTTCTTTTGTCAAGGTCTTATAGATCCTCTGTTGAACCAATAAGTTCTTTACTTTTTGCTACCATAGGGTAAAGTTTTTCTTACCATTGGACTTTTCAAAATCCACCTTGAATTCACTTGATCCCATGACTTCAAACAAGTCAAGAACAGATCCCTAACACCCTTTACGATCATACACCAGTAAAACTATCCTTCACAGAAGATCTAACTAGTCCTAGATCCTCTTTTCAAACTTTTGTATCATCGTTCCTCCATGTAAACAATCTCCACCTCAATCTAGAGATAACCATAAAGCAAACTCAAAGTTTTAGATTAAAATTTGGTATAATATCCTGAATGTAGTAAATCCTAGGTGTCTTTCTTCTTTTCATGCAACACCGCTCTGATACCAAATATTGAAAATATGCACTTGATAAGTATCATAAATTCATTAATAAAAATATTAATTTATCAATTAATTTATATTAATTTTTAAGAATTAATGATCAATTTATATATTTTTTTAAGAAATTCATATTTTTATTAATTAAAAAATTAATTAAAAATAATAAAATTTTAAAAATAAAATTTTATAATCAATAAAAAGAGCTCATTTTTTTAATCATAATAAAATAAGTTTCAAACAAAATGAAGCTAAAACAAAGAAGATATGAATTTTTAAAGAAATAAAAAAAATTAAATAAAAAAAGGAAAATGGCTCAGCCCACTCCGCAACCCAAGCCACCAAGTCAAGCCAAGTCGTCAAAGCCGACTCAACCATAGAAGCCAACAATCGGTTCATGATGCAGGCGTGGACCGTCAGCTCAGCAAAAATCGACGAATCATGAAGCGACACGTGGTGGACCTAGACCCTTAAAAGGTTCATAGAAAATCCATCACAGTCTATAGGGTAAAAAGGTAATTTTGCATCAAAACAGCAAATGCTGATTGGTTGTGGTGTATAGTGCAACTGGTCGACGCAGTCCATGGCAATAGTAAAGGCACGATCAGACGGCTCTGGTAGCTTGCGGTCAAGATCAGACAATGGAGAAAATTTTCAGACTTCATGCAGATCGCCATCCAACGGCAGCGCTCGATCCAAGGGATGATTCGACGGTCCAGAATGCTTCTGATGATGATCAAGACTCCCAACGCATGATTAGCAGCCAGATTTCCTCCATTAGTGCGCAACCAAATGGCCAGAATTTAATCTGACCTGATCTGGGCTGATACACATCCAATTTTGATGATTTTTGGTCAATTGGATTTCTATCGATGGCCAGATTTCATCCAAAGTAGCAGAATTCATCTAGAACTCCTTTTAATCCAATTTTTACTTATACTTTTTTTATATTTTGATGATTAAAGAGCTCCTTAGTCCCACATTGCCTAGAAGAAAACTCTCCAGCCCTCTTAGCTCTATAAAAAGGATCCCAGGCCTCTAGAAATTGACATCTTTGATCAAGGTGAAGCTTTGGTATAGGGTGGAGCCAGGCTCTTGGTTAATGACTGCTTTGAGGCAATTGGTGCTGAGAGAAAAAGTTGAGCTTCTACACCATCTTTCCATCCATGCCGATCCAAGATCAGAGATCAGGCTATTTTATTTTATTTTTTTTAAATTTTATGTATTTAAATTCTAAAATTTTAATTAATGCAATATTTATTTTTATACTCTTTAAATTCATGCTCTTTATTTTTATTATAATTTAATTTTTATATTTTAATTATTACTCTTTATTTTATTGCAAGTAGATACAAAGATCTAACTAGTATATCTTAGTACTAAGTTTAAATTTCTGCACCCTTCAATTTTTACTTTTCGACTTCACTTTTAATTCCAAAACTCTTCTCTTTTCTTTTTCTTTTGTAAAATCAAAGATTTCAAATCTAAAAACACTACCTTCTCTATAGATTCGATCCAACTCACTGCTATCTATGTATTTTTAATTATTTTAAGAAGTCGGATTAAACTGATAAACATGGTGCCTTAACGACAACATCGCGTTCCTATCAAGTTTTTGGCACCATCACCGAGGAAGGCACGGATATTAAATTTTTGATTTCTTTGATTTTTCTATAAATCAATTATAAATAAAATTTTTATTTTTTTATAAATATTGCTTGCTAACTTTTTTTATTATTTTGAAGAAAAAGATATTAAAGAATAAAAAGAACCAGGAGTTTTGCTTGGTGAGATCAATCCTAATCCTAATCCTCTTTTCTTTTTATTTTATTTATTTATTTATATTATTTTTAAATTAATTTAAAAAAAATATTCATTCAAATCTAATTAAAAATCTCATGACAAGATTAGAAATCCTAACTGTTTAGAGCATGCATCATATTAGCTTTATTTTTATTTTTAATTTTTTTTTCTGATGATTGCTATAGGCAAGGTAAGCCTTTCAGAATTCAATTAGTTGCATACATCTAGTTTAAATTGCATAGAACCCTTTGATTGAATTTATCTTTTTTTTTGCATATCATATTAAATCAAATTAAGGGCAACATCCAATTAAACAAGATAAGATGGGGATTTGATCACCCTTCCTTGACCCACCAACAACCAACCAGCATTCTGCATTGACCTAAGCCTTTAATTTTAAAATCAATTAGACATCAACCCTAGAAACTCGAGCTTAATAGGATAAAAAATCCTAAGAGTTGAACCAGGTTAGGGTTAGTCAATTTGACTGGTGTCTAGAAAAGTGATTCAGGGATGACTTAAAGTGGTTCAGGGGTAGTCAATGGGACAAAGAACCCTAATTTTAAATCAATTTGACTGGTGTCTAAAAATAATAATTAAATTCAATTAAATTCAATTAAAATTAATAAATAAAATAATTAAAAAAATATTTTTAATATAATAAAATAATATAATAATATATAAAAAGATTCCAAAAAATTTTTTGAACCACACATTAGGGTTGCACTAGTGCATGCATGGTAGAAAATTGCTTTACCTGATCTAGTTGAACCCAACCATAAAATTAAAAGACTGAATTGTATTAAACCCAATAACCACATGGCTGAAAATTTTGGAGAACAACCTAAGCAGATGAAGGAATACTTTATTCCTTCCACCTATAATCCATCGACTTGTATCCAATTACCTAAAATTCATGCTACCCACTATGAGATCCAGCCGACTACAATCCAGATGCTTACATCTTTCTATGGGAACACCAATGAAGATCCTTATAAACATCTAGATGAATTCTTAAAAATTTGCTCTATGGTGAGAATTCAAAATTTAACTAAGGATGCCCATAGACTAATTTTATTTCCCTTATCATTAAAAGATAAAGCCAAGTACTGGCTTAGCACAGTAGGGAGACCAATTAAAACTTAGGCTGACTTGCAAAGTGAATTTCATAAAAAATTTTACCCCGTAGGCCGAACCAATACTATGAGGCGAGCTATCACTGAATTTTCTCAGCTTCCAGAAGAACATATTCACGGGTCATGGGAGAGACTTAATGAACTTCTTAGAAAATGCCCACACCATGGTCTGTTTAAGTGACAAATAGTTCAAGCTTTCTATGAGAGTTTAAGAGACCAATACCGACAAATGGTAGATGCATCCTGTGGAGATGCATTCATGAACAAGAGTGAGGATGAAGCCTATATCTTATTTGAAATCCTTAGTGAAAACTCAATTAACCATGCTTCATTATCTTTGTACCAAACCTGAGCAGGGATCCATGAATTTAAACATCTAGAATGTAGTCCTAAGACTAATTCAAATTTGATAAATAAAGTGGACTTTCTTGCTTAGAAATTAGATCAACTCCTAACCTTAGGTGAACAATCTCCTGCATAATTCACCTCACCTTGAAATTATCAGGAGTTTTATTCTATTTATGCTAGCCCAACCCATCATGTGAATAAATGTCTTATTGCTGCACAGTTTATCCAAGAATAAGTTCAAGCTGCTCAAGGTTACTCCAAATTGATTAATGACCTATTTTCAAATTCATACAACTCTAGCTGGAGAAATCATCCTAATTTTTCTTGAAAATCACAATAGACTTAGGCTTAGACCCAACTCCATCAGTGCAAAATTATCAGAATAGACCTCAATACCAGAACTATACTTATAACAGAGGTCAGCATAGTAAGCCTTTCCAACTACCACATCATAATCAGCCCTCATACCCACCTCCTCAATAGACCAATCTAGCTGATGATAGATTTAACCAGCTTCAATAATTGGTTTTGACCCAACAGTAATCTATCGCTAGGCTAGAAGCTCAAATTGGACAACTAGCTGAATCTAACATGTGGAGAGAACTAGGTCAATTATCGATCCTACTAATTTCAAACAACCCACCTAATGTCCACCAACCATCTGGATCAAGTTATCAATTTAATGTCTCACTTAAGAATCCTCAATTTAAGAATGCCAAAGTAATTCCTAAACTTAAAAACTATAGAATTCTTATGGACCCATACCAAGACCAGGTAAAAGAGGCTAGTACTGATGCTAGCCAAAATAAAAATTTAGAAGAATAGGTTAGTACTGAGACTAACCACATAGAAGAACCCGAGCCAAGAACTAGTACTGATGCTGGTTCTAGTTTAAATGAGATAGAAAAAAAGAAAAAGAGAATAGATGATTTATCCATGACTTATAAACCTAATGTCCTATTTCCTTCAACCTTAGAAGTCGGTTCTTCTTACAAAAATCAAGAGGCCTATAATGAAGTGTCAATGGAGTTGTTTAAACAAGATCATATTAATTTATCTTAAGAATTAAAACCATCTTTAGTCATCCTTCCAGTACCCATCACATCAAACTTAACTCCTAATCCTAAAACTCCATTCATGAGCATTTTAGAAGAACAAATAGAAAAAATTCTTAAAAAATATGGGTCTGAGAATGGGGTCACAAATTATGTTCCTAGAATTAACAATGATTATATCAATAATGGGATTATAAATCAACTTTCTGGGATTGGCAATCTAAAACCATTAGAATTTGTCAATCTAATATTTGACACTAGATAGTTAAGCTACATTGTGTCTTGCTGAAGATGATAAACATAGCGCTTATTGGGAGGCAACCTAATATTTAGTTTTCTTTAGTTTAATTTATCTTTTCAGTTGATTTTTTTTAGGATAATTTGAATAAGCTAGAGAGAGAGCTTAAATTTTTAAAGACATGTACTGGACCAAAAATATGCTGAGTTAGATGTATTCTTCCATGTTCTTTATTACATCTTTTATTTTTTCTCTTCTCCATTAAGGACAATGTCGATTAAGTTGGGGGAGAGAAAAATAAAAATTTTAAAATTTTAAGTCCTCAAAAAAGGTTAGTATTTAGTATTTAGACATTTGATTATGCTTAAGAATTGAATTAAATTAAGCATTTTTAAAAAAAAATTGATACACAGATTAGAGAATCTGTGAGATATTAAGGAATCAAGTATTAAGAAAATTCAATAAAGAGTTAAGTCTAGAACATAAAAAGTTTTTCCTTGGAGAATTTCTAATTTTTTCTACTAACATCAAATAAAAGTCTACTTTTTATAGGCTTATGTAGGATAACTATATATTTTTTTATATAAAAAAATTAAATAAAATAGTTTTTGAATACTTCTTACTGAGTAACCGAGCCTCTTTGTCTAAGCAAGCATTGAGTTTTGCATCAAAAGATGGAAAGGGCAAAGAAGCTCATTCTAAAACTAGTCTTAACTCGTAGCCTATTTGATTCGAGCTAGTAAGCCCGAGGGGTATTCTATACCTAGTGCCCTAAAGCCAATTGGTTTGGGAGTCAATGGCCCAAGACTCACTACATGGATCAAATAGAAAGCTTAAGAAGTTAAGACATTCCATAGTGGTACAATATTAAAAAAAAAAAAATATTGGTTTTCCATCGAGTAACCGAGTCCTGTTGCCTAAGTAAGCAATGATATTCATGTCAAAAAGTGGGCAATATAAAAATAAAAATCAATAAATGAAGGACGGAAGTAACAATACACTTGCCGATATGAAAGTTTAGACAAATCAGAGATAAAGATGGGATAATTTAAAAAAAATTTAGAAAAATTTAATGTTCTTTACTTATTTTTTTTATTGATAAGTATTAATACCTCAATGATATATCTCACTTAAGCTCTATTGAATATCAATGGCCATTTTGAAAACTACTCAGGTAAAATTTGAAATTTTAAAGTAAAGAGGTATTTAAAAAACTAAATTCTTTCTTTACTCGAGGATGAGCAAAACTTAAGTTGGGGATGTGATAAGTACCATAAATTCACCAATAAAAATATTAATTTATCAATTAATTTATATTAATTTTTAAAAATTAATGATCAATTTATATATATTTTTAAGAAATTTATATTTTTTATTAATTAAAAAATTAATTAAAAATAATAAAAAAATAAAAATAAAATTTTATAATTAATAGAAAGAGCTCATTTTTTTATCATAATAAAATAAGTTTTAAGCAAAATGGAGCTAAAATGAAGAAGATATGAATTTTTAAAGAAATAAAAAAAATTAAATAAAAAAAGAAAAATGGCTCAGCCAGCTCCACAAGCCAAGCCAAGTCGTCAAAGCTGACTCAGTCACAAAAGCCATCAGTCAGTCCATGATTTAAGTATGGGCCGCTAGCTCAGCAGAAATCGGCGAATCATGAAGCGACACGTGGTGGACCTAGACCCCTAAAGGGTTCATAGAAAATCCATCACCATCTATAGGGTAAAAAGGTAATTTTGCATCAAAATAGCGAGTGCTGATTGGTTGTGGTATATGGTGCAGCCAGTCCACACGGTCCATGGCAATAGTAAAGGTGCGATCGGATGGCTCTGGCAGCTTGCGGTCAAGATCAGATGATGGAGAAATTTTTTAGACTTCATGCGAATCGCCATCCAATGGTAGCGCTCGATCTAGGAGATGATCTGATGGTTTAAAATGCTCCCGACAGTGATCAGGACACCCAACATATGATTAGCGGCTAGATTTCCTCCATCAACGTGCGATCGGATGGCCAGAATTTAATCCAACCTGATCTCGGCTGATACACATCTGATTTTGATGATTTTTGATCCATTGGATTTCTATTGATGGCCAGATTTCATCTAGAGTAGTAGAATTCATTCAAAACTCTTTTCAATCCAATTTTTACTTAAATTTCTATATATTTTGATGATCAAAGAGTTCCTTAGTCGTACATTACCTAGAAGAAAACTCTCTAGCCCTCCTAGCTCTATAAAAAGGACCCCAAGCCTCTAGAAATCGACATCTTTGATCAAGGTGAAGCTTTGGTATATGTGTTAGATATATGTGCCCTAAAAGCCAGAATTGGCTGACACTTGTAATACACTTCTAGGGATTAAATTATAATTTTGACTATAATCAATAAATGGGTTATTTTCTATCACATATGTGTATTTAGTGTTTGTGATACATCCTTTGAGTTAATGGTAATGATAATTCATATTTTCAAGAGTTGAAAATTTAAGACTCGAATAATCATTATTAACTCACAAAATGCTCCCGACCATAGGATCATCACGAGGATGGTGATTAATCTGGAAGGTTGATGTACAATTGCTTCTCTTTAGTAGATGAGTCTTAAGTCTACGGTGTGGAGACACCGAAGTGAGAGTACAGGTACTCGTTAGAGAACGAGGGCACTGAGCGTGACCACCTCGAGTAGTTATTAGAAAGTCTACCTTCTCGTCAATGACTGACTCGATGCTATAGTGGTGTGTTTGGTTCTTTGATCTGAGGTGTATTGGCAGTTCACCTTAAGGGTGTTATAGTTTGACTACACCATAACTCGGTCTTCTAGCCATTCAAAACCCTGAGGTGTATGTTGGCTATAGCATGTTCATTGTAGGAACTGGATTGTATCAAGATGGAATCTCTCTACCTCGGTGGTAGAGCAGTAGCCCTATGATGATCATGAGAATCAAGTCCAGAAGCCCATGGCCATGGTAGAGTGAAATAATAGAAAGAGTTTCTATTTAGGTTTTCACATCGGACTTGAATTGATTGATTACATTATATGATAGAAAATAGGGTTTGACGAGTTCACCTTAACCCTAATCTGATTGGGGCTCAAGATAGAAGAGCTTAATCACATAGGTAGCTGCACCAAGAGGTTTGCATTCAACTCTGATGGGTTGCCACCACATACTGCTAGATGTCACTGGTCGATTTTGGGAGCAATTAGAATGATTTAGATGATCTATCATTCTAGCTGTTCGAATCAGAAGAGTTCTGATCCATCGAAAGGAGTTTCAATGATGTCGATGATAGAGATCATGACATATCCCATTACCATATAGAACTAAATCTAATTGGGTCACACAAATAAGGGTTTGAATCTGGTGATCATCAATTGAACTAATCCAGTTTAATTGATCTGAATGAGATTCAATTAGGTTCAAGAAAATCGTGCTAGCACTCGATTGAACCTAACGTTCTTCTTTTACTATAATAAATAGTTGTCCTGACTGAGTAAAGAAGTTTGTGCTCGATCAGAGGCCTTCACTTGGTCTGACTGGAGCCTGTCCAAATCAGAAAAGGGTTGTTTTATTTTGTAAGATAATATCTGCCATTTTTGGTCACCTGCCATTTCTCATCCTTTGACTTTGGTCAAAAGTTGATCTTTGACTGGTCAAATGTTGACCATTGATACTTTGACTTTTGCCCACATGTCACACACCTATTGGAGAGCTGGTGGGGGCTTGTCCTCCTACCAGAAACTGGCAAGGAGGAGGGTGTTAGATATATGTTCCCTAGAAGCCAGAATTGGCTGACACTTGTAATACACTTCTAGGGGCAAAATTATAATTTTGACTATAATCAATAAAATGGGTTATTTTCTATCACATATGTGTATTTAGTGTCTGTGATACATACTTTGAGTAAATGGTAATGATAATTCATATTTTCAAGAGTTGAAAATTTAAGACATGAATAATCATTATTAACTCATAAAATGCTTCCGACCATAGGATCATCACGAGGATGGTGATTGATTCAGAAGGTTGGTGTACAATCGCTTCTCTTTAGTAGATGAGTCTTGAGTCTACGGTGTGGAGACACCAGAGTGAGAGTATAGGTACTCGTTAGAGAACGAGGGCACTGAGCGTGACCACCTCGAGTAGTCATTAGGAAGTCTACCTTCTCGTCAATGACTGACTCGATGCTGCAGTAGTGTGTCTGGTTCTTTGACCTGAGGTGCATCGGCAGTTCACCTTGAGGGTGTTATAGTTTGACTACACCATTACTCGGTCTCCTAGCCATATGGAACCCTGAGGTGTATGTTGGCTATAGCATGTTCATTGTAGGAACTGGATAGCATCAAGATGGAATCTATCTACCTCGGTGGTAGAGGAGCAGCCCTATGATGATCATGAGAATCAAGTCCTGAAGCCCATGGCCATGGTAGAGTGAAATAATAGAAAGAGTTTCTATTTAGGCTTTTCACATCGGACTTGAATCGAATGATTACATCATATGACAGAGACTAGGGTTTGACGAGTTTCACCTTAACCCTAATCTGATCGGGCTCAAGATAGAAGAACTTAATCACACAGGTAGCTGCACCAAGAGGTTCGCATTCAGCTCTGATGGGTTGCCACCATATACTGCTAGGTGTCACTGGTGGATTTTGGGAGCAATTAGAATGATTTAGATGATCGATCATTCTAGCTGTTCGAATCAGAAGAGTTCTGATCCATCGAAAGGAGTTTCGATGATGTCGATGATAGAGATCATGACATATCCCATTACCATACAGAACTGAACCTAACTGGATCACACAAACAAGGGTTTGAATCTGGTGATCATCAATTGAACTGATCCAGTTCAATTGATCTGAATGAGATTCAATTAGGTTCAAGAAAATCGTGCTAGCACTCGATTGAACCTAACGTTCTTCTTTTACTATCATAAATAGTTGTCCTGACTGAGCCAAAGGAGTTTGTGCTCAATCAGAGGCCTTCACTTTGCTCTGACTGGAGCTTGTCCAAGTCAGAAAAGGTTGTCTTATTTTGTAAGACAATACCTACCATTTTTGGTCACCTGCCATTTCTCGTCCTTTGACTTTGGTCAAAAGTTGACCTTTGACTGATCAAACATTGATCATTGGTACTTTGACTTCTGTCCATGTGTCATGCACCTATTGGAGAGCTAGTGGGGGCTTGTCCCCCTGGCAAAACATGGCAAGGAGGAGGGCGCACGCCACCCTTGGCGTGTGCCCAGGTTGCAGGAGCATAGGAGTCCCTGTTGGACAGGGACTCCATCTTCTTTTTGGATTTCGATTAGAGTTCTCCTAAGAACCAACTTTGAGTGATCTTAGGCACCCTCTAAGGAGGAATCTAGGGGACTCTATTCCCATAAATCATATTTAGATCTAATTTCACAAAGGGTTATGATTGGTTGGGAAGAAGAGCAGTTGGATCACGCTTAGTCTATAAATAAGACCCTACGGCCAACTCAAAGAGCAATTGAAATCCCATGCCCCAAGGCTGCCTCTCCCCTCTTCCTCCATGCCAAACCAACCTTCTCCCTCTCCTCTGCATGTTCAAAAGTGTTTTGGACCTTGGTTGGTGCAATCGAGATGAGAGAAAGGCGACTGAAACCTAGAAGGCTGCGCTGCTGCAAAGGACAACTGTTGATCTTCAAAAGGAGTTTTGATGATCCTCCAGATCTGATTTTTGGAGATGTAATAGAGAAGAAGAGGATCTCTAGATCCAGCTTATGTGGATACCGATAGAGTCTAGGCACTTGCGTGGCTAGATCCAGAACCTTTCGCTGCTCACAGGATCATCATCGGGTAATAGGATTACCTACTTCAAGGTAAATTAAATTTAATTTAATTTTTCTAATTTAATTTTAATTATTAAAATAATAAGAATTAGATCTAAAATATCTCAAATCTAATCTAGATCAAAGAAAAAAAATTTTGAAATATATCTCTTGATCTGATCAGATCTGAACGAATCTGGTCCAGGAAATCAGAATTTCCCTTCAACTGGTATCAGAGCCAAGGTTCTAAAAGTATTTAGATCTAATTTTAAATTTATTATAAATAGAAAATAAGTGATTTTAGATGTCACATGAGATGTGATCAGATCTGAAATCAGAAAAAATTAAAATTAAATGATTTGGATCTAAGATTAGAAAATATGCATGACTAGTTCTAAAATAGAATAGTTCTATAGAATAGTCTTGTATGTTTTCAATTTAATTTGATTAAATCATATTTTAGATCTATTTATTTACTATTTTTTGATATTATAATTATTATAATAATATCTAATAAATAATAAATAAAAATTATTTAATTTTCGACATCATATGAGATATGATTGATGCATGTCTAGACTAGTTGTAGAATAGTTCTACATAGTTATCTAGATTAGAATTTATTTTGATTAGATCAATTTAAATCTAATTTTTTAAATTATTATGAGATAATTTAGATCTAAAAATATGCATGATTCAATACATGAGATGTATGCAAAATATGCCATGATTAGATCTAATTTGTATATGAGATATATGATATAGATCTAAAACTATTTTGTAGTATTGCATGTTCCTGATTAAGGCGTTCCTCTTGGCCGTCCGGTCATAAGAATGAAGAAGGGTTTAAAGGCCCTCTCCTTCCATCCGATGGGGTGTTCTTATGACGTGTAGGGGTGCTGTGCGTTCGTCCTTAATCAGAAACCCAAAACTTACTTTCTGCAAAACCCTAGATCCTGAAACCCTAGGATTTATTGTGCATATTTTGTTTATGAACCCTACTTAATTAAAAATTAAGATTATGGAATATTAATTAGGTCTAAAATTGAGAATTTTAGATCTAAGACATATTCATAATACTGGGTTCGGGCTTGGGTAGCTCAATTAGGTCTAAGCGGTTGATCAAACCGAATCAAGAGTTGGTTAGATGGGATCAACAATGCTTAAATTGACCAGCCTAATAGGATTAAGTCTGGGTCAAGATCGAGTCACGATCAAGCAAGACCTAATTAGGCTCAGAGGTTAGAGTCTGGATTGTAGGCTAACCCAATTGGTTCTGACTCAACAATTTGGTGTCTAAGGTAAGTTTGGCACATACGACCGACTGATTTTTAATTGGAAGCTACTCGACCTGAATGCATTCTTGTACGAGTTAATGGCATATTCCTTCCACCGATCTCACTTACCTGGACCATATCTGTTGACACAGTTCTGATCTGAGGTGGTCAATAATCTGAGCTAACCCATGCCACTAGGTTAGTCATAATTGTTATGACTATGACAAGTCTAGTTTAAAAAAAAAGAGAGGAGATTGATTCTCTGAATAAGAGGAACGCATCCTACTTGCTTAAACAAATGATGATTCAGGAGACTTTGATTAAAGCATGATAAAAAATTAAGAATAGTTTTCTATGTTTACATTAAATGAATCATCATAATGAGATTGAAAGAGAATGAATATAATATTGGGTTGACATATTTTCATACTCAGAGTTATATTCAGGATGCAGAAGATTGAAGGATCTAGTTTTATAGTAATTTTAATGAAGAATATTTTTGATATTTTCATCAAAATTTTTACAATCTTTCGAAAAGGCATGATAATATGACTAGAACGTCAATCAATGTTTTTGGGTTCGATCAATTAAAAAATTTTAATTTGATCATTAAATTGAAAGTGTCTACTAAAATTAGTATAATTGGGTTGGTAGTTTTGACGCTAAATCGGTTTGGTTGAGTTCAGTAATAATTCAATCAAATCACACCAGATTACTGCTGTTAGATATGGAATTCTAATTAGGGTCACCCAAAGAGGAGTTGAATTAAAGGATCTAATTGGATTAGACATTGTTTGCAAATGAACATGCTGCATATGTAGCAAACCTAGAACTGTTTCGAATTGGATTCAAATCGGCTTCCGATTTGGGCTAAACTTTAGATATTTCTGAGCCAAATAGGTTTTGGTCTTGATTGATTAACTAGATAAATGGGGTTCAGTTGGGATCACTATCTAAATCCCATGTGCAGAGAGTACTTCTCTTGTAGATGGAAAAGTCTTTTAATGTGCAAAGAATTCTTTGGTGCATAGAATTGTTGGCGCTACATTCATTTGAATTATTTCATTTTGTTATGTACTAAAGTTTTACTATTGCATGGACATCAGATTGGGGCGGCAGAAGAGTCTTTCTGCAAAGAAATACTTCATTATTATCTTTGAGAAGGGACTCTTGTCGCTGTGAATTCATTGCACCAAGATCTTGCCACCTCTCATCCTTTCGAACGGCACTCTGGGACTTTGACTATATCAAAGTTTATCTCCATGCCTTATTGCTAGAATGGTGGTGCTCTTTAGGGCCATTAGATGGCCATCTGCATTGATCCAAGCTCATTATAATTTATGGGCCTTTATTTTTGCAATCGTGATCTTCGTAGAAAATTATCGTAGAATTAGTCCGAAGAGTTTCTATTTTAAGGCACTTTTGGATAAGTATATGTAATTTTAAATAATGCAATTTCTTAGATGGGTTTGAGATATGATGAATGGGGCATGAGGATATTGATGAGTGAAGGGTATGAGAAATTTAGTTGGACCCTACGTACACTTATAAATAAAGGGTGGCACCAAGAGTCGGGAGGTATGTGAAAAATTTATCTTTTCTTTCTTACAAGATTTCTTTTGTCATTTTCTTTTATCTTTTCTCTTGATTTAGACTTAGTCTTATACCAAGAATCATCTTAGAACTAAGAGATTAGGAAGAAAAATTAGAAGATAAAGAAAAAGAAGATAGATAAGAGAGAGGCAGGGAAAGTAACATAAAAGGCTAAAGAAGGTCTTGCCTTTTAATTAAGTTTTATTATTAAAACTCTAGTTATATAAATAAGAGGTGCTGGTGTCTTGATCAGTCTCTGTGTGGATCAATAATTGGAGGATGAATACGTTGGCACATGGTGGAAACCTGATGGATACTAACCCGGGCAATCAGGGTATTA
>QRFJ01002791.1:0-254955 GCA_006176705.1 Cocos nucifera | reverse complement strand
GGGTTTAGCGATAAGAGGTATGTTCTAATACTTTCTTTTATGTTACAAATGCATCTTATATGATTTAATTGCTAATGAGGTGGTCCTAGGGTCCACGTTTGATTTATATGATTTCATATTTTTGCTTTGAAATCCAAGCTTCCATCCTGTACACCAAACCTATCAGTGGTATCAGAGCAAGCCTTATTAGGTTAAATCATATAATGCTTTGCTTATAATATAATGACACAAAAGGAAAGTATGATATATATTTTTTATGTTTATTTGTATATTATTTATATGATGAGTTCATATTATTTTATTTATCATAATGAGATTATGATGTATATATTATTCTGTAAATGTTGCCCTGATATAGTGGAAAGTATTCACTATATAATGATGGTTGTCATAGAATAATTATACATGTTAGTAGATATATATAAATTTTATTATAATTGATGCTATTAGGCATTTAGTTTGATTTAAATCAGAATGTGCATCGAGATTTTTTAAATCTCTTTTTTTTAAAAATTTATATTCAGTTCTAGTGTAATTAATCTAAAGCTGTATTAGTCGGGATGTATAATTGATCAATCGATGTCTAGGATAAATGATTCATGATTGATAAAGAGATTATGGTTTTCTAATTGATTCTATTGTCTGACCTGGCCAATTTATTGGTGTCTAAGAAAAGCAATAGAGGGACTCCCACTTCTCTCCCACTTACCTGATCGATTCGATTAATTTAATTTTAGATTAAAATACTTAGTATTATATTCACTACATTAAAGCCTTCCTTCATACTAGGTTCTTATTATGTCCAGAATTATATTAGTTTTGTTGTGTAACCACAAGAACTATCATGAAAATGATGTAATATTAATCTAGTGTATTGAGATTTTTATAGCATTTTGAATATACTGCTTTGTTGTGTAACCACAAAAGTAGTCATATTTCATTTTGACTGTATAGAAATGAAGGGTTCTATTTAAACTAAAACATTAAAGTTTGTTGTGCTAACACAAGGCTATTAATGTTTTAGAGGCAAAAGTTTTTTGAGAGTTGCATAAAGTGCAATTGGAAAGAGTTTCCTACCTTTGAACTTATAACAGGTTTGTTGTGCAACCACAAGACCTTTTATAAGAAATTAGGATCTTATTCTCACTAAGAAAATCAATAAGAGGGTTATGATTTTTGATTAAATAGTGGGAGACATAATTAAATTAAAGTTCTAATTTAATTATGTTTGTCATCATGAGTTATTTGCTTATATATTGTTCTTTATTATGTATATTAAATGGCTTCTTAACTTTCATTACGTTCAATTTTGGATTCAAATAAATTGATTGGTCAAAATTATGTTGACTGGTTGAGAAACCTAAAAATAGTACTCAGTCAAGAAAAACTCTCCTATATTCTTGATGCCCCTGATCCTAAGCCATTAGGAAATGATGCCATAGATGAAGATAAGTCCACATACAAGATGTGGCAAAATGATTTTCTTACTGTCAAATGCATCATACTTGCCTCTATGAATAATGAATTATAGAGGCAGCATGATAGCATTGACACTCAATCTATATTGCTCAATCTAAAAGAGCTTCGTGGAGAGCATAGTAGGACTGCTAGATATGAGATATCTAAGCAATTATTTCATGCAAGATGAAAGGAATATGCCCTCAAGCCAATTTATTTTGGGATATTCTTTGTCTATCAGACTCATGTAATGATATTTTTAATAAATAAAGACATTTATTTCATCATATGCAGTGTCTTATTATTTATTTAAGATTATGATGAACCCTATAAATTAGGGCTATGATTTTAGGATTATGATGAGATCATACTAGTGAGACCTAAAATCTTAAAATCCTAATTTAAATATTCCTAGTCGATGGGACATTGAGTTAGGGATCAATATTTTTCGGTAAGACTAGCACATTCTTTGTACGCTCGATTGAGAGGATGATTGATCTCACAATAACTTGTGTATGACACTAATACAAGAATGTGAGTGCTCATTAGAGAATGAGTTCACTGAATTGATCCAAATTAAGAATATCTAATGGAGTCTTATCTACATGTCAATAGATGGTTCTCATAGTGGAATTTGTGCATGTAATCCTTTGACCTGAAACTACCATAGAATCTTATATATATAAATCCATATTTTGGTTCATACTCATTCATGACTCAGTTATGTATACGGGATGATCTGGATATGGTAGATTATATATATGAAGGTTGTGAGTAGGTTAACATGGAATCGATCTCTCCTGGTAAGAGGAAATAGCATCCTACCTTGCTTCAAACAAATGATGATTTAGGAAGACTTTGATCAAAGCATGATGAAAAATTAGAAATAATTTCTAATATTTTATTAAATGAATCATCATCATAAGATTGAAAGAGAAATGAATATGATATTGGGGTTGACATATTTTCATACCCAGAGTCATATTCAGGATGCAGGGAGATCGAAGGATCTAGTTGCATGGTAATTTTCACTGAAGGATATTTTTGATATTTTCATCAAAATTTTACATCTTTCAGGTAGTCATGATACATTGCTAGACATCAATCATGTCTTGTGGGTTTGATTAAATTAAAATTTTAATTTGATATTATTAAATTAGAAAGTGTTCTAAATTAAGTCAAATTGGGTTGGCTAGTTTTGACCTAAATCGGTTTGGTTGAGTTCTAACCAGATTAGGTCAAATCACACCCAGACTCACTGCTGGTTAGATGTGGAACCCAATGGGTCACACACAAAGAGAAGTTGATTAAGGGTCTAATTGGATTAGACCATGTTTGCAAGATGAACATGCTAGCACATGTAGCAAACCCTAGCACCTGGTTTCGAATTGGATTCGAATCGGCTTCCGATTTGGGCTAATTTAGATCCAATTTGAGCCAAATAGGATTTGGTCTTGAGTTGGATTAACCTAGATTGATTGGGCTTCAGATTGGGTACCACATACCTGCATCCCATGCATCAGAGAGTCTCTCTCTCTTGCGCGTGGGAAGTCTTTCATGCGCAAAGAACTCTTTGGCGCATGGAATTTGTTGGCGCCTACCTTCTTTGACTTTTTTCATTTTGTTATGTCACATAAATTTTTATATTGATGTATGGACATCAGATATGGGGCATAGAAGAGTCCTTCTATAGATGAAATACTTCTTTTTTTTTCTTTTTAATTTTTTGCCCAGGATGTTTTGTCGCCCAAGACCCCTTGCCGCCCAAGACTCCATGCCACCTACTCCTCCTTGACGTCTCTTGGACCAAGTCAAAGTCTCTTGGGACTTTGACTATTCAAAGATTATCTCCATGCCTTCTTGCTGAATGGGCGTCCCTTTTTAGAGCCATTGGATGGCCTTTGTTTCATGATCTAATGGATGAAAAGGGTGGCGCCAAAGATGAAATATTGCGACTCTTCATAAAAAAAACTTACGTAGAATTAGTCCAAGAGTCCTTCTGCTTTAAGGCACCTCTTGGACTAAGTCTATATCTCATTTTTACTGATGAGGCATGAGATTGGCTGATGGGGCATGAGAATTTGATGAGGAAAGGGCGTGAGATTTTTTGTTGGCACCCCTACGTACATTATAAATAGGGGTGCACACCAAGAGTCCGGGTGTGTGAAAATTATCTTTCTTTCTTACAAGAGTTTCTTTTTATCCAATTTTCTTTCTTTCTTTCTCTTGTCTAGACCTTGTCCTTATAAGGACAAGAAGTCATCTTAAGACTAAGAGATTAGGAAGAAAAATTAAGAAGACAAAAGAAAAAGAAAGATAGATAAGGAGAGGCAAGGAAGGTGACATAAAGGCTAAAGAAGGTCTTGCCCTTTTAATTAAAGTTCTTATTATTAGAACTCTAATTATATAAATCAGAGGTGCTGGTGTCTTGATCAAGTCTCTGTGTGGATCAACATTGGAGGGTGAACACGTGGGCACCTGGTGGAAACCCTGACGGACTGCTACCGACGATCAGGGTCAATTTAGGGTTTAGCGATAAGAGGTATGTTCTAATACTTTCTTTTATATTACAAATGCATGTTATATGATTTAATTGCTAATGAGGTGGTCCTAGGGTTCGGGTTTGGTTTATATGATTTCATATTTTTGCTTTGAAATCCATGCTTCCGCCCTGTACACCAAACCCTATCAGTGGTATCAGAGCAAGCCTTATTAGGTTAAATCATATAATGCTTTGCTTATAAGTATAATGGCATAAATGAAAAATATGATATAATATTTTTAGCATGTTTTATTTATATGATGAGATCATATTCTTTTACTTATCATAATGAGATTATGTTGTATATATTATTCTATAAAGGTTGCCCTGATATAGTGGAAAGTATTCACTATATAATGATGGTTGTCCTAGAATAATTATACATGTTAATTGATATATATAAATTTTATCATAATTAATGCTATTAGGCATTTAGTTTGATTTAAATCAATATGTGCATCGAGACCTTTTAAATCCCTCTATGAAAAATTATATTAAGTTGTAGTGTAATTAATCTATAGCTGAATCAGTCAGGATGTCTAATTGATCAATCGGTGTCTAGGAAAAATGGTTCATGATTGGTAAAGAGAACATGTTTTTTAATTGGTTCCGTTGTCTGACCTGGCCAATTTATTGGTGTCTAAGGAAAGCAATGGGGGACTCCCATTTCTCTCCCATTTACCTGAGCCGATTTGATTAATTTAATTTCTAGATTGAAATGCTTAATATTATATTCACTACATTAAGGCCTTCCTTCATACTAGTTTCTTATTATGTCCAGAACCATATTAGTTCTGTTGTGTAACCACTAAGACACAAGATCTATCATGGGGAAAGATGTAATATTAATCTAGTGCATTGAGATGCTTACAGCATTTTGAATATACTACTTTGTTGTGTAACCACAAAAGTAGTTATATTTCAATTTTGACTGTATAGAAATGAAGGGTTCTACTTAAACTAAAACATTAAAGTTTGTTGTGCTAACACAAGGCTATTAATGTTTTAGAGGCAAAAGTTTTTTGAGAGTTGCATAAAATGCAATTGGAAAGAGTTTCCTACCTTTGAACTTATAACAAGGTTTGTTGTGCAACCACAAGACTTTTTATAAGGAATTAGGATCTTATTCTCACTAAGAAAATCAATAAGAGGGTTATGATTTTTAGTGGGAGACATAATTAAATTAAAGTCCTAATTTAATTATGTTTGTCATCATGAATTGTTTGCTTATATATTGTTCTTTATTATGTAGATTAAATGGCTTCTTCACTTTCATTACGTTCAATTTTGGATTCAAATAAATTGACTGGTCAAAATTATGTTGACTGGTTGAGAAACCTAAAAATAGTACTCAGTCAAGAAAAACTCTCCTATATTCTTGATGCCCCTGATCCTAAGCCATTAGAAAATGATGCCACAGATGAAGATAAGTCCACATACAAGATGTGGCAAAATGATTTTCTTACTATCAAATGCATCATACTTGCCTCTATGAATAATGAATTACAGAGGCAGCATGATAGCATGGACACTCAATCCATATTGCTCAATCTAAAAGAGCTTTATGGAGAGCATAGTAGGACTGCTAGATATGAGATATCTAAGCAATTATTTCATGCAAGAATGATAGAAGGAACATCCATACAAAATCATGTTTTGATGGTAATTGACCTAATCACTCGATTAAGTCAATTAGGTTTTGTAATGGATGGAGAGTTAAGTCAGGATTTGATCCTGCAATCACTTCCAGAATTATTTTCTCAGTTTGTCATGAACTATCACATGAACAAACTGAATTCTTCATTGCCTGAGCTGTTAAATATGCTCAAGACAGCAGAAAGCCATATCAAGAAAGATAAGGCTCCTCTTCTTCTTGTGGAAGGGATCTCCAAGAAGAAGGCAGGCAAAAAGGGTTCAAAGAGAAGGTTGAATCCTAAAAGTGGTATAAATAAGAAGAAAAAGGGAAGAAGGTCTCCGGACAAATGACCTATTTTCACTGCGGCAAAATAGGTCATTGGAAGAGGAATTGCAAGGCTTACCTTGCAACCATGAAGTCTGGTGCAAATAATGCACCAAAAGGTATGTATGAGATACATACTATATTATCATTAAATTCTTTCATTTCAAATTCTTGGGTATTAGATACCGGCTGTGGTTTTCATATCTGCAAATCTTTGCAGGGGCTGCAGAAAATTAAGAGTTTGAAGAAAGGTGACTTCAAGCTCTATGGCGCTGGAGGAGAGTCTATCCAAGCAGAAGCTGTAGGGACAAATATATTGAAGTTACCTTATGGAAAGATCTTAGAGCTTACAAATTATTATTATATGCCTAAGATCATTAGAAATATTATATCTATACCCTTGTTATTAAAATAAGGTTATAGTCTTAATGTAACGAGCGAAGGTTGCTCGATCAAATATTCTAATGAAAATATTTGTTTTGGCATATTTAGCAATGGTTTGTTGACTCTATGTTTGGATGATAATATATTTCATATTGATGAAAATAGAAAACGTAAGAGAGATGACATAAATAATACTTTACTTTGGCATTGTCGATTAGGTCATATTAGTGAGGCTAGGATTAACAAGTTATACAAAGAAAAGTTCTTTGATCCTTTTGATTATGAATCATTGGGAACTTGTGAATCATGCCTCATGGGTAAAATGACCAAGATTCCATTTAGTGGACATAGAGAAAGGACAAATGAGTTATTAGGACTTGTACATACGGATGTATGTGGTCCTATGACAACTCAAGCCAGAGGAGGATACTCTTATTTTATTACATTCACTGATGATTTATCTAGGTTTGGATATGTGTATCTTATGAAACACAAATCAGAAGCCTTTGATAAATTTAAAGAGTATCAAAGTATGGTCGAAAAACAAACTGGACAATGTATAAAAATCCTTCGATCTGATCGAGGAGGAGAATACTTATCTAGTGAGTTTCTAGACTATCTTAAAGTTAAAGGGATTCTCTCTGAATGGACACCTCCTTATACACCATAATTAAATGGTGTAGCCGAAAGAAAAAATCATACCTTATTAGATATGGTACGGTCCATGATGTGCTTCACTGATTTACCTATTTTCTTCTGGGGTCATGCTCTGGAGACTGCAATTTACATCTTGAATAGAGTTCCTTCTAAATCTGTATCTAGTACTCCATATGACATATGGAGAAGTAAGAAACCTAATCTTAAGTATCTTAAGATATGGGGTTGTCCAGCTTATGTCAAAAAAAATTTTGGACATAAACTTGATGCTAGATCAGACAGATGTCTATTTATAGGATATCCTAGAAATAGTATAGGATATTTATTCTACCATCCTACTGAACAAAAGGTATTTGTAAGTAGGCATGCCATTTTCATGAAAAAAAGAATTTATCCTAGAAAAGGGCAGTGGCAGAAATATTGAACTTAGTGAAGTTCAAAAAAAAATAAATAGAAATTTCTCAACCATATAATCACATAAAAGAACCAGAACACATAACTCCTATCCATAGGTCTAAAAGAGTACGAAATACACCTATGAGGTATGGTTTCATTATTGAGAACAATGAAGCCCAAGTCATTGAAGAATGACGAACCTCTGACCTATATGCGGAAGCAGTCAAAAGTAAGGACTCTTACAAATGGCTGGCTGCCATGCAATCCGAAATGGAATCCATGCACACCAACAAAGTATGGACTTTGGTGGATGCACCAGAGGATATAAACCCTATTGGATGCAAATGGATTTTTAAGAAAAAGATTGGAGCTGATGGTCAAATTGAAACCTATAAGGCCAGATTGGTGGCTAAGGGTTTTAGGCAAAAATAGGGGATTGATTATGATGAAATATTTTCACCTATTGCCATGCTCAAATCTATTCGGATTATGCTTGCTATAGCAGCATACCACGACTATGAAATATGGCAAATGGATGTAAAGACTGCCTTCCTTAATGGTTTCCTTGAGGAGGTCTATATGTCACAGCCAGAGGGATTTGAGTCAAATGAGAAACCAAATCAGGTATGCAAGCTTAAGAGATCCATTTATGGATTAAAGCAAGCATCAAGGAGTTGGAACATCCATTTTGATGAAACAGTAAAAGAGTTTGGTTTTATCAAGAATGTTGATGAACCATGTGTGTACAAGAAAACTAGTGGGAGAACCATAGTCTTCTTGGTTCTGTATGTAGATGACATACTCCTCATTGGGAATGATATCCCAATGTTACAATCAGTCAAATTATGGCTATCAAATAAGTTTTCCATGAAAGATTTGGGAGAAGCATCCTATATACTAGGAATAAAGATCTATAGAGATAGATCTAAGAGGATGCTAGGCTTGTCCCAATCAAGGTACATTGACTTAATACTGAAAAGATTCAGTATGGATGGGAGTAAAAGAGGTTATTTACCCATGAGTCAAGGCATACATCTCTCTAAAAAGATGTCTCCTAAGACACCTGAAGAGAGAAATAGAATGAGTTCTATTCCTTATGCTTCGACTGTTGGATCAATAATGTATGCCATGTTATGTACAAGGCCTGATGTTGCTTATGCTTTAGGCATTGCAAGTAGATTTCAAGCTGATCCAGGAGAGGATCATTGGAAAGCTGTGAAAAATATTCTTAAGTACTTGAGAAGGACTAAAGATATTTTTCTAGTATATGGTGGTTCTGATCTTAAATTAGAAGCATATTCTGATTCTAAGTTTTCAATCAAGACCCAGATGATAGCAAATCCATTTCAGGGATATATCTTTACTCTGAATGGTGGAGCAGTAAGTTGGAAAAGTACTAAGCAGCCAACTGTAGCTGACTCAACCACTGAAGCAGAATACATAGCTGTAAGTGAAGCCGCCAAGGAAGCTATCTGGATGAAGAAGTTCATCACTGAATTAGGAGTTATTCCTAAAATTGAGAATCCAATACCACTTTACTGTGATAATACTAGAGCTGTAGCTCAAGCAAAGGAACCAAGGTCTCATCATAAATCCAAATACATTCTGAGACGCTTCCATCTCATTCGAGAAATTATTGAAAGATAAGATGTAGTCATAGAACGAGTGGACACAAAGAACAACATAGCAGACCCATTCACTAAGGCTTTACCACTGCAACTATTTGATCGCCACCTTGATTGTATGGGATTAAAATATAAGGGCGATTAACTTTAGTGCAAGTGGGAGATTGAAAGGAATATGCCCTCAAGCCAAATTTATTTTTGGGATGTTCTTTGTCTTCCAGACTCATGTAATGATATTTTTAATAAATAAAGATATTTATTTCATCATATGCAGTGTCTTATTATTTATTTAAGATTATGATGAACTCTATAAATTAGGACTATGATTTTAGGATTATGATGAGATCATACTAGTGAGATCTAAAATCTTAAAATCCTAATTTAAATATTTCTAGTCGATGGGACATTAAGTTAGGGATCAATGTTTTTCGGTAAGACTAGCACATTCTTTGTATGCTCGATTGAGAGGGTGATTGATCTCACAATAACTTATGTATGACACTAATACAAGAAT
The DNA here is from genome assembly GCA_006176705.1 of Cocos nucifera. Lineage (NCBI taxonomy): Eukaryota > Viridiplantae > Streptophyta > Magnoliopsida > Arecales > Arecaceae > Cocos > Cocos nucifera. Next base: position 245,419 of record QRFJ01002791.1, on the reverse strand, counting down.
GTGGGTGCTCATTAGAGAATGAGTTCACTGAATTGATCCAAATTGAGAATATCTAATGGAGTCTTATCTACATGTCAATAGATGGTTCTCATAGTGGAATTTGTGCATGTAATCCTTTGACCTGAAACTACCATAGAATCTTATATATATAAATCCATATTTTGGTTCATACTCATTCATGACTCAGTTATGTACGGGATGATCTGGATATGGTAGATTATATATATGAAGGTTGTGAGTAGGTTAACATGGAATCGATCTCTCCTGGTAAGAGGAAATAGCATCCTACTTGCTTCAAACAAATGATGATTCAGGAAGACTTTGATCAAAGCATGATGAAAAATTAGAAATGGTTTCTAATATTTTATTAAATGAATCATCATCATAAGATTGAAAGAGAAATGAATATGATATTGGGGTTGACATATTTCCATACCCAGAGTCATATTCAGGATGCAGGGAGATCGAAGGATCTAGTTGCATGGTAATTTTCACTGAAGGGTATTTTTGGTATTTCCATCAAAATTTTACATCTTTTGGATAGTCATGATACATTGCTAGACGTCAATCATGTCTTATGGGTTTGATTAAATTAAAATTTTAATTTGATTATTAAATTAGAAAGTGTTCTAAATTAAGTCAAATTGGGTTGGCTAGTTTTGACCTAAATCGGTTTGGTTGAGTTCTAACCAGATTAGGTCAAATCACACCCAGACTCACTACTGGTTAGATGTGGAACCCAATGGGTCACACACAAAGAGAGTTGATTAAGGGTCTAATTGGATTAGACCATGTTTGCAAGATGAACATGCTAGCACATGTAGCAAACCCTAGCACCTGATTTCGAATTGGATTCGAATCAGCTTCCGATTTGGGCTAATTTCGATCCGATTTGAGCCAAATAGGATTTGGTCTTGAGTTGGATTAACCTAGATTGATTGGACTTTAGATTGGGCACCACATACCTGCATCCCATGTGCTAGAGAGTCTCTCTCTTGCGCGTTGGAAGTCTTTCATGCGCAAAGAACTCTTTGGTGCATGGAATTAGTTGGCGCCTACCTTCTTTGACTTTTTTCATTTTGTTATGTCACATAAATTTTTATATTGGCATGGACATCAGATATGGGGTGCAGAAGAGTTCTTCTAAAGATAAAATACTCTTTTTTTTTATTTTCACCTAGGATGTTTTGTCGCCCAAGACCCCTTGCCGCCTAAGACTCCTTGTTGTCTACTCCTCGTTGACGTCTCTTAGACCAAGACTTTGACTACTCAAAGTTTATCTCCATGCCCTTTTGCTGAATGGGTGTCCCTTTTAGAGCCATTGGATGGCCTTCTTTCATGATCTAATGGATGAAAAGGGTGGCACCAAAGATGAAATATTGCGACTCTTCATAAAAAAAAACTTATGTAAAATTAATCCAAGAGTCCTTCTGCTTTAAGGCACCTCTTGGACTAAGTCTATATCTTGTTTTTACTAATAGTCATGAGATTGGTAAATGGGGTGTGAGAATTTGATGAGGAAAGGGCGTGTGATTTTTTGTTGGCACCCCTACGTACATTATAAATAGGGGTGCACACCAAGAGTCCGTGTGTGTGTGAAAATTATCTTTCTTTCTTACAAGAGTTTCTTTTATCCAATTTTCTTTCTTCCTTTCTCTTATCTAGATCTTGTCATTATAAGGATAAGAAGTCATCTTAAGACTAAGAGATTAGGAAGAAAAATTAAGAAGATAAAAGAAAAAGAAAGATAGATAAGGAGAGGCAAGGAAGGTAACATAAAAGCTAAAGAAGGTCTAGCCCTTTTAATTAAAGTTCTTATTATTAGAACTCTAATTATATAAATCAGAGGTGCTGGTGTTTTGATCAAATCTCTGTAGGGATCAACATTGGAGGGTGAACACGTGGACAACTGGTGGAAACCCTGATGGACTGCTACCAACGATCAGGGTCAATTTAGGGTTTAGCGATAAGAGGTATGTTCTAATACTTTTTTCTATATTACAAATGCATGTTGTATTATTAAATTGCTAATGAGGTGGTCCTAGGGTTCGAGTTTCGTTTATATGATTTCATATTTTTGCTTTGAAATCCATGCTTCCGCTCTGTACACCAAACCTATCACAAGAATGACAGAAGGAACATCCGTACAAAATCATATTTTGATGGTAATTGAACTAATCACTCGATTAAATCAATTAGGTTTTGTTATGGATAGAGAGTTAAGTCAGGATTTGATCCTGCAATCACTCAGAATTATTTTCTCAGTTTGTCGTGAACTATCACATGAACAAACTGAATTCTTCCTTACCTGAGCTATTAAATATGCTCAAGACAGCAGAAAGCCATATCAAGAAAGATAAGGCTCCTCTTCTTCTTGTAGAAGGGATCTCTAAAAAGAAGGCAGGTAAAAAGGATTTAAAGAGAAGGTTGAATCCTAAAAGTGATATAAATAAGAAGAAAAAAAGGGAAGAAGGTCTTCGGACAGACGACCTATTTTCACTACGGCAAAACAGATCATTGAAAGAGGAATTGCAAGGCTTACCTTGCAACCGTGAAGTCTAGTGCAAATAATCCACCAAAAGGTATGTATGAGATACATACCATATTATCATTAAATTCTTCCATTTCAAATTCTTGGGTATTAGATACCGGCTGTGGTTTTCATATCTGTAAATCTTTGCAGAGGCTGTAAAAAATTAAGAATTTGAAGAAAGATGACTTCAAACTCTATGGCGCTGGAGGAGAGTCTATCCAAGTAGAAGCTATAGGGACAAATATATTGAAGTTATCTTATGGAAAGATCTTAGAGCTTACAAATTATTATTATATGCCTAAGATCATTAGAAATATTATATCTATACCCTTGTTATTAAAACAAGGTTATAGTCTTTATGTAACGAGCGAAGGTTGCTCAATCAAATATTCTAATGAGAATATTTGTTTTGGTATATTTAGTAATGGTTTATTGATTTTATGTTTGGATGACAATATATTTCATATTGATGAAAATAGAAAACGTAAGAGAGATGACATAAATAATACTTTACTTTGGCATTATCAATTAGGTCATATTAGTGTGGCTAGGATTAACAAGTTATACAAAGAAAAGTTTTTTGATCCTTTTGATTATGAATCATTGGGAACTTGTGAATCATGCCTCATGGGTAAAATGATCAAGATTCCATTTAGTGGACATGGAGAAAAGACAAATGAGTTATTAGGACTTATACATACGGATGTATATGATCCTATGACAACTCAAGCCAGAGGAGGATACTTATATTTTGTAACGTTCATTGATGATTTATCTAGGTTTGGATATGTGTATCTTATGAACACAAATCAGAAGTCTTTGATAAATTTAAAGAGTATCAAGGTATGGTCAAAAAATAAATTGGACAATGTATAAAAATCCTTCGATCTGATCAAAGAGGAGAATACTTATCTAGTGAGTTTTTAGACTATGTTAAAGTTAAAAGGATTCTCTATGAATGGACACCTCCTTATGCACCACAATTAAATGATGTAGCTGAAAGAAAAAATCATACCTTATTAGATATGGTACGGTCCATGATGTGCTTCACTGAATTACTTATTTCCTTTTGAGGTCATGCTCTGGAGACTGCAATTTACATCTTGAATAGAGTTTCTTCTAAATCTGTATCTAGTACTCCATATGACATATGGAGAAGTAAGAAACCTAATCTTAAGTATCTTAAGATATGGGGTTGTCCAGCTTGTGTCAAAAAAAATTTTGGACATAAATTTGATGCTAGATCAGATAGATGTCTATTTATAGGATATCCTAGAAATAGTATAGGATATTTATTCTACCATCCTACTGAACAAAAGGTATTTGTAAGTAGGCATGCCACTTTCATGAAAAAGGAATTTATCCTAGAAAAGAGCAGCAACAGAAATATTGAACTTAGTAAAGTTCAAGAAAAACAAATAGAAATTTCTCAACCATATAATCACATAAAAGAATCAGAACACATAACTCCTATCCATAGGTCTAAAAGAGTATGAAATACACCTGTGAGGTATGGTTTCATTATTGAGAACAATGAAGCCCAAGACATTGGGAATGACGAACCTCTGACCTATACAAAAGCAGTCAAAAGTGAAGACTCCTACAAATGGCTGGCTGCCATGCAATCCGAAATAGAATCCATGCACACCAACAAAGTATGGAATTTGGTGGATGCACCAGAGGATATAAATCCTATTGGATGTAAATAGATTTTTAAGAAAAAGATTGGAGATGATAGTCAAATTAAAATAAGGCTAGATTGGTGGCTAAGGATTTTAGGCAAAAATAGAGGATTGATTATGATGAAACATTTTCATCTGTTGTCATGCTCAAATCAATTTAGATTATGCTTGTTATAGCAGCATACCATGACTGTGAAATATGACAAATGGATGTCAAGACTGCCTTCCTTAATGCTTTCCTTGAGGAGGAGGTCTATATGTCACAGCCAGAGGGATTTGAGTCAAAAGAGAGATCAAATTAGGTATGCAAGCTTAAGAGATCCATTTATGGATTAAAGTAAGAATCAAGGAGTTGGAACATCCATTTTGATGAAAGAGTAAAAGAGTTTGGTTTTATCAAGAATGTTGATGAACCATGTGTGCACAAAAAAACTAGTGGAAGAACCATAGTCTTCTTGGTTCTGTATGTAGATGACATACTCTTCATTGGAAATGATATCTCGATGTTACAATCAGTCAAATTATGGCTATCAAATAAATTTTTTATGAAAGATTTAGGAGAAGCATCCTATATACTAGGAATAAAGATCTATAGAGATAGATCTAAGAGTATGCTAGGCTTATCCCAATCAAGGTACATTGACTTAATACTGAAAAGATTCAATATGGATGGGAGTAAAAGAGGTTATTTACCCATGAGTCAAGGCATACATCTCTCTAAAAAGATGTCTCCTAAGACACCTGAAGAGAGAAATAGAATGAGTTCTATTTCTTATGCTTCGGTTGTTGGATCAATAATGTATGCCATGTTATGTACAAGGCCTGATGTTGCTTATGCTTTAGGCATTGCAAGTAGATATCAAATTGATCTAGGAGAGGATCATTGAAAAGCTATAAAAAATATTCTTAAGTACTTGAGAAGGACTAAAGATATTTTTCTAGTATATGGTGGTTCTGATCTTAAATTAGGAGCATATTCTGATTCTAGTTTTCAATCAGACCCAGATGATAGAAAATCTATTTTAGGGTATGTTTTTACTCTGAATGGTGGAGCAGTAAGTTGGAAGAGTACTAAGCAGCCAACTGTAGCTGACTTAACCACTGAAGTAGAATACATGGCTGTAAGTTAAGCCGCCAAGGAAGTTGTTTGGATGAAAAAGTTCATCACTGAATTGGAAGTTATTCCTAAAATTGAGAATCCAGTACCACTTTATTATGATAATACTGGAGCGGTTGCTCAAGCAAAGGAACCAAGGTCTCATCATAAATCCAAACACATTCAAAGATGCTTCCATCTCATTCGAAAAATTATTGAAAGACAAGATGTAGTCATAGAACGAGTGGACACAAAGAACAACATAGCAGACCCATTCACTAAGGCTTTACCACTACAACTGTTTGATCGCCACCTTGATTGTATGGGATTAAAATATAAGGGTGATTGGCTTTAGTGCAAGTGGGATATTGAAAGGAATATGCCCTCAAGCCAATTAATTTTTGGGCTATTCTTTGTCTTCCAAACTCATATAATGACACTTTTAATAAATAAAGGCATTTATTTCATCATATGCAGTGTCTTATTATTTATTTAAGATTATGATGAATTTTATAAATTAGGGCTATGATTTTAGGATTATGATGAGATCATACCAGTGATACCTAAAATCTTAAAATCCTAATTTAAATATTCCTAGTCAATGGGACATTGAGTTAGGGATCAATATTTTTCGATAAGACTAACACATTCTTTGTATGCTTGATTGAGAGGGTGATTGATCTCACAATAACTTGTGTATGACACTAATACAAGAATGTGGGTGCTCATTAGAGAATGAGTTCACTGAATTGATCCAAATCGAGAATATCTAATGGAGTCTTATCTACATGTCAATAGATGGTTCTCATAGTGAAATTTGTGCATGTAATCCTTTGACCTGAAACTACCATAGAATCTTATATATATAAATCCATATTTTGGTTCATACTCATTCATGGCTCAGTTATGTACGGGATGATCTAGATATATAGATTATATATATGAAGGTTGTGAGTAGGTTAACATGGAATCGATCTCTCCTGGTAAGAGAAAATAGCATCCTGCTTGCTTCAAACAAATGATGATTCAGAAAAACTTTGATCAAAGCATGATGAAAAATTAAGAAATGATTTCTAATGTTTCATTACATGAATCATCATCATGAGATTGAAAGAGAAATAAATATGATATTGGGGTTGACTTATTTCCATACCCAGAGTCACATTCAGGATGCAGGGAGATCGAAGGATCTAGTTGCATGGTAATTTTCACTGAAGGATATTTTTGATATTTTCATCAAAATTTTATATCTTTTGAGAAGTCATGATACGTTGCTAGACATCAATAATGTCTTGTAGGTTCGATCAAATTAAAATTTTAATTTGATCATTAAATTAGAAAGTGTTCTAAATTAGGTCAAATTGGGTTGGTTAGTTTTGACCTAAATCGGTTTGGTTGAGTTCTAAGCAGATTAGGTAATCACACCCAGACTCACTACTGATTAGATGTGGAACCCAATGGGTCACACACAAAGAGAGTTGATTAAGGGTCTAATTGGACTAGACCATATTTGCAAGATGAACATGCTAGCACATGTAGCAAACCCTAGCACCTAGTTTCGAATTGGATTCGAATCGGCTTCTGATTTGGGATAATTTAGATCCGATTTGAGCCAAATAGGATTTGGTCTTGAATTGGATTAACTTAGACTAATTGGGCTTCAGTTAGGGCATGACATACATGAATCCCTTGCTCCAAAGAGTCTCTCTCTTGCGCATGGGAAGTCTTTCATGCGCAAAGAATTCTTTGGTGCATGGAATTAGTTGGCGCCTACCTTCTTTGACTTTTTCTATTTTGTTATGTTACATAAATTTTTATATTGGTGTGGACATCAGATATGGGGCGCAAAAGAGTCCTTCTGTAGATGAAATACTTCATTATTATTTTGAGAAGGGACTCTTTGTCGCCTAGGAATTCTTGCCGCCTAAGACTCCTTGCCGCCCTCTCATCCTTGACGCCTCTTGTGACTTTGACTATTCAAAGTTCATCTCCATGACTTCTTACTGAATGGGTGTCTCTTTAAGGGCCATTAGATGGCCATCTTATCTGATTCAAGCCCTTTAATTTATGGCGCCATTTATTTTTGCATCGCGACTCTTCGTAGAAAATCTTCGTAGAATTAGTCCGAAGAGTCCTTTTTTTAGGCACCTCTTGGACTAAGTCTACATAATTTTAAATGGCACAATTTTTAGATGGGTGTGAGATATGACGATGGGGAATGAGATATTGATGAGGAAAGGGCATGAGAAATTTAGTTGGCACCCCTACGTACATTATAAATAGGGGTGTGCACCAAGAGTCCAGGAGTGTGTGAAAATTATCTTTCTTTCTTACAAGAGTTTTTTTTTGTCCAATTTTCTTTCTTTCTTTCTCTTGTCTAGACCTTGTCCTTATAAGGACAAGAAGTCATCTTAAGACTAAGAGATTAGGAAGGAAAATTAAGAAGATAAAAGAAAAAGAAAGATAGATAAGGAGAGGCAAGGAAGGTGACATAAAGGCTAAAGAAGGTCTTGCCCTTTTAATTAAAGTTCTTAGTATTAGAACTCTAATTATATAAATCAGAGGTGCTGGTGTCTTGATCAAGTCTCTGTGTGGATCAACGTTGGAGGATAAACACATGGGCACCTGGTGGAAACCCTGACAAACTGCTACCGACAATCGGGATCAATTTTGGGTTTAGTGATAAGTGGTATATTCTAATACTTTCTTTTATGTTACAAATATGTGTTATATGATTTAATTGCTAATGAGGTGGTCCTAGGGTTTGGGTTTGGTTTATATGATTTCATATTTTTGCTTTGAATTCCATGCTTCCGCCCTTTACACCAAACCTATCATTAAAGCATTAAAGGCCAATACATATCTTGCAAATATCTTTAGCTCTTGAGACCAAGGTTTCAAGTCCCGACACGACATGAAAATAGGATACTATCCTGTGTATCGAGATAGGGCCATCGCATCAGTGTCCTAGCATCCTGATTGGGACATATTGGGATATCTCTCGTTCTAGGTATCGGAACAGGGCGGATAGCAGCATGTCCCATTCTATGAAAAAATTAGAACAATCTCGTTGCATAGAATTTAAAATCTTGCTTGAGACATGAGATGTACATCTAGTTCCTTGAAGGAAACTAAGCAAGTAAAACAAAAGGAAGCTGATACATAAAGTAAGGCAGATGTATGAGCTATGAAGGATGTTGATGCTGAGATTCGGCTGTCGATCGGAGATGCTGGAGAGATGGTGCATCCCTACCAGAGAGGTGACCTGCAAAAAAAGTCCTGGCTGGAGATGACTCCAATGGGGACTCTCTGACACTTAAGTCAGTCTCAAACAACAGATGAAAAGGAGTGGAGAGAAAGAGAGTCTCATGTACCTCTGGAGGTACCCTTGCAGTTCCTTTTATGGAGGAGAGTGGTTAAATTATTAGGAAAGTTTATTAGATGGATCATGGCACGATCACATTGGGATTTTAAATTGAGATCAAACCAAATGAGTGATTAGGCCAATTCTGTTCATTTTGGTGCCAATTAAGGTGCTGTAAGAGCTTTTGTAATTAGGTTAAGGATCTAGATAGGATTGGCAGACTTCAGTTAGGGGTACTGATGGTTATACTGATTGGTTGAATATGCTAAAACCAAAGATCAATGTTTATGACATCAGCTCAAATAAAAGTTAGAGTGCTTGGAGTGTGCTATCTGCCAAAGCTTGAATCTAACCGATGATTGAATAGAAGATTGTTGGTAATAAATCCGCTCCTCCTGAAGTTCAGCAAGATGCCCAACCTCGGGATGATCCTGTCTGATGGTGGTGACCATGATCGAACTTCAACCAGTATGAATTCTGGCTCCAATTCACCCTGAGATGGCCGACCTCCAACCCATGCATGCCAGACGATCTTCTCAACTTTGATTATCAGATCTTTCAGATAACTGAAAAATTTGAAGGGCATCTCGGACCTCATCTGGATGAACTTAAACAATGAAGACAATCACCTAAGCAGTTAGCTAAGTATTTGGCTAAGTGTTCAATCCCTGCATAGTCCAGCTTGGCTGACCTTGAAGCTGGCCGAACTTCTTTTCAACCAGATCTCCATCAAGCAAAATTTCACCATTACAATTGGGCCACACATCAGGAGTCCTGGACCTACAGAGCTTCTCCATCTGCAGAGTTTCTCCCTAGACGAACTTCTATACCTTGCTGTAAGTGGTAGATCTTGGGATTCCTACACCAAGAACCTTGGGTGTGCAGGCCAAAGTAAATCAGAACTTCAACCCTATACAGCTTGGCCGCAGTCCTAAATCGATGAATCCATCGCCCTTTCAACCCTCTATCTAGAACAATTATCCACTCGCAGATGATCTTAAAGATAGCTGAACTTCAAAGGAGCAGTTAAGACTCACTAGAGCATTCTGAGTGTGTTCGCCTATCTCAGGTACTAGCCAACTCCTGATTACTATTGATCTAGATGAGCTCCTTCTAGCCACCAAACAAACTCCTTTTCAGTCATCGAACGAATTCCTTTTAGTCGAACTTCTTTTAATCGAGACTCTCTTTTGGTGGCTGAGCTAACTGAAGGAAATCACGCAGGGTTTAAGCATGCAATTTCAAAACTTTTTCAAATAAAATAGCAGCAAAAGTAAATATTAATCTAAAATTAATACTATACATGCATTGATTATATCAAATAAACCCTACTCAAGATCTAAACATGCTAATATGTGATAGAAAATAAAATGCATTCGATCAGCAAATCGAATCTGCTGACCAATATGAGTTCAGAACTCGATACCTTTTCGTGGGTAGATGATCTCCACAATCTGAATCCACCAGAAGAAGCTATGGTACTATGCTATAGCCACACACTCATCTAGCCTCTATGGATGGTCCACATGGAGTTTTTGATCCCAACCAGCTCCATCGGAGTGCTAGCTCCTCGCTAGGGCCTTCGACGGCTGATCATGATTGATCTAATCAATCATATACTTTCTAATTTTTTAAATATTCCAAAAAATTAGAATACAAATATTAGAGAATGTTGAAGAGGTGTTTCAAATTTGGTGGTGATCCGATGTTTACAGCACTCAATCTCTCCACCCGAACCCAAATTTCCAAAACTAGGGTTTCACTCAGCCACAAAAACCCTAACACACTAAAAGTCCTATCATGCCTTCTCTGTGTAGAGTTTTTCTATGAAATAAGTTTTTATGGAAAGATGACTTTTATATCTATAAACCCTATTTAGATCATATCTAAAAATTGAGTATCCTTAGAAGTGAAAATTAGAAGAGAAGAGAGGCATGATGGAAAAGTAAAGTGCTATAGGACCCTGCTCACCTTCACTCTGAGATTTTTTTTCATCCAAAACTAATGCCTAATCAATCTAAAATTTTTACCAGATTATGCTAACCCTTCTTATGCACACACAAAAATTATCATAATTTATTGACTATGAATACCATGGGAAAAGTGCATAGAAAATGATAAGGATCGAGTGGTTGGGAGGTTTTAACCACTCACTTGATTTCAAAAATCAAATGAGCCACTTATCTTTATCCAATGCCTCCACCAATGTGTTTAACATGCAGAAAGACTCTCTTTCTATGTGTGCATACTTTTATTTTTCCAAAAATATTTGACAAATAAAAGGGAGGGTGTGGGAAGTAGATAAGGTTGGATTGGTTCCAACCTCCAACAAACTGAGTTGAATTCAAAACTCAACTTACTTTGAACCGATCCAACCCTTGGACTAGGTCAAAAGAAGATAAGAGAAAGGATGCAAAAATCTTCTGGGTGAGAGAAAAGTTACGTACAAAAAATTTTGGGCATGGAACAAGAGTGAAAAAGTCAAAAATGGTGGGTGCATGGGAGAGTTTGAATTCAAACTTCATTTGACTTGGTCCTAATTGGTTTCAACCAAACTAATTAATCTAGACCCAATTAGACTAGGTTAAACCCAACCAAATTAGGCTTAGTCTAATCCAATAAAATTTTAATCAAATTAAAAATTAATTAGATCCAGATCCTGATCAAATTAGGGTCAAAACTTTCATAGCGATTAGGTCATCTCATGATCTGATCCAGTCAAACCCAATCGAATCAAATTCAATCGGACTTAATCAAATCCTCATTGCTTAATCAAATTAAGCTAATCAGTAATTAAATTACTATTAATCCTCTAAAAATATCTAGGTCCAAATTGGATGGGTTACCGGGCAACAGAGTCCCATCAACATGAAACTCTTAAGGAGTTCCAATCCAGTGGGACTCTTGAACCCAGTGTCCCAAATAAATAAAACTCACGATCTTAGAGTTTTAGACCAGTGGAACTCTTAATCAGAGAGTCCTAGATGAGTAGGACTTAGAGTTTCAGTCCAGTGAGACTCTTGGTCATAGAGTCCCAGTCTAGTGAAACTCTTGACCATAATGTTCTAGGTCATCAAGACTCATAATCAACTCTCAGATCAGGTAGCAACTCCTTATGTTTGTGATCCCATAAATTCAAATCCTAAGCCGATAGCATAGAAATTAATTTTCTATATCAATCAATGTGACCATCTAGCAATGGTACCCGACATCCAGATAGGTCGAAAAGTCGTAACGTAATAATGACGAACCTATGGAATATGGTTACCATATAATTCATCCCCTTGATCATGATGCTCAAAAGGATGATCTAGGATTTACTATTAATTCTATAATTCATCCTAAATAACAACGTATCTTTTGGTTGTGAATAATTTAAGGACTAAATGATAAATCCTCCTTTGTCAAATCTAGATAGTCCTAAGGACTTCATCACAACATAGAAGTTCATTAGAAGACAACAGAATTTATAATGAAAAATATCAAAATAATTTTTATTATTTGATAATTCATATACAAGTATAACAAGTAACACAACCATCAATAGACTGATGATTGACTTTGAGATATATTTTCAACAATCTTCAACTTAGACTAAAGCCAATCGGTGTAGTATCTAATACCTATCTTCGACTTGAAGTTGTTGAACTTTTTTACCACAACAGCTTTAGTGAATGGGTCGGTCAGGTTCTCCTTTCCGTCGATCTTCTGAAGGTCGACATCACCTCAATCCATAATTTTGCAGACAAGGTGGAAGTAGCGCAGAATATGCTTCGTCTGTTGGTGTGCCTTAGGTTCCTTCACCTAAGCAATGGCTCTAGAGCTATCATAATAGAGCAGAACTGGACCATCAAGGGAGGGTGCTACTCCAAGCTTGATAATGAATTTTCTCAGCCACATCACTTCTTTGACTACATCTGATGCAGTGACATACTCTGTCTCACTAACTGAATCGACCACAGTGTGCTTCTTGGAACTCTTCCAACAGATGGCCCCATCATTAAGGGTGAATATATATCCCGACATAATCTTGCTATCATCATAATCAGACTAGAAATTGTAGTCTTTGAACCCCACCAGTCTTAAGTCCGATTCATCATATACAACGCATGGGTCCTTAGTATTTCTTAAATACTTCAGGATGGTTTTAACAACCTTCCAGTGGTTCTTCTCTGGATCAGATTAGTATCTACTCACTATCCCTAGTAAGTATGCCACATCTGATCATGTACATATCATGGCATAAATGATAGAACCCACTGTCGAAGCATATGGTATTCTACTCATACACTCTCTTTCTAGAGATGTTGTCGAACAATCTCTCTTTGAAAAAAAAATTTTGTGGCCTATCGATAGATAGCCTTTCTTGAAATTCTTCATGCTGAACTGTTTTAGCATAGTGTCCATGTATGTAGACTGGGACAATCCAAGCAACTTTTTAGATCTATCTCTATAGATCTTCATCCCTAGGATGTAGGAAGCTTCTCCCAAATCTTTCATAGAAAACTATGATGACAGCCAGATCTTTATTCCTTGCAATGTAGGAACATCATTTCTGATTAAGAGAATATCATCCACATATAATACTAGGAATACTATTGCTAAACCATTAGTCCACTTGTATATGTAGGGCTCCTCTTCGTTCTTAACGAAGCCATACATTTTGATTATTCTATTAAATCATATGTTCCAACTCCAAGATGCTTGCTTAAGTCCATAAATAGATCTTTGAAGCTTACATACCTTAGACTCATCTATGGATGTGAATCATTAAGGCTGTACTATATATACCTCTTCATCTAGCTCTCCATTTAGGAAGCCATTTTCACATCCATCGGCTAGATTTCATAATCCAGATGGACAGCAATGGCAAGCATAATCTCAATGGATTTGAGCATTGCCACAGGAGAGAGTGTCTCATCATAGTCAATACCATAACGTTGATGATATCCCTTGACAACCAGATGGGCTTTATAGGTCTCCACCTTTCCGTCTGCGCTCCTTTTCCTTTTCAAGACCCACTTACATCCTATGGATTTTATCCCTTCGGATGGGTCAACCAATGTCCATACATTGTTGACCTTCATGGATTCCATTTTGAATTTTAGGGCCTTAAGCCATTTCTCAGAGTCGGATCTTTTCATTGCATCCATATAGGTGATTGGGTCCTGATTATTCTCATCGAGTTTGATAGGATCCCCATCCCGAACCAAAAAATCATAGTATCTATCCAGTTGATGTGGTACTCTACTAGATCGCCTTAAAGGTGCATCTATAATGGGTTATGGGTTTGATCTAATCAGATCCAGCTCTAGTTCAACAACTTATGTCTATTCTTCCATCTATTGTACTTCATCAAATTCGACCTTAGAGGCATTAGTTTCTTCACTAAGAAACTTCTTTTCTAAAAAGACTGCCTTAAGGATGACAAACACTTTTTGCTCATCAGCAAGGTAGAAGTAGTACCTTTTGATTTCTTTTGGATAACCTATAAAACTACACTTATCAGACCTAGGTCCAAGCCTGTCTGTCATTAAACATTTGACATAAGTCGGACACCCCCAAACCTTAAGGTGTGAAAGCATTGGCTTACGCCCTATCCATATCTCATATGGTGTTTTATTAACAGATTTACTCGGAATCTTATTTAGAATGTAATAAGCTGACTTAAGCGCATATCCTCATAGAGAGATCGACAAACCAGCAAACCCCATTATGGATTGAACAATATCCAATAGGGTCCAATTTTTTGTTTCAGACATACCATTATGTTGTGGTGCTCCAGGAGGGGTCGATTGGGAGAGAATCCCATTCTCCTCAAGATATGTCAAAAATTCATTGAAAACGTACTTACCCTCTCAGTCAGATCGAAGAGTTTTAATACTCTTTTCAGTTTGCTTTTCTATCTCATTTTGAAATAGTTTGAACATTTCAAACAACTCTGACTTATACTTCATTAAATAGACGTACCCATACCTCGATAGATCATCTATGAAGGTTATGAAGTAGAAATATCCACCTCTGGCATTTGAGCTCATGGGTCCACATATATCCAAATGTACTAGACTCAGGAGTTCAGTGGCTCGTTCATCTTTCTCAGTAAAAGATGACTTGGTCATCTTACCAAGAAGATAGGACTCACAGATTGAAAGTGATTCACAATCACTAACCTCAAGAATTTCTTTTTGAGCTAACCTATTAATTCTATTCTTGCTAATATGACCTAGCCTACAGTGCCAAAGGTAAACATCAGATACATCACTAATTCTAAAGCATTTACCAAAGGATTGAACCACGTTAACAGGCATAGAAAGTAAATAAATTTTGTTATTTAATTATCTAATCAAAATTGTAACACTATTCAAAATGATATTATAAAAAAAAAAATTTATTGATATTTCAAAATCATTCATGGCCAAAAGGCCTACAGAAATGACATTCAATAAGAAAGTTAGACAATAATGACATTCATTAAGAATAACTTTATTTGAATTGATTATAAGGTTCATGATTCCTAAAGTTAGAATTGGAACTTGTCTTCCATCTCCAATATTCAGGAATCTTTCACCTTGATCAAATCTCCTACTGACCTGCAAGCCCTGCATAGAATTACAAATATGATAAGGGCTTTTAGTATCTAATACTCAGATAGTAGAATCAAATAAGAAAAAATTATAAGATGTTATCATATAATTACCTTGTCCAGCAACCACTTGCTTCTTCCTCGGCCTGTTCAGGTCTAGGGAGGCAATGTACAGAGGATAGTTCCTTTTTCAATGCCCTTGCATCTTGCAGAAGAAGCACTCTGCCTAGCTCTGATCGGGCTTGCACTTCTTGGTCCAACCCTATGCAGTCATCCTGATGTTTGGCAGTACCTTCCTATTCTTCTTCTTCTTGTTCTTCTTTCTTTTCTCAAAGAGTCGATGACCAGAAGAAGACCCTCCCACTACATTCACTGTCTCCTTATGGAGTTGGTGATCCTTCTTAAAGTTCTACAGCAACCCCAACAATCCATGGTAGTTGACTGTAGGCTTTGTCATTCTAAAATAAGTTAGGAAGGGGAGGAAGAACTTGGGCAAGGAATTAAGGATCGCATCCTTACCAAGCTATTCATGCAGGGGAATGCCCAGCTTGCTATGATGCTCAATCATCTCGATCATGTACAATACATGATCAATGATTGAGGCCCCATCCTCCATTCGAGCGTTGAAAATGGCATAACTTGTTTTGTACCTTTCAACATCGTCAGGCATGCCAAAAAAGTCATTCAACATTTGAAGCATCTCTTATGGCTGGACATTTTCAAACCTACAGCTGAACTTATTATTCATTGCCGCCAGCATTATGCATCGAACGGTGGTGCGATTATTGAGCCACTTCTGATAAGTATCTCGAACCGCTCTCCTAATATTTAGGACTGGCTCCTCAAGTACAGGATCCATTACGACATAAAGGATCCGCTCATGCTCCAGGATGATTTTCAACTTACGATACCAGCTATCGTAGTTGGATCTCATTAATTTATCATTATTTAATAATGATCGAAGTGACAGGTTAGTGGCCATTTTTGCACGATAAAAAAAATCAAATCTAATTAGTATATGAATCAATTATTCTAAAAATTTGAACTTTAGTTTAAAGATTCTTCCAATATTTTATATGAATTGGTAGCCTCTACCTTCAATTCAAGGAATTACTTTAATTCCATAGTGGGCACTAGAATCCACATAGACTACACACGAGCCCAACTTTCGTTGGTCAACCCATGTGCACCTATGGATAGGTTCAAAATCAATTGCTTCTCTAAACAATTTTTAGTAATATCAATTTTGCCCTTGAGACCTAATCAGTAGACTTTGGCCTCCATTGAAAAAGTCTGGTTAGATCCAACCATTAACATGACCATATTTGGTCTTATCTAACTAATAAATGATCAGGCCTGACTTTGGTCAACCAACCTAACCACCATTACAAAGACTTAACCAAATCATCATTTTATGAATGATAATTTCATTAGCCAATAAGCACCAGGCCTTTGGGCCTCCAGTGACTATCAAATTAATGAACCTATTATCACTCAACTTAATGAAAGGCAATGATTTAGTTATCAATATAACTATTTTATTTTTAAGAATCTAATAATTTTAGAGGATTTAGTTAACATATTTAAAAAAAATGAGCCAATTTTGATCCTTCCTTTGACTTCACTAAGTTAGATAAAAAAAGATCTAATCTAAGCTGACATTAGAAGCACCTAAATCAGTCGACTGATTTACCTAATTGACATGAGTGAGCCTAAATCACCAAGTGATCTAATCAAAATCTAACTCATCAGGATGGCTAGGTAAGTGAAATCAATAAAAGGGATATGCTATTAACTCGTCAAAGATCGAATCAATGTGAGTAGCTTCCAATTAAAAATCATTAGTCAAACTGCCAAACTTACCTTAAACACCATCTAATTTATTAGTTTTAATTTGATCGACCTAGTAATTTCAAGTTCGACCACGTAGCCATGAATCAAGTCCATTTGATCCTCGTTAAAGGCATGGACTTGACCAACTACCACTATTGTAATTGAGTCTATAGAGTCCTTGAGCTAATCTAAATTAATATTTAATTATATTTGATCAATTACTCTAATTTAGTCCACTCTTTAACTAACCTTAGATCTAACCCAATTTATGGACCTAATTCAACTAACCTAATAACCCACGTTTTATGATTAATGACTTAGAGTCTTAATTCATAATTCTAGGCACCAAATCATTATACTTAATATTTAATTAAGTTTATGGGCTGTGGGTTAGGGTTCGGCATTTTGAAAATATTTTTTAAATTTTTGAAAGGTTCTTTACAACTTAGTATTATTCATCAATTGAGTCGACTAACTTTAAAATTGAATTGGCTCAATTCATAAATAATACTAGTTGTAGGGTTTAATCTGAAACTATGTACACTACATAATACTAAACCATGAATCAAACTTTATCTAATTATGCATTCATGATCATAAATTAGATTAAAGCTTAATATAATTAGATCATAAAAATATTAGATCAAATCTAAGATTTTATGATTAATGATATAGATCAGCAATGTACCAGGATAACCTTTTCATTGTAGGGGGTAAACCCTACAGCAGGACAATCTACAGTCTATGCGATCTTGATTTTAATTTTAAGATCTAATTAATCAAATTATTAGATTAATATTTAGATTAAATCTAAATAATCAATCTAAAATATGCAAGCACATCATGTTTAGCGAACCTGCTCTGATACCATTTGGAGAAAATCGTGCAGGGTTTAAGCATGCAATTTTAAAAAAATTTTGAATAAAATAGTAGCAAAAGTAAATATTAATCTAAAATTAATACTATGCATGCATTGATCATATTAAATAAATCCTACTCAGGATCTAAACATGCTAATATGTGATAGAAAATAAAATGCATTTGATTAGCAAATCGAATCTGCTGATCGATACGAGTTCAAAACTTGATACCTTTTTGCAGGTAGCTGATCTCCATTATCTGAATCTACCAAAAGAAGATGTGGTGTTATGCTATAGCCGCACACTTATCTGGCCTCTATGGATGGTCCATATGGAGCTCCTGATTCCGATCAACTCCACTGGAGTGCTAGCTCCTTACTGGGGCCTTCGATGGCTGATCATAATCGATCCGATCGATCATATATATTTTGATTTTTTAAATACTTTAAAAAATTAGAACATAAATATTGGAGGATGATGAAGAGGTATTTCAAATTTGGTAGCAATCCGATGCTCATAGGACTCGATCTCTCCACCCAAACCTAGATTCCCAAAACTTGGGTTTCACTCGGCCCAAAAATCCTGACACACTAAAAATCCTATCACCCCTTCTCTATGTAGAGTTTTTCTATAAAATAAGCTTTTGTGGAAAGATGACTTTCAGATCTATAAACCTTATTTTGATCATATCTAAAAATTTGATATCCTTAGAGGTAAAAATCAGAAGAGAAGAAAGGCATGAGGGAAAAGTAAAGTGCTGCAGGACCCTGCTCACCTTCACTCCAAGATTGTTTTTGCCCAAAAATAATGCCCAATCACTCTAAAATTCTTATCACATTATGCTAATCCATTTTTATACATGCACAAAAATTTTCATAATTTATTGACATGAATACCATGGGAAAAGCACATGGAAAAATATAAGGGTTGAGTGGTTAGGAGGTTTTAACCACTCACTTAATTTCAAAAATCAAATGAGCCTCTTATCTTTATCCAACACCTCCTCCCAAGTATTTAACATGCAAAAGGACTCTCCTTCTATATGTGCATATTTTTATTTCACCAAAAATATTTGACAAATAAAAGGGAGGGCATGGGAAGCAGATAAGGTTGGATTGGTTCCAACCTCCAACAAACTGAGTTGAATTCAAAACTCAACTTACTTTGAACCGGTCCAACCCTTGGATCAGGTCAAAAGCAAATAAGAGAGGGGGCATAGAAATCTTTTGGGTGAGAGAAAAGTTATATACAAAAAATTATGGGCATGGAACAAGAGTGGAAAATTCAAAAATGGTGGGTGCATGGGAGAGTTTGAATTCAAACTTCATTTGACTTGATCCTAATTAGTTTCAACCAAACTAATTAATCTAGACCCAATTAGATTGAGTTAAAACCAACCAAATTATGCTTAGCCTAATCTAATAAAATTTTAATCAAATTATAAATTAATTAGATTCAGGTCCCGATCAAATCAGGGTCAAAACTTCTATAGCAATTAGGTCATCTCATGACCTGATCCAGTCAAATCCAATTGAATCAAATTCAATCGAACTTGATCAAATCCTTATCACTCAATCAAATTAAGCTAATCAGTAATTGAATTACTAATTAATCCTTCAAAAATATCTGAGTCCAAATTGGATGGATTACCGGACAATAGAGTTCCATTAATATGAAACTCTTAAAGAGTCCCAATCTAGTTGAACTCTTGATCCCAGTGTTCCAAATGAATGGAACACACAATCTTAGAGTCCCAGACCAGTGGAACTTCTGATCAAAGAGTCCTAGATAAGTAGGACTCAGAGTCTCAGTCTAGTGGGACTCTTAGTCACAGAGTCCTAGTCCAGTGGAACTTTTGACCATAGTGTCCTAGGTCATCAAGACTTATGATCAGCCATCAGATCAGGTAGGAACTCCTTATGTGTGTGACCCCATAGGTTCGAATCCTAAGCCGATAGCACAAGAACTAATTTTTTGTACCAATCGATGTGACCATCTAGTAATGGTATCTGACGTCTGGATAGGTCAAAAAGTCACAACGCAACAATGACGAACCTGTAGAATATGGTTACCATATAATTCATCCCCTTGAACACGATGCTCAAAAGGATGATCTAGGATTTACTGTCAACCCTATAATTAATCCATATTATATTTCAAAATTTAGCATCCATCATATGGACTACCCCAACCAAGGATTTACTAAATTGAAATACAGCGATGCACTTGCTCCAACATTTGGAGGGATCAATCTCATCTTGACTCACACACCGATAAGCCAAGTACTTGACTGCACCCAGTACCTACCATCACTGAATTAGAAATTCAGATAGTCTGGTACCTAAGTATAGTGAGTTGCTTACAAGTCTCCAAGGTGGTCTCAGGTCTAAGGGACACTTATACCATTTTCTTCAGGGCTAATCTTGATAGAAGAAAAGCTCTGGAGTTGATCATGTTCAGTATAGATGTACCCATACTTCTCACTTGCATGCCATGCCAGTGTCTCAATACTTCTTGGTTACGAGGACAACCAACCTATATGGCACACAATGATCTATACTCGATAAACATTGTTGTCCTAAATAACAACATATCTTTTGATCATGAATAATTTAAGGACTAAATGATAAATCCATCTTTATCAAATCTAGATAGTCCTAAGAACTACATCACAACATAAGAGTTCATTAGAAGACAATAGAATTTATGATGAAAAATGTCAAAATAATTTTTATTATTTGATAATTTATATACAAGTACAATAAGTAGCACAACCATTAATAGACTAACGATTGGCTTTGGGACATATTCCCAACACTAACTTTCTTACATTCTGAGCATCGATTGAGTAGACTTAAATAGCAGAAGGACCTCATCATCTACATAAGTTCAACTCCCAACTCAATGAATATCCGCCAACCTACAGACAACCATGGAAATAGCCAAACCTCTCTAGAACCACTGGGGCACAGAGCTCTAAACAGTTTGCTCACAGGCATAACAGTCCTAATTGAATTATAGCTATTAATCACCAATGGACTGGCAAGTCATGACAACAAACATCACTCTTTGTAGCAAACTTCATGTGGCTCTGAATGGCCCACTAATAAGCAATTACGGCTATCACCATTAGTTTGTTATGAGCTCCACCTATATAAGGATCCTCCAGATATATTTTTCTCTTGAAGCTCTCTTTGCCTTCTTAAAACTTTATAAAAATTCTCCTGAGTGCTCCATTTCTATTGATCAGAGAGCTGACTTGGCCATCGAAGAGTCCTGTCGGAGCCACACCCACCTCCACTTCAGACTTGTTTTGTAGGTTCTGGTGGTGACCTTATCTTCTTCAACTTCAGCTCTTTTTGACGTCTGCAGTTTTCTGCACCAATAGTGGTGCGGATACCAGTTTGCAAGCCACCATCTGGCTTGACAAAGCCAGATCTAACTACATCACTCAAGTTGGAGTCTTGATAGACCGCTGATGTTGCCTAAAGGAGAGTCTGAATTTTCTAACCTGCGTCATGAACAAGTCCTAAAAGATCAGTCCAAAGAATCCACATGGCAACTGTTGATTGGTGCGAGACGTGATCCAAGTTTATTACAAGATGGCACCACCTACAGGATTAGCTTGTTAGAGTTTGATTTATTTTAAATTATTAGTATTTGAGTTATTTTAGACTTTTATTATTTTATCTATAAATACCTTATATTAGAACTCTTAATGGAATGAATGAATGAAAAAAAAAAATAAAGCTATTGCTTTTCTTCTCCAATCTAGAGATCCTCTTCCTCCTCTTGGTTTCTTCCTCTCTTCTTCTCTTCTTCTTAGTTTTTTCTCTCTACACCTGAAATCATCCCAACACCAAGATCAAAACCACCACCCCTCCGCATGCCATCCACTATCCGAGATATCGATCCGGAGTAATGCTTGAAGGTGTCTTGATTCTAAATTCATGAAGTTCTTCCATGGATTGGGATCGCAATTGCCTACAACAATCTAACTTCTCTAAGATCGAATCAAGCGATCATCTGAGTGGATTCTTCACAAATCTATTAAGGAGATCATTATTGTTGGTAAGTGAAATTTATTTTTTAAATTTTTTTAGATTTGAATCTGAATTATGAAGTCTAATCAAGAAGAAGATTTCTCAATCACTTTCGATTCTATATTTTTAAAAGTTTGAAAGGGACAGCTATACATACTAGGAAGATCTACTTGCTTTAATTAATACTTTTCTTCCTTGAAAGTTTAGATCTTATTAGACTTCTTCTATTTATCATTTTGATTGCTAAAAATAAATAAAAAAATATAAAAAAAATTAGTTGCATCTTCATCCATATATCCATCCTGCATCAGATTTGGTATCAGAGCACTAGGTTTTGATTAGGTTTTGCATTATGCAATATTTTCTATTTCATGCAGCAATCCTTAAAAAATTTATTTTAGTCATAAGAAAATCAAAAAAATATAATTTTTATTTTTTTGGAAATATTTTTTGATAAGGAATCCGCTCCTAAAATTTTTCTTCAAAATTCTATCATTTTATTTTCCAAAACTATCTAAAAATCCTATTATTCGCATACAGAATTCTATTCTATATAGGCAACAGAAGAAAATACATAATTTATTATATAAGAACTCAAAAATCATAAAACTTATTTTGCTGAAAATTAGATTCATAGAGATTCAAATTTTGATTGTTTGATCCTAGGATAAGATTAAGATCATTTATGAATTTGACCCATAAATCTGAACTTATTCTCCTAAAATTCTAGTGGTGCTACATTGCATTGTTCATAACTTAATTAAGAACATACCCATTCTTATAAGATAAGATGGAGATTTCATCATCCTTTCTTAGCCCACAAACCACCAACTTGCATCTTAGAACCTAAACTTTAATTTAAAACTAATTAGACGTCAGCTCTAAGATTCAACTAAGTCAATTCGTGTGATTTGTTGAGACTTAGTGTGAGTTGAGTCTGCAATCCACTCTCAAAACTAATGTCTAAGGCAAGTGCTAAAAAGGCAAATGCCGAAGCTAGCTCGTGGTTCTCTAATTAGGTCCTTGCGAGAGCAAGGGGAGCCTTCCATGACTACACCCCTTACCTGGCTAGTTGATAGAATTAGGTAACAGATTCAGTTTGTACTTTGTTCGATTTGTTGTGCATCAAACTTTAGATTTAAGCAATCCTTAGATTTATTGTATTGCATGCATACCTGAGCTGGAACTAAGTATCCATCCATGTCAGATCAACCAAGTCTAAGCAGTAATCCTATGATGGAGGCCATTCTAGAGAGACTAGACAACTTAACCCATCTGGTATAGAATTATGGCCAAAGAATAGGAGACTTAAAGGATGCTCGAAGGAATCAAACATCAGAATTAAACCCAGAGACCCGACCAGTGCCTTTAGTCCAGACTGAATAGACCCCACTTCAAGGTTTAAGGTTAGTTCTACAAGTAGGTCAATGTCTAGAAGGTCAACCTCAGTGTGAACCTATTGACCTAGATGATCGAATAGTAAGAAGTGCAAAAATTGATGCTCCTAACTTTGATGGGCATTTAGATCTAAAAAAATATTTAGACTGAAAAGCCGGTATGGACCACTTTTTTGAGTGGTACAATATAACTGAAGGTAGGAAGATTCGGTATGCTAAGATGAAATTGTTAGGTCAGGCCAAGCTATATTAGCATAATGTTCAGATCTTGATTAAATACCATAGGCATGAACCTATAGAGACTTAGGTAGAGATGAAGGAGAAACTATGAGAGAAGTACCTACCTGTGTCTTATAAGCAACGACTGATGGACTAGTGGCAACGACCAACCCAAGGTAACCGACCCGTATCAGAATATATACCCAAATTCAATGAATTTTAGATGCGGTGTTGTGTTAACAAGGATAAACTTGTAACCCTTTCTAGATTTAGAGCTAGGCTACGTGAGGAACTGCAACGTGAGCTTTATTTGCATGAAGTTATGACTCTAGATCATGCATACCAGATATCCCAAGATGCTAAGAGGTACCATCATCCAATAGTTTGGAGGACCGAGTCTGTTCAATCAATACCCTCAGGACCTAGACTAGGACAAAGTCAGACCCCGACTCAAAGACCCCAAAATTCAACCCCTAATCGACCAGCAAGAAAAGAAGAAAAGGGTAAGAGTATTCTAGGAGAGGGATCGAGAGTCATGAGGTGCTTTAGATGTCAAGAATTTGGTCATGTATAGCTTAGTGCCCTGCTCGTGCCCTTTTTATTGATGAGCCCGAACCTGAGATTGACAAGCCCGAGGCAATAAAATCTGAAGAGGAGGAAGTATACGAACCAAACTTAGATCTGATCGAAGAATTCAAGGAAGCTGAACAGACCTTTGGACTAGTGAGACTAGAGCCTAAAAGGAGTTTAGAAGTTGTTAGGTGTGTCTTAGCTCAATCCAAGGAGAGTGAGAACTACAAAAGGACGGCTATTTTTGATACTTATATTAGGTATCAAGGTAAGCCCTACAAAGTTATCCTAGATAGTGGAAGTTGTATTAATGCAATTTCTTCTGATGTTGTGTCCTGACTAGGATTAATTCCTATGGAACACTCGACTACATATAAGGTCTTGTGGGTGGATGCATCATCCATCCCTATTACACAAAGGTGTTTGGTCCCCATTCAGTTTAGTTCATATGAAGATAAAGTATGGTGCGATGTGCTACCAATGAAGGTTAGCAACATCATTTTAAGAAGGCCATGGCTATTTGACCATGATGTGACATTATTTGGTAGGTCAAAGTCATGTAGCTTTAAAGACAAGAATAAAAAAATCACTATTAAAGCTGTCCAACCAAAGATTATATCTAAGAAGGCACCCAAAGGATCCAAAGAGAATATTGGAAAGAAGAGCTTCCATTTGATTAGTGCCTGAGACCTGAAAAACAAGATCGAGCATGGAACACTTGTTTGGGCATTAACCTACAAATAGTCTCCTAAGAAATCCCAAATCGAATACCCATCAAAAGTAAGGACCGTTTTAGAAGAATTTAAGGATGTCTTTCCTGAAGAGCTACCCGAGCAACTGCCACCCATGCGAGACATCCAACAGGCAATTGACTTAGTCCCTGGATCCATCTTATCGAACTTGCCCCATTATAGGTTGATCCCAATTGAGCATGCCGAGTTACAAAGGCAAGTTAAGGAACTACTAGACAGAGGATTCATTAGGAAAAGTTTGAGCCCATATACTGTGCCTGCATTATTGACATCTAAGAAAGATGGATTATGAAGGATGTGTATAGATAGTAGGGTGATCAACAAAATCACTATCAAATATAATTTTTTTATATCTCGACTGGATGACATGTTAGATATGATGGCAAGTTCCACCATTTTTCTAAGATTGACCTTAAGAGTGGCTACCATCAAATTAGAATTAGACCAGGAAACGAATGGAAGACCACCTTCAAAATGAAGGATGGTTTATATGAGTGGTCGGTAATGTCATATGGCTTGTCCAATGCACCTAGTACTTTCATGAGGATTATGACTCGGGTATTGCGATCCTTTATTGGATTATTCATGATCATGTACTTCAATGATATCCTCATCTTTAGTCGAACAAGAGAGGACCATCTTAGTCATTTACAATAAGTCTGTTTGACCCTTAGAACCGAGAGTTTATATGTGAATCTTAAAAAATATGCTTTCATAATCAATAGGGTTGTATTCTTAGGATTTGTTGTAACATCTAAGGAAATAACTGTAGACCCCGAAAAGATTCGAGCTATAGTAGAGTAGCTAGTACCTAAGAGTATTCATGATGTTTGAAGTTTTCATGGTTTAGCCATCTTTTACCATCAATTTATTAAAGGATTCAGTTCAATTATGGCTCCTATCATAGACTGTATCCATTAGGGAGTATTTGAGTGGACAAAATTAGTTGATAGACCTTTTCAGGAGATTAAGGATAAAATGACTCAAACATCTGTCCTACAACTACCTAATTTTAATAAAGTTTTTGAGGTTGAATGTGACGCATCAGGTGTAGGAATAGGAGAAGTTTTAATTCAAGAGCGCCATCCTATCACATACTTCAGTGAGAAAATTGAATGAGGCTAAACAAAAATATTATATACATGATAAAAAATTTTATACAATAGTACAAACTTTGAGAGTTTAGAGGCATTACCTATTACCTTTCGAGTTCATCTTGTACTTGGATCATGAAGTCCTTAGATTTTTAAATTCACAAAAAGAACTGAACCATAGACATGCCAAGTGGGTTAAATTTCTTCAATCCTATACATTTGTACTAAAATATAGGGCCAGATCTGCAAATCAAGTTGCGGATGCTCTAAGTTGTAGAGTCTTCCTTTTGTCTACCATTAGCGTTAAAGTTATGGAATTTGAAAAGTTAAAGAAAAATTATTCTAACTATCCTGACTTTAAAGAGATTTATGCTACCCTACAATAATGACCATCTAGAAACCTTAGTGAGTATGTTTTTCAGGATGGATTCTTGTTTAGAAATAATAGACTGTGTATCTTGCGGACATCCATAAGGGATTTTCTAGTATGGGAATTACATGTGGGAGGATTAACTAGACATTTTGGATGGAATAAGACAATTGAAGCTATGAAAAATTAGTTCTACTGGCCTAGTTTGAAGAGAGATGTTGCGAGAATCATAGCCCAGTGTCGTACGTGTGCCACAGCGAAACATCCTAAATAAAATACTGGTTTGTATACGTCATTGCCTATCTCCGACCGTCCATGGCAGGATGTTAGTATCGACTTTATCCTAGACTTGCCCCGAACCATCCGTAAGAATGACTCTATTTATGTTGTAGTAAACTAGTTTTCGAAAATGGCCCACTTTTTATCATGTTCTAAAGCTTCAGATGCATCTAGAGTAGCTCGCTTATACTTTGATGGGGTTGTGAGATTGCATGGTCTACCTAAGTCCATTATTTCAGATCGTGACGTCAGATTCTTGAGTTATTTCTAAAAAACTTTATGGCATTTGCAAAGAATGAAACTTAATTTTTTATCTGCATATCATCCACAGACTGATGGCCAGACTGAAGTAGTTAATAGGAGTTTAGGCAACCTTCTTAGGAGTCTAGTAGGAGAACATTCAGTAATTAGGATTTAATCCTATCCCGAGCCAAATTTGCTTACAATGATTCTATCAATAGGTCTATTGGTAAGACACCATTTAAAGTTGTAGATGGTTATCATCCCCATAAACCAATGGACTTAATCCCATTACCATGGCATGCTAGATCATCAGAAGATGCAGAATCATTTGCACAGCATCTTAAGGACATACATGAACACATTAAAAATAAAATTAATGTTAGTAATCAAATGTATAAGCAGCTTGCATATTCACATCATAGATCTTATAACTTTTCTGAGGGAGACTATGTTATGATTTGAGTAAGGCCAGAATGGTTTCCACCAGAAACCATCAAGAAACTTCATGCACATAGAGCTGGACCTTTTAAGATCTTAAAGAAACTAGGATCGAATGCCTACATTGTAGATTTATCATCTGATTATGGCATAAGCTTAACATTCAATGTATCAGATCTAATAAATTACAAGGAGCCAATAATGATACCTAGTGATCCATTTGAGCCTGATCATTTTCTTAAGAGTGAATCCCACCCTGAGTGTCCACCACCCACTATTCCAAGAAAACATGATAGCATCGATAAGATTTTAGATGAGCAAGTTATGTCAACTAGAAGGCATGGATATCAATGATATCTAGTCCGATGGCAAGACCGAGCTGAATCCAAGAATACATAGATCACCCAAGAGGAGTTGCAACAGATCGATTCAGATCAACTTGAACAATTTCAAAGCCATATTGGACTATACTCATCAGAGCCGAGTTTTTTCCACCCTAGGGGAATTGGTGCAGACACCAGTTCTCAAGCCACCATCTGGCTTGACTAAGCAGATCTAACTATATCATCACTCAAGTTGAAGCCTTGATAGATCCTTGATGCCGTCTAAAGGAGAGTCTCAATTTTCTAGCCTGCACCATGAAGAAGTCCTAAAAGATTAGCCCAAAGAATCCATATAGAAACTATTGATTGGTGCGAGATGTGGTCCAAGTTTATCACAAGATGGCGCCACCTACAGGATTAGCTTATTAGAGTTTGATTTATTTTAAACTATTAGTATTTGAATTATTTTAGACTCTTATTATTTTATCTATAAATATCTTGAATTAGAACTCTTAATCGAATGAATGAATGAAAAAAAAAAATAAAGCTGTTGCTTTTCTTCTCCAATCTAGAGATTCTCTTCTCCCTCTTGGTTTCTTCCTCTCTTCTTTTCTTCTTCTTAGATTTTTCTCTCTACAGCTGAACTCATCCCTACGCCAAGATCAAAATCACCACCCCTCCACACACCATCCACTATCCGAGATATCGATCCGGAGTAACGCTTGAAGGTGTCTTGATTCTGAATTCATGAAGTTCTTCCACTGATTGGGATTGCAACCACCTACAACAGTCTAACTTCTCTAAGATCGAATCAAGCGATCATTTGAGTAGGTTCTTCACAAATCTATTGAGAAGATCATTATTGCTGGTAAGTAAAATTTATTTTCTTAAATTTTTTAAATTTGAATCTAATTTGTGAAGCCTAATCAAGAAGGAAATTTTTCAATCACCTTTGATCCTACATTTTTAAAAATTTGAAAGGGACAGCTATACATGCTAGGAAAATCTACATGCTTTAATCAATTTTTTTTTTCTTAAAAGTTTAGATCTTGTTAGATTTACTTCTGTTTATCATTTTGATTACAAAAAATAAATAAAAAAATATTAAAAAATTAGTTGCATATTCATCCGTATATCCATCATACATCAAATAGGATTGGCGCTAGAGGAAGGGCCTCTAAGCCCTTATTCTAAAAGAAGTGCTCAATCAATCTCATTTTCTTTCTTCTACTCTCAACCCCTTCAATTCCTCACCTTCTGATTGTTGCTTACTTCTAAAAGATGCCACCAAGGAAGGCTTCTACCTGATTATCTACTGCCTCTACCGTCAGATCTAAACTAGATTCACTCGCTCCGATGCCCTCACTGGTGTCTTAGCCTCCTCCATCGATAGTTGTGGTGGATTTGGAGAAGTTCAACCTATTGATCCAGTAGGTTAAAGGTCTCACTAAAGAAGTGCAAGCCATGTAGCAACCCTCAGCGCCAGTCCAGCCAAAGGAAACCTGACCAGAATATCGAAACCCAATACAAGGCACACCTAGGAAGCTGACTGATAACCCTTAGAAAGAAAAAGTAGAGAGCGGCGAGCCTTTATTCTGATCATGACTCCACCCTCGGAAGATCCCTACCACCATTCAGCCAAAGGATACTTGAGATTCATGATCAAAAAGATCATCTCGATTAGAAGCTTCGAGAAATGAATCGATGGATCGAGGAGCTCCACCATGCTGCCCCTGACCACATCGATGATATTGAAGGGGAGTGCGCAGGATTTCTAGCTCTACTTTTGAAAACTTTTTTCAAAAAATATACATAGTAGAAAAATTATTAATCATATTAATAATAAGAGCTATAGATCTAATCTAAAAATCCTACATGCTATAAGATCTAATGTATCATATATGCATGCATATCTGAAAATAAAAATAATAACTGTAGTAAAACTATTTTTATTGCTCTACGTGTTCAAAATATGTTACTTTTTCATGGGTACATGAACTCTACAATCTGATCTCCTCAATGTAGATTTGATCACTGCGACGCTGCTACACATGCGTCTAGCCTCCATGGATAATCCACATGAGGCCCCGATCTCGATCAACTCCTCTCGAGTGCTAGCTTATGCAGAAATCTTTGTAGGCTGATGCAAATCAAACTCTTTTGATCTTCTTCATCGAATCTTTGGATGCTCTGGATCCCAATGAACATAGAAGAGATTTAGTAGAGGTTTTTATGAAGATCTGTGTACTCACGACCCTCGTTCCTCACAGATCTAAATTCCAAACCTTAGATAGATTCTAGGGTATGCACTTACCCAAATATCCTTGCACCTAGAACTCTTTCTTTTCTGATTTTTCTCACGCACGCAGAGAAGAGACTTTCTCTTCTCTCCATTGGGTTCTCTATATTCTGCATGCCCATAAAATCAAATATTTTATAGATCGCACAAATAAAGAGAAGCATGAGGGAAAGTTTTAGATCAAGTGGTAATCCATTCAAACTCAAATCCTATTTGAATTGAACTTGTAACCAGATTAAACCTAATCCATATGGTGTGTGAGAAGGGAGAATGTGCAACCTATCTTGCATGGAATAAATATTCATGAGAAACCTCTTTCTCATGGAGATAGTATGGCACAAAACAAAGGGTGATGTGGCGCACGGGAAGACTAGTTAAACTAGTCTATTATTTATCATCCAATTGAATCAATCCAATCCAAATTGATTAGGCCCAATTAGATCAGATTAAATGCAACTTATTTAGGCTTAATTAAGCTTAGTTAAATTTTAATCAAATCAAAAATTAATCAAGTCAAACCCCTAATCAAATCAGAGATTAAACCTCCTTGATGATTACATCATCCATCTTATAATCTAATCGGGTCAAATCCAAATGAATCCATTTCGATTGGTCTTGATCCAAAAATAATCACTCAATCAAATTGAGTTAATTAGTGATCAAATTCATTAATTAAACTTCTCTAGATCAGTCATTAGATCAAGTAGAAACCTCTAGTGTGTGTGATCCTGCAGGTTCGAATCTAAGCTGGTAGCACAAGAATTAATTTTTTGTACTAATTGAAGTGACCATCTAGCGATAGTACCTGACGTTCGGATAGACTGAATAGTGCAATCGCAATATTCAGAACCTACGTAAATATGGTTATCATATAATTCATCCCTTTGACCTCTATGTATAGGATGACTCAGAATTTAACTATCAACCCTAGAAGATACATTCAAATCATATCTCAAAGCAATTAGTCCTGTGATCGTTCACTAGGACTATCTTAGCTAAGGCTTTACTAAATTAAAATACTATTGAACACAGCTTTTAAGTCTAGGAGTGGTCAATCCTATCTTGACTCATGCACTGACTTCTCAAGTACTTGACTGTACTCAAAAACCTTCCATCATTGAATTAAAAAATCAGGTAGTCCTACACCAAAACATAGTGAGTTGCTTGGAAGTCACCATAGTGATCTCAAATCGGAGGGACACTTATGTCTATATTTCATTAGAGTAATTCTTGACTGTAGAAAAACTCTGGAGTTTCATGCAGATGTACCTCTACATCTCATCTGCATGCCATACCAGTGTTTCCATACTCTTTGGTTAAGAGGACAACCAACCTATATGGCATACAACAATCTATACTCGATAAACATTGCTATCCTTGATAACAATGTATCAATTGATCGTGAACATATTTAAGGACTAAATAATAAATTCTTCTTTGTCGATTCTAAATAGTCCTAAAAATTTCATCATAATAGATAGGAGTTTATTAGAAGATGAAAGATTTATGATAAGAAAGCTAGAATAATTTTTATTTAATTAATAATTTATATATAATTACATGAAATAGCTGAATCATCAATAGACTGATGATTGACTTTGGGACACTATTTCCAACAATCTTTCACTTGGCCTAAAGCCAATCGGTGCAGTATCATATATCCATCTTCGACTTGGAATCATCGAACTCCTTCACTACAATGGATTTAGTGAATGGGTTGGCCATGGTTCTCCTTCCCGTCGATCTTCTGAAGATTGACATCACCTCGATCCATGATCTTCAAGATAAGATGAAAATGTTATAGAATATGCTTCATCCATTGGTGTGCTTTGAGTTCCTTCACTTGAGCAATGGCTCGAGAGCTTTCGTAGAAGAGCAGAACTGGACCATCTAGGAAGGATGTTACTTCGAGCTTGATGATAAACTTCTTCAGCTACACTACTTCTTTGGCAGCATTTGATGCAGCAATATACTCTGCCTCACATACTAAATCGGCCATGGTGTGCTACTTGAAATTTTTCTAGCAGACAGCACCACCATTAAGGATAAACACATACCCCAATACATTCTTGTTGTCATCATGATCAGACTGAAAACTGAAGTTAGTAAACTCTATATGTTTTAAGTCAGTTTTCAGTCCGATTCACCATAAACAAGCCACTAGTCCTTAGTATTTCTCAAATACTTCAGGATGATTTTAACAATCTTTCAGTGATTTTTTCCTAGATTAGATTGATATCTACTCACTACCCCTAGTGAATATGCCACATCTGATCTTGTACATGTCATAACATACATGATAGAATTTACTGTTGAAGCATATGAAATTCTACTCATACGTTCTCTCTCTTGAGGTATTATCAAACAATCCCTCTTTGAGATAAAAATTTCATGGCCTATTGATAGATAGCTTTTCTTAGAATTTTTCATGCTGAATCTCTTCAGCACAGTGTCAATGTAAATGGATTGGGATAATCCAAGCAACCTTTTAGATCTATCTCTATAGATCTTCACCCCTAGCATGTAGGAAGCTTCTTCCAGATCCTTCATGGAGAACTATGATGACAACCAGATCTTTATTTCTTTTAATATAGAGACATCATTTTTTATTAAGAGAATATTATCCACATACAAAATGAGAAATACAACTGTTGGACTATTAGCCCACTTATATATGTAGGGCTCTTCTTCGTTCTTAATGAAGCCATACGTCCTGATCGTCCTATCAAAATGTATGTTCCAACTTTGAAAAGCCTGCTTCAATTTATAAATGAACTTTTGAAGCTTGCACACCTTAAACTTATCTGTGGATGTAAAATCTTTAGGTTGTATCATATATACCTCTTTATCCAGCTCTCTATTTAGGAAAGCTATTTTCACATCCATTTGTCAGATTTCATAGTACAGATGCGCAGCTATCGCAAGCATGATCTGAATAGACTTGAGCATTACCATAGAAAAAAATGTCTCATCATAGTCAATACCATAACATTGACGATATCCCTTGTCAACTAGATGGGCTTTATATATCTCTATCTTTTTGTCTGCACCTCCATTTTTTTTGAAGATCCACTTACATCCTATAAATTTTACCTCTTCGGATGGGTCAACCAATGTCCATACATCATTTACCTTCATGGACTCCATTTCAGATTGCATGGTGTCAAGCCATTTTCCAGAGTTGGATCTCCGCATTGGATCCATGTAGGTGATCGAATCCTTATTATTCTCATCGAGTTCGATAGGATTTTCATCCCAGACCAAGAAATCATAGTATCTATTCAGCTGATGTGGTACTCTATCAGATCATCTTAAAGATGTAGGTTCAGTAGACTCTAGGTCTGATTGAATCAAATCCGATTCAGATTTAGCTATAGGTGTCAATTCTTCCACCTTCCTCAAGCTTAACCTTAAAGACATTAGTCCGTTCACCAAGGAACTTCCTTTCTAAAAAAACTACCTTAAGGCTGACATACATTTTTTGTTCATTAGCTAGGTAGAAGTAATATCCTTTGATCTCTTTTGGGTATCCTATAAAGCTACACTTGTTAGACCTAGGTCTAAGCTCGTCCATTACTAAACGTTTGACATAAGCCGAATACCCCTTGATAAGCGATAAAAATATACTAATATAAGTATTAAATTATAAAATAAATTAATCTATTCTTTTAGAAATTGATACTTTTGTTAATCTTATGTAAAAAAAGAAGGCCACCAATATGAAGATCTTATTTTTTTGATTCAGATAAAATAAATTTCGAGCAAAACAGACTTCAAATGAGCCCAAAATTAAATTTTAAAGGAAATAAAATAATAATAATAATAATAAAAGTTGGTTCGATTCAAACTGGCTTAGAAAAATTGGCTCGGTAGACCACCTAGCCCAACTATGCTCAGACCGACCGCTGATGCCATGCTTACGCCGAGCTGACGTCAACATTTTTCATGGCACACGGTGGACCACTATAGAGGGCATTTCGGAGATTTTATAGGAAGAAGAGCACTCCGATTGGCTGAAGAAAGCGGCGGTCCATGCAATATCGAGCTCGTGCATGGTCTATAGAGGGCAATCTAAGAGTTCTACCTGATTCGACGGATGCCTTTCCCTGAGATTTGATTGAATGACTGAAATTTATGCCCTGACAAATGGTGGATGCAGCTCCCAGTCATGATCCAATGGTGGAGATGCATTACTGATTTTAACTAGAAATCTGAAGCCTCCTGTAAGCGATCCAATGGTCCAAATTTAATCATCAAGAAGATCCAACAGCTGAGGTTAATTCAGACTTGAACTGGGTTTTTTAAAAAAAAAATTTAAGCAATTTTTGATCTGTTGGATGCTAATCTGAAGGCCAGAATTATCCAAGGTTTTAATCTAACTTATGTTAAGAGTTTTAAACCCAATTTGGTTAGGATTTCTTCTGAAAATCCACCTCTTAGCCTATAAAAAGGGGGCTGCCTGCTATTGCCAAGAGGAGGCAGAGAGAGAAAAAATATACAGAGGATTTTAGGAAGAGAGTTTTAAGAGAGAGCCGGAGAACAATGGAGAAGAGAAAGAGTTCAAAGAGAGTTTAGGAAGAGAGAGTTTTGAAGAGAGAGAGAAGAGAAAGGGCTTTTATTTTTATTTTTTTTTCTTTTCTTCTTTTGATAATCAAGACATCGATCAAGGAGCTTCTCTTCTTCTTCATCAAGTTTTTCACTCCAAGAGCAACGGACAATCAATTTCAGTAATTAAATAGTCTAATTTCTTCATACTTTTTATTTTATTTGCTATTTTTAAATTTGTTATCATGAACTAAATTTTTTTTACTAAGGCTAAGGTGTAGCCACTCTTTTGATGTAATATTCAATATGATTTATTTTTAATTTTAAATTTTATCCATGAGGAGTATATAAATCTGATCTTAATGCTTTTAGATTACTGGCCATCTTCTAATTAATCTGATGAACATAGATGTTACGAACCAAGTACATCTATGTTATTGCTTCTTGATTATATACCTTGTATTATGAATCAAATTAGAATTTATATGCATGCAGAAATTTTAGTGCGCTTTGGACGCAGCATATTTTAATTAGAGGATTTCACAAAACTTAATGCATCAATATTTATTTAAATTACACCTGGACCAAAGGATAATTAATAAATATTAATAGTTTTGCTACATCTGGACCAAGGGATAGTAAATAAACTAGAAGACTCCATCGTCACATTAAATAAAATTAATCTAATAACCTGAATATTGTATTGACTGAGTTGGTGAACCGATTGCCTTAGTAACCCATTGTTCTTAAGTTTAAAATCCTAATAATTACACTCTCTCTATTTTCTTAAAATTTTTAAATAGTTTTTTATTTTGTTCTTTAATTTCTTATTCTCATAAATCGGTCTTCTAAATAAAGCATAAGAAAGAGCTTTTTAGTACTTATTTTTCAATCCTCTAGGCATGATACTCTACTCATTTACTTTATTACTTGATCGACTGGTGCACTTGCCATAGCTATAGATTAGCACGCATCAAGTTTTTGGCACCATTGTCAGAGATTGTGTCTAAAATAATATTAAAATTTTGATCCTAGCTTTACTTTAGAATTTTATTTTTAATTTTTATTCTTACTTTATTTTTAAAATTTTGTTCAGTGCATGACACGTACTAGACATAGTAACTTACTATCTTTAGATCCAGAAATTGAAAGGACCATCAGAAGACAACAACAAGAAAGAAACATGGCAGCTGAAGATCCTAATGACATCAATCTAGGATTGGATATCGTGACTGAGGGACAGTACGAAGCTATTCAACCAGTACATTGTCCATTAAATGATTACATCACACCATCTGTAACCGATGTAGCTTCGAGCATCAGGAGGCCGCCTGTACGAGGAAATAACTTCAAAATAAAATCGACGATGATCCAGATGATTCAAGCAACTGTCCAATTCAGTGGACACGTGCATGATGATCCGAATGCCCATATTTCTAACTTTCTTGAACTTTATGATACTTTTAAAATTAATGGGGTATTGGATGATGCTATTAGATTAAGGTTATTTTCTTTCTCTTTATGGGACAAAGCTAAAAGTTGGCTTCATTTTCTTCCTGCAGGTTCTATCACAACTTGGAATGTTCTAGTCCAAAAATTCTTAGCCAAGTACTTTCCACCTTCCAAGACTGCCAAGATGCGCAACGATATCACTTCTTTTATGCAGATGAACATGGAGATACTATATGAGGCTTGGGAACATTTCAAGAAACTACTGAGGAGATGTCCACATCATCAACTAACCGTATGGCTTCAAGTATAAACTTTCTATAATGGTTTATCTCCTATTAATCATTCTATGATTGATGCAGCAGTAGGAGGAACCATTAATCAAAAAATAGAGAAAGAAGCCTTTGATCTGATCGATGAGATAGCATTAAATAGCTATCAGTGGTAGATAGAATGCATGATGCCAAAAAGACCAGCAGCTGTGTAGGGAGTAGATTGCGTGCCAACTTTACTAGCTAAAATTGCAGCCCTTAGAGCCAAAGTGAACAACTTGAAGAGAACAACTATGCATGTTCAGAGCATCACTTGTAACTTGTGTGGAGGAGGACACGATACAAGCAATTGCCAGACAGGTAATCCTTTTGCTAAAGCAACTGATACAGCAAATTATGTTGGTAATTTTTTTAGGTCGCAACAAAACAATCCCTACTCCAACACATACAATCAAGGGTGGAGACAGCACCCAAATTTCTTGTGGAGTAATCAAAATGCAGCACAACAGCCACCCCCGGGGTTCCAAGTACCTGAAAAGAAGTCCAACATGGAGGAGCTGATGGTCAAATTTATGCAAAACCAAGAAGCAATTATAAAAAATTTGGAAGCCAAACATAGGCAAGACCAAGCAGCAGCAATTCGAAACTTGGAGATGCAAATAGGTCAAATGGCTAAGATAATCTCCGAGAGACCTCAGGGATCCTTGCCCAGCAACACAGAGACCAATCCAAGGGAGCAAGTCAATGCTATCACCCTAAGAAGTGGTAAAAAGCTGGAAGAGCCATATCAGAAGAAAGAGACTGAAGAGCCAACTATAAATACGAAACCATCAACTAAAATTCATCAGTCATCAAAACAACCAGTAGATGGATGGTCTCTAGGTATACAGTTTGTCGATCTAAATGTGAAGCCCTACGTGCCACCACTACCATTCCCAGAGAGACAAATACAACATCTAGATTAGGAATTTACTAACTTTTTCAAAATTTTAAAAATTTACATATTAATATTCCTTTTGTAGATGCTATCACTCAAATGCCCAGGTATGCTAAGTTTCTCAAAAAAATCCTAACAAATAAGAAAAAGCTGAAGGAGCATGAGAGAATAAATTTGAATGAAGAATGCTCAGCAATACTTTAAAACAAATTACCACAGAAGCTAAAAGATCCAGAGAGTTTTACTATCCGTTGCATTATTGGTGATTGTAGTTTTGATAAAGTTTTATGTGATTTAGGAGCAAGTATCAATCTTACGTCTTTTTCTATTTTCAGGAAGCTTGGTCTAGGAGAACCGAAGCCTACCACTATTACTCTTCAATTAGCTGATAGATCCATCAAATATCCAAGAGGTATAGTGGAGGATGTCTTGGTAAAGGTAAACAAGTTTATTTTTTCTATTGATTTTATTATTCTTGATATGAAGGAAGATTATGATGTACCCCTTATCTTAGGAAGATCCTTTTTAGCTACTAGAAGAGCTTTAATAGATGTTCAACAAAGAAAATTAATTCCTAGAATCCAAGACGAACAAGTTACTTTTAATATTTTCAAAGATACTAAACATCCTGATGATAATTAAACTTGTTTTTTAATTGATATTATTAATAATTCATTGTATGAGAATTCTGTAGAAAATAGGTTTGAAAGTATGAAAGCTAGTAATGTCCAATTGAAAGAGGGCTCGACCAAATATAAAAGTATTTTAATTAAAGTGGCACTAGATTGATTCAACTCAGAACTCAAAGAAAGTCAAGCTGAAGACTGTAAATCAGATCTACTAGATAGGTCATTTCTTTTCTTTTCAGTTTTGATCATTTTTCTTTTCTTTTATTTTTTTATAATTTATTGTTGCTCTTTTACTACTTTGGTGTGTATTTTCAATTTTACAAAGAAAAATCAATGAGAGCTCAAGCTAAATTTCAAAGATTCAAAGAATCAGACTGAACCAAATCAGGTGTATTTCTTCATGTCCTTTATTGCACTCTTTATTTTTCTTTCCCCTTTAAGACAACGTAGAATAAGTTAGGGGGTAAAAAAAAAAAAATTAACCATGTGTCAAGAAGAAAATCTTGAGCAAGATAGACTGGATAAATGATAAAAGATAGAAGTATCTGCTAATGAATGTAATGAGTTAAAAAAGTAGATTAGTTGGTCAGACTTTTAGCAGCCTACTTAGGTCATCAAAAGACTATTAACACTTCTAATTACACATGCACACTAATAAGGCAAAGTAGGTATTGATTATAAGACCAACTAAGGATTCAATTATCACTAAAAATTGATAATTAATATACATTCTAATCAAAAAAACTTGAATTTAAGGAAAGAGCTACCTGCCTAAAAATAAAGTGCAAAAGATAGAGTGTATGTGGATTGTCTAAAGCCTAGTAACTGGGTCTCTACACCTAGGTCAAGTATGAAAATTCATGTAAAATGGTGGAGGAAAGGCTAGGATGCTCAGCACATCAAAAAAAAAAAAGACAGTATGAAAGCTACCTTAATTCATGAGTATAAAATTGGAAATGTATAGAAAATTGACCAAAATAGGTGATAAGAGAGGATACTTTTGTCCTTTAATTTAACACTGAAATGCTAAAGTTAGTCATCACGAACACAAGTGCTGTAAATCTTTGATGTACTCTAAGAAAGTTTTTAATTGTACTGACTACAAAATTTGCTTCTGAAGCTCAATACTTAGTTAGCAGTATTTTCTAAACTTTTTGACCTTTAATTCTAGATTTTATCTTTTTGATGGATAATCTTATTAAAACATGATATTAAATAAAACATTGCTAAGGGACTAGCAATGACTAAGTTGGAGGGTGTGATAAGCGATAAAAATATACTAATAAAAGTATTAAATTATAAAATAAATTAATTTATTTTTTTAAATTAATACTTTTATTAATCTTATGTAGAAAAGAAGGCTACCAATATGAAGATCTTATTTTTCTAATTCAGATAAAATAAATTTTAAGTAAAACGAACTTCAAATGAGCCCGAAATTGAATTTCAAAGAAAATAAAAAAATTAAAAAAAAAGTCAGTTCGATTCAAATCGGTTCAGAAAAATTGGCTCAATAGACCACCCAGCCCAACCGCACTCAAACCGACCGCTGACGCCATGCTTATGCCAAGCTGACGTCAGCAATTTTTGCGGTGCACAGTGGACCACTATAGAGGGCATTTTGGGGATTTCATAGGAAGAAGCGCGCTCCGATTAGCTGAAGAAAGCGGCAGTCCATGCAACACCGAGCTCGCACATGATCTACAGAGGGCAATCTAGAAATTCTACCTGATCCGACAGATGCCTTTCACTGGGATTTGATCGAATGACTGAAATTTGTGCGCTGACGAACGGTGAATGTAGCTCCTGGTCGAGATCCAACGGTGGGGATGCGTTACTGATTTTAACTAAGAATCTGAAGGCTCCTGTAAGCGATTCGATGGTCTAAATTTAATCATCAAGAAGATCCAACAGCTGAGGTTAATTTGGACTTGAACTGGGTTTTTAAAAAGAATTTTTAAGTAATTTTTGATCCATTGGATGCTGATCTGAAGGCCAGAATTATCCAGGGTTTTAATTTGACTTATGTTAAGAGTTTTAAACCCAATTTGGTTAGGATTTCTTCTAAAAATCCACCTCTTAGCCTATAAAAAGGGTGCTGCCTGCTATTGCCGAGAGGAGGCAGAGAGAGAGAAAAAAATATAGAGGGTTTTGGGAAGACAGTTTTAAGAGAGAGCCGAGGAACAGTGGAGAAGAGAAAGAGTTTAGCGAGAGTTTAGGAAGAGAGAGTTTTGAAGAGAGAGAGAAGAGAAAGGGCTTTTTTTTTTCTTTTCTTCTTTTGATAATTAAGACATCGATCAAGGAGTTTCTCTTCTTCTTCATCAAATTGTCCACACCAAGAGCAATAGACAATCAATTTTAGCAATTAAACGGTCTAATTTCTTCATGCTTTTTATTTTATTTGCTGTTTTTCAACTTGTTATCATGAACTAAATTTTCTTCTACTAAGACTAAGGTGTGGCCACTCTTTTGATGCAATATTTAGTATGATTTATTTTTAATTTTAAATTTTATTCATGAGTATATAAATCTGATCTTAATGCTTTTAGATTACTGGCCATCTTCTAATTGATCTGATGAACATAGATATTATGGATCAAGTACATCTATGTTATTGCTTCTTGATTATATACATTGTATTATGAATCAAATTAGAATTCATATGCATGTGGAAATTTTAGTGTGCTTTGAATGCAGCGTATTTTAATTAGAGGATTTTATAAAACTTAATGCATTAATATTTATTTAAATTACACCTAGACCAAAGGATAATTAATAAATATTGATAGTTTTGCTACGCCTGGACCAAAGGATAGTGAATAAATTAGAAGACTCCACCATCACAAGAAATAAAATTAATCTAATAACTTGAATATTTTATTGATTGAGTTGGTGAACCGATTGCCTTAGTAACCCATTGCTCTTAAGTTTAAAACCCTAATAATTACACTCTCTCTATTTTCTTAAAATTTTTAAATATTTTTTATTTTATTCTTTAATTTCTTATTCTCATAAATCAGTCTTCCAAATAAAGCATAGAAAAGAGCTTTTCAGTACTTATTTTCTAATCCTCTAGGGATGATACTCTACTCATTTACTTTATTACTTGATCGATTGGTGCACTTGCCATAGCTATAAATTAGCACGCATCACCCCCAAATCCTAAGGTGCGAGAGTACTGATTTACGCCCTATCCACATCTTATATGGCATTTTAGAAATAGACTTACTTGAAATCCTATTCAAAATATAATAAGTTGACTCGAGCGCATATCTCCAAAAAAAGATTGGCAGACTGACAAATCCTATCATAGATCGAACCATGTCCACAGGATTCGATTCCTTCTTTTGGACACACCATTATGTTGTGATGTTTTAGGAGGAGTCCATTGGAAGAGAATCCCATTTTCTCCAAGATATGTCAGAAATTCACTAAAAGGATACTCACCCCCTCGATCAGATCGAAGAGTTTTAATACTCTTCCTAGTTTGCTTTTTTATCTCATTATGGAATAGTTTGAACATTTCAAACGACTCCAACTTATGCTTCATTAAATAGACATACCCATACCTCGATAGATCGTCTGTGAAGGTTATGAAGTAGAAATATCCATCTCTAGCACTTGTACTCATGGGTCCACATACATTAGTATGTATTAGACCCAAGAGTTCACTGGTATGTTCATCCTTTCTAATAAAAAGTGACTTGGTCATCTTTCCAAGAAGATAGGACTCACAGGTCAGTAGTGATTCACAATCACTGATCTTAAGAATTCCTTCTTGAGCCAACCTATTTATTTTATTCTTGTTGATGTGACCTGGCCTATAATGCCAAAGGTAGATATTTGACACATCATCTATTCTAAGATGTTTATCGAAGGTTTAGACTACGTTAACAGACTATGATAATAGATAAATTTCATTATTCAATTATCCAATACAAACTATAAAACCATTCAAAATGATATCACAAAAAAATATTTTTATTGAAAACTGATAAGTGTTCTTGGCCAAAAGGCCTAGAAAAATTACATTCAATAAAAAATTTGGATAAAAGTGACAATCACTAAGAATAACTTTATGAGAATTGATTACAAGGTTCATGATTCCTAAAGCTAGAGCTAGAACTTATCTTCCATCTCTAATGTTCAAGAATCTCTCACCTTCACCAAATCTTCTACTGATCTGTAAATCCTACATCGAATTACAAATATGATAAGGGCTTTTGATTTTTAATACCCAAGCAGTAGTATTACAAATTGAGAAGTTGCAAGGGGTTATCATATAATTATCTTGTGCAGCAACTACTTGCTTCCTCCTCGACCTATTCGGATCCAGTAAGGCAATATATTAAGGATAATTTCTTTTTTAATGCCCCTACTTCTTGCAAAAGAAGCATTCCGCCTAGCTTTGGTTGGGCTTGTGCTTCTTGGTTTGATCCTGTGCTGACGTTCCAGCATGAGACTACACTTTCTTATTCTTCTTTTTCTTATTCTTCTTTTCTTTCTTAAACGGTTGACCAAAAGAAGATTCTTCCACTACAATCATTGACTTTTTTTGGAGTTGATGATCCTTCTCAAAGTTCTACAGTAATACCAATAATCCATGATAGTTCACTATAGGCTTTATCATTCTAAAATGAGTAAGGAATGGGAGGAAGGACTTGGGCAATGAATTCAGGATCACATCCTTTCCAAGCTGCTCATGCAGAAAAAAACTCAGCTTACTCAGGCATTCAATCATCTCGATTATGTACAATACATGATCAGTGATTGATGCTCCATCCCTCATCCAAGCATTGAAAATGGCATAACTAATCTTATGCCTTTCAACATCGTCAGGCATGTCAAAGAAGTCATTCAACATTTGAAGCATCTCCTCGGATTGGGCATTTTCAAACCTGCAGCTAAACTCATCATTCATTATCGCCAACATAATACACCGAATGGTAGTACGATCATTGAGCCACTTTTGGTAAGTGTCTCTAACCATCTTAATATCATTCGAGGCTAGCTCCTCAGGTGTCGGATCAGTCAATACATAAAGATCCATTCATGCTCTAGGATGATCTTCAACTTTTGATATCAGCTATTGAAGTTGGGTCCCATGAGTTTGTCATTGTCCAATAATAATCGAAGCGATAGGGTAGTGGCCATTTCTACACAAAAGAAAAATCATAGATCTAATTAG
The DNA here is from genome assembly GCA_006176705.1 of Cocos nucifera. Lineage (NCBI taxonomy): Eukaryota > Viridiplantae > Streptophyta > Magnoliopsida > Arecales > Arecaceae > Cocos > Cocos nucifera. The sequence goes on along the minus strand of QRFJ01002791.1, from coordinate 202,421 downwards.
TATATGAATTATGTACTCTAAAGACTTGAACTTTAGTCTAAAAGTTCTTCCACTATTTTGTTCGAATCGATAGCCTTTACCTCCAATTTGAGGAATTATCCCTAATTCTTTAGTGGGTACTAGAATCCACATAGACTACACATGGGCCCAACTTTAGTTGCTCAACCTGTGTGTACCTATGGATAGGTTTTGAATCAATTATTACACCAAACAACTTCTAGTAATTTAATTTTTATCCCAGAAGTCTAATTAGTAGGCTTTAGCCTCCACTGAAAAAATTCAGTTAGGTCCAACCATTAACATGACCATATTTGGTGCATAAAACCAATAAATGATTAGGCCTAACTTTGGCCAGCCAACCTAACCATCATTAGAAAGACATGATCAAATTATCATATTATGAATGATAATTTCATTAGTCAATAAGCACCAGATCTTTAGACCTCTAATAATTATTAAACTAATAAATCCATTATCACTCAACTTAATGGGAGGCTATAATTATTAAACTAATAAATCCATTATCACTCAACTTAATGGGAGGCTATGACTTAATTATCATCATAACTTTATCATTTTAAGAACCTAATAATTTTAGAGAATTTTATTAACTAAATTTAAGAAGAATTGATCAGCCAATTTGGATCCTTCTATGGACTTCACCAAGTCAGATCAATGAGGACCTAATTCAAGCCGATATTAGGAGCATCTAAATCAGTCAAACTGATTTACCTAACTGACATGGATGAGCCTAAATCACCAAGTGGTCTAATCAAAACCTAATACACTAGGATGGCCAGGTTAGTGAGATCAGTGGAAGGAATATGCCATTAACTCATCAAAAACCAAATCAGTGCGAGTAGCTTCTAATTAAAAACCACTGGTCTGAGCTGCCAAACTTATCTTAGACACCATTCGGTTCATTAGCTTCAATTTGACCGACATAGCAATTTTAGATTCGACCACGTAGCCACGAATCAAGTCCATTTGGTCCTCGTTGAGGTATGGTCTTGACCAACTACTACTATTATAATTTGGTTTAAAGAGTCCTTGACCTGATCTAAATCAACATTTGCTTAGATTTGATCAATTACTCTAATTTAGTCCATTCTTTAACTAACCTTAGGTCTAATCCAATTAATGGACCTAATTCGACTAATCTGATTAATCCATAATTTTATGATCAATGTTTTAGGATCTTTAATTTACAAATCTAGACCCTTATTAATCATGCTTAATTTTTAATTGAGTTTAAGGCTGAGGGTTGGGGTTTGATATTTTAAAAATATTTCTTAAATTTTGAAATATTCTCTACATCCTAGCACTATTTTAATAAATAGATTGACTCATTTCAAAAATGGGTCAGCTTATTTCATAAACAAGCACTAGATGTAGGTTAGATCACATAAAACCAGCCAATTTAGATCTTTAGCCAACTTCTCAGTCGAGCTAGCTTGGATCCCATCTGAGTTGGCCCGAATAGAAGCAAACCCAACTTGACTTCTAAGATAGTCGGCTCGGGCAAAAAGTCAGAAGCCTAACATTCCTGTTGAGTAGGCTCATATTCCATCCGAGCTGGCCCGAATTAAAGCCGAGCTGGCTGGAGCATCAATCCAAAAAGTGTATCATGGCTAGTACGCTGGTCAAGCTGGCTCAATTTTTGAGCGAGCTGGCTTGACCGACGAATAGAACCTTCCTAAGATTCTGTTTATGTTTAATCTAAATCGAATCGAGCCAGCTCGATCGGTGAATAGAACCTTCCTAAGATTCTGTTCATGTTTAATCTAAATCTATGAACTCTACATAAAAATCATGAAACTATTTAGATCTAATCTAAATACTAAATCATGATAAAATTTAGATTAAATATTCAAACACATCATAAAAATTATTAGATCTAATCTAAAGTTTTTATGATCAATGTTATAAATTGCAATGTACCAGGACAACCTCTCCATTGTAAGGGGTAAACCTTACAGCAGGACAACCTACAGCCCGTGCGATTATCATTTTTATTTTTTAGATTAGATTATTATTTAGATCTAATCTAAAAATAATCTAAAATATGCATATATAATACATCAAAGAACCTGCTGCTCTAGTGCCAATTGAAGGAGAGCATGCAGGGTTTCTAGATTTACTTTCAAAAACTTTTTTTCAAAAAACATATGTAGTGAAGAAATTATTAATCATATTAATAATAAGAGCTATAGATTTAATCTAAAAATCCTACACGCTACATAATCTAATATATCATATATGCATGCATATCTAAAAATAAAAACAGCAACTACAGTAAAACTATTTTTACTGCTCTACGTGTTCAGAACACGTTACCTTTTCATGGGTAGATGAACTCTAGAATCTGATCTCCTCGGTATAGATCTGATTGCCGTGACATAGCCATACACGCGTTTGACCTCCATGGGTAATCTACATGAGGTCCTGATTTTGATCAACTCCTCCTGAGTGTTAGCTCGTGTAGAAGTCTTTATAGGCTGATGTAGATCAAATTCTTTTAATCTTCTTCATCGGATCTTCAGACGCTCTGAATTTGAATGAACATTGAACAAATTTAGCATAGGATTTCACCAAGATCTGTGTACTCACAATCCTCATTCCTCATAGATCTAGATCCCAAATCCTAGATAGATTCTAGGGTATGCACTCACCCAAATACCCTTGCACCTAGAACTTCTTTTCTGGTTTTTCTCATGCATGCAGAGAAGAGACCTTCTCTTCTCTCCATTAGGTTCTCTATATTCTGCACGCCCATAAAATCAAATATTTTATAGATCGCACAAACAAAGAGAGGCATAAGGAAAAGATTTAGATCAAGTGGTTATCCATTCAAACTCAAATCCTATTTGAATTGAACTTGTAACCAGATTAAACCTAATCCATATGGTGCATGAAAAGGGAGAACGCACACCATCCCTTGCATGGAAAAAATATTCATGAGAAACCTTTTTCTCATGGAGATAGTATGGTGCAAAACAAAGGGTGATGTGGCGCATGGGAAGACTAGTTAAACTACTCTATTGTTTATCATCCAATTGAACCAATCCAATCCAAATTGATTAGGCCCAATTAAACCATATTAAATCCAACTTATTTAGGCTTAATTAGGATTAGTTAAATCCTAATCAAATCAAAAATTATTCAAGCCAAACTCCTGATCAAATCAAAGATTAAACCTTCTTGATGATTAGATCATCCATCTTATAACCTAATCGGATCAAATCCAAATGAATCCAATTCAATTGCTCTTGATCCAAAAATAATCACTCAATCAAATTAAGTTAATTAGTGATCATTTTCACTAATTAAACTTTTCTAGATCAGCCATTAAATCGAGTATGAACCTCTAGTGTGTGTGACCCCGTAGGTTCGAACCTAAGCTGATAGCACAAAAATTAATTTTCTATACTAATCGAAGTGACCATCTAGCAATGGTACTCGATGTTCGGATAGGCTGAATAGTGCAATCATAATATTTAGATTCTACGTGAATATGGTTACTGCATAATTCATTCCTTTGACCTCTGTACATAGGATGACTTAGGATTTAACTATCAACCCTAGAAGATACATCCAAATTGTATCTCAAAATAATTAGTCCTGTGACCTTTCACTAGGACTAACCTGAATAAGGCTTTGCTAAATTGAAATACTATTGAACATAGCTCTTGAGTTCAGGAGTGGTCAATTTCATCTTAACTCATGTACCGACTCCTCAAGTACTTGACTGCACCCAAAAATCTTTCATCACTGAATTAGAAATTCAGGTAGTTCAACACCAAAGCATAGTGAGTTGCTTGCCATGGTGATCTTAGGTCGAAGGGACACTTATGCCCATATTCCATCAAAGCAATTCTTGATAGCAGAAAAGCTCTGGAGTCGATCATGTTCAGTGCAGATGTACCTTTATATTTCATCTGTATGCCATACCAGTGTCTCCATACTCTTTGATTAAGAAGACAACCAACCTATATGACACACAACAATCTATACTCGATAAATATTTTTATCCTTGACAACAACGTATCAATTGATTGCGAACATATTTAAGGACTAAACAATAAATCTTTCTTTATCAATTCTAAATAGTCCTAAGAACTTCATTATAATAGATAGAAGTTCATTAGAAGATGAAAGATTTATGATGAAAAAGTTAGAATAACTTTTATTCAATTAATAATTCATATATAATTACATAAAATAGCTCAATCATCAGCAGTCTGATGATTAGCTTTGAGATACTATTCCCAATAGATATATGCACTGACCCTCGTTCTCTCTTTAAATCATGCAACAGCCCATCTCGTCGATCTTCAAACTCCCTTAATTTGATAGTTACGATGGGACCTTGGATCCAATCAACCATCTAAGGCCTTCTGGATCATGATGCTGCTCTATGATGCATCAGACATCATTCTATGTCGAGCTTTCTCCTCAACTCTGAAGAGAGTAGCAAGAAATTAATACACGAGCCTTAAGTCGGGTACGATCTACTTCTTTGATCAAATAAATCATCAATTTGTGACTTACTTCATCAGTAACCGACATCCAAGGTAAGGTTCAGACTTTCTCATCAATATCAAGCAGAAGAAAAGAGAGTTCATCCAAGCTTACGTTAGTTTTTTTAATGCTGCTGCACTAGAGGTCCGAAACTTGAACCAATCCATAGCCATGACCGTGTTGAATGGTGGTCTTCAAAAGAATGATCTTTTATCCTCCCTAAAGAGAAAGTATCCCAACAATTTTGCTGATATGCTAGCCCAAGTAGAGGAGGCTTTTCAAATAAAAGATAATGAGGCCGTAAAAGAGTGGCAGGCAGGTGAATCTAGCAAGCCCATAATTGCTAAGAAGCTGAGTGAAGCTTGCTTGGCTGTGCTCCAGAACTCCTAAGTGTCGATGAGGTCGAACTCCATCTCATGCTCGTCAATGAAAGAGCCCAAATTGAAGGGCATGAAAAAACTTTCCTTCTTGAAGATTCCACAACTATGCTCTTTTGAATACTTCGAAGATACAGGTACTGATGAAAATTAAAGAGCAATTACTAAGGCCAGAAAAGATGCGGTCCCATCCTGCCAAGCGTAATCCCAATAAGTACTATCTCTACCATCGTAACCACGATCATGATACTAAAGAATGCATCCAACTCCAAGACGAGATTGAGGAGCTCATCAGGCGAGATTGACTTGACCGATTTCTATGATGTCGACTTGAAGGAAGGAAAGATCAGCCAAGGGTGTTGCCACAGTCAGAATCGCCTAGGAGGAAAGAGCAACAGGAAGATCGGCCACCACTTGAGATTATCAATACTATTGCTGGGGGATTTCAGGAGGCAAGCCAGTGGATCGGTAGAGCCAACAAAGAGGCAAAGGATGGAAGAACCCATTGCTTTTACTGAAGAAGATGCTCAAGAGATTCAATTTCCGCATGATGATGTGGTTATAGTTGCTTTAAATCTTGCTAACGATGATGTACGCCATGTTCTAATTGATAATAGAAGCTCTGTAAATGTTTTGTTTTACAATGCTTTCTCAAAAATGTTCATACCTAGTAGTCATTTGGGACCAATGAACTTCTCATTGGTGGGCTTCACTGGCGATTCTATACTGATGGAAGGGATAATAATACTAACTATAATGGCAGGGCGATATCCTAGGCAATCCAAGGTATAGGTTGATTTTCTAGTGGTAAGAGCTCCTTCCGCCTATAATGCAATCCTAGGCTGACTTGGTTTGAATGCACTAGGGGTCGTGGTATCAACATATTATTGAAAAATAAAGTTTCCAACAAATTATGGAATCGGTGAAGCTCGGGGAGATCAAGCTTTAGCAAGATACTTCTATATGATTGCCTTACAAGGATGTGGGTAGCTAGATCCTTGTTCGATGGATGGGCTCGATGTTCGTGATGATCTAACTGAAGAATGGAGGAAATCTATGGAAGACCTTATTGCAATTCCTTTGAATGATGAAAATGGAGATCACATTATACAAATCGGCTCCAACCTGGGAGAAGAGGTCCGAAAGTAGCTCATCACCTTCCTCCAAAGAAATGCAGATGTTTTTGCTTGGGCTCCTATAGAAATGCCCAGAATAGATGCTAAAGTCATGGAGCACCACCTAGCTGTTGATCCCAAGCGTCGACCCATAAAAGAGAAGTTGCATGACTATGCACTGGAGCAGTAAAAGCAATCACGAAAGAGGTTGACAAACTTCTCAAGGCAGGGTTCATCCGAGAAGTATCCTATCCAAACTAGATCCCCAATGTGGTCCTCATGAAGAAGGCGAACGGTAAGTGGCGGATGCGTATAGATTTCAAAAAATTGAACAAGGCCTACTCAAAAGATAGTTAACCACTCTCTAGAATTGATCAGCTGGTGGATGCCACCTCGGGCTATGAGCTCCTCATTTTCATGGATGCCTTCTTCGATTATAATCAAATCCAGATGGCACCAGAAGATAAGAAGAAAACTACTTTTATTACTGATCGTGGTCTTTATTATTAGAGGGTTATATCCTTTGGGCTTAAAAATGCAGGTGCAATCTACCAACACCTAGTGAACAAGATCTTCAAGGAGCAGATCGACTGCAACATGGAGGTTTATGTGGATGACATGCTTATCAAGAGCTAATCTTCCATAAAATATATTGCCGACCTTGAAGAGACCTTCAGTGTGCTCCAAAAGTATAAGATGAAGCTGAACCCGACCAAGTGTGCCTTTGGAGTAACTTTGGAAAAATTTTTGAGGTTCATGGTGTCGCAGCATGAAATCAAAGCAAATCCAAAAAAAATTTGAGCCATTCAAGAAATGACTGCACCAAAGATAATAAAAGAAGTCCAGCACCTAATAGGAAGGCGGCAGCTTTGAATCACTTCATTTCAAGATCGATCGAGCGGTGTATGCCCTTTTTTTAGGTCCTCAAACAACTAAAGAACTTTTGCTGAAGTCCTAAGTGCCAATAAGTATTTGAGGAATTAAAAAACTACCTTAGCTCACCTCCTCTATTAGCTAAGCCTGAATCTAGAGAAGAATTATTTTTATATTTGGCGATCTCTGGTACGGCCCTTGCAGAGTCCTAGTCAAAGAAGAGGCGAAAGTGTAGAGGCCAATCTACTACATGAAACGAGTTTTGAGAGATGCTAAAATCAGGTATACCAAGTTAGAAAAACTAACTTTTGCCTTGTTGATTGCAGTCCGAAGACTCTGACCATATTTTTAGGGGCACACTATAACACTCCTCACTGATCAATCCATTAAGGTAATTCTTCATCGGATAGATACCTCTAGAAGAATAGCAAAGTGGACAATTGAGCTTATGGAATTTGACATCAATTTTCAACCTCGACCATCTATCAAAGCCTAAATATTGGCCAATTTTGTAGTAGAGTACACTATTTCGGATGAATCCAAACTTGAACAGCATGAGATCAATGTCCCATGGCTATGGTCAAATTCTCCTAGAGAAAGATTAGACCTTCCTAAAGGCTTTTGGGCCCTATACATGGACGGTTCCTCCAATGCTTTCGGGGCAGGCGCAGGTTTGATCTTAGTCAATCTAAAAAGAATTGTTGCTGAATACGCACCGTGCTTCAAATTTTTCACAACAAACAATAGGATAGAATATGAAGCCCTAATTATGAGATTAAGGATAGCCAAGGAATTAGAGGTAGATCGGCTGAAAGTTTATAGTAACTCTCAATTGGTGGTAGGACAAGTCGGTAACAGCTATGAAGCTCGAAAGAAAAGCATGAAGAAGTATCTGAAAAAGATAAGGAGTCTAACCCCAACCTTCAGCAGTTTTGATATCCAATAGATCCTGAGAATAGAAAATGTTAGGGCTGACCTTCTTTCCAACTTAGCTACAATGGCACCAAATGAATTACCCAAAGAAGTCTTCTTTGAAGTTCTAAAATGTTTGAGCTCAGAAGAACCCTAGACTGTAATGCAAATCGACCAAGAGCCTAGCTAGCTTGATCCATTCCTTCGTTATCTCAAAGATGGTGTCCTCCCTCGAGATCCAAAAGAAGCTCGAAAATTGAAAAATAAAGCCTTCCGATTGTTAGATATGTGAGCCCTAGATGCCAAAATTGGCTGACATTTGTTATACACTTCTAAGGATAAAATTATAATTTTGACTATAAATGATAAAATGGATTATTTTCTATCATAATGTGTATTTAATGTCTATGATACATCCCTTGAGTTAATGGTAATGATAATTCTTATTTTCAAGAGTTGAAAATTCAAGACATGAATTTTCATTATTAACTCATAAAATGCTCCCGACCGTAGGATCATCATGAGGATGGTGATTGATCCGAAAGGTTAGTTTACAATCGCTTCTTTGTGATGGATAAGTCTTGAGTCTATAGTGTAAAGACACTAGAGCGAGAGTACAGGTACTCATTAGAGAATGAGGGTACTAAGCATGACCACCTCAAGCAGTCATTAGAAAGTCTATCTTCTCATCAATGACTAGCTCGAAGCTGTAGTGGTGTATTTGGTTCTTTGATCTGAGGTACATCAGTAGTTCACCTTGAGGGTGTTATAGTTTGACTACACCATGACTCAGTCTCCTAGTCATTCAGAATTCTGAGGTGTATGTTGGCTATAGCACGTTCATTGTAGGAATTGGATCGCACCAAAAGAAAATCTATCTACCTAGGTAGATGAGGAGCAGCCCTATGATGATCATGAGAATCAAGTCCATAAGCCCATAGCCATGGCAGAGTGAAATAATAGAAAGAGTTTCTATTAAGATTTTCACATCAGACTTGAATCAAATGATTAAATCATATGATAGAAATTAGGATTTGACGAGTTCACCTTAACCCTAATTTGATCGGGGCTTAAGATAAAAGAACTTAATCACACCTGTAACTGCACTGAAAGATTCATTTTCAGTTATGATCGATTGCCACCATATACTGCTAGGTATCACTGCTGGATTTTGAGAGCAATTAGAATGATTTGGATGATCGATCATTCTAGTTGTCTGAATTAAAAAAGTTCTGATCTACCGAAAGGTATTTTGATGATATGGATGATAGAGATCGTGACATATCTCATTACCATATGAAACCGAACCTAACTGGGTCACACAAATAAGGGTTTGGATCTAGATATCATCAATTAGACTAATCCAATTTAATTGATTTAAATTAGATTCAACTAGGTTCAAGAAAATCATGCTAGCACACGATTGAGCCTAATGTTCTCCTTCAATTATCATTTTAAGTTATCTCGAATAAGCCAAATGTGTTTGTGCTCACTTAGATATCTTTACTTGGTCTGATTGAAATTTGTCTAAGTCAAAAAAAAATTGTCTTAATTTATGAGATAAATTTGAGACAACACCTACCATTTTTCATCATCTACTAATTCTTGTCTTTTGACATTAGTCAAACATTAATCTTTGACACTTAAACATCTACCCATGTGTCATGCACCCATAGAAGATTGATTTTGGACCAGTCAACCTACTAAAAAGTAGGTGGACCAAGGGTGCATGCCTGGGGAGGTGTGCGCCCATGGATAGAGGCACCTGGAGTCCCATACAGATGGGACTCCAGTTACTTTGGGGTTTCTACCTAGGTGGCGCCAAAGATTAAACTTTAACTAGCCTTAGGCGCCATCTAAGGATGATTTAGAGGGGATCTTATCTGATTGGATCAGGTGATATCATCCTACTAATCAGATTTAGATCTGATTGTATGAAGCGACGTGATTGGTCAGGATGATGTGGCACTGCATGGCGCAGCAAGATCTATATAAACCCTATCAACGCCTAGTTTTAGAGAGCTCAGATCTTTGCCTATGCCACAAGGCTACCCCTCTCTCTCCTTCATGCCATCTTTAGGTCTCCTCTCTCCTCTCCATGCCCAAGGGGATTTGGGCTCCAGTTTGATGCGATCCAGGCAAGAGAAAGGTGACGAGAAAGGAAGAAGGCAACACTGCTACAAGAGACGATACCCGATCTTTAAAAGAAGTTTTGAAGATCCTCCAAATTAGATCCAGATCTGATATTTGGAGAAGTGATAAAGAAGGAGAAGATCTCTAGATCTAGTTTGAGTGGATACCGATAGAGGCCAGGCACTTGCATGGCTAGATCCAGAATCTCAGGCAATCAGCAGGATCGTCATAGGATAATTTGATTACCCAATTATAAGGTACAAAATTAAATCTATTTTAATTTATTTTTATTTTTATTATATCTATAAAATTAGATCTAAAATATCTCAGATTTGATCTAGATTTTTAAAAAAAAAATTTAAAATATCTCTCTTGATCCAATCAGATCTGAACGAATCTAACCAGAGAAACTAGGATTTTTCCTTCACCAATATGTTCTATATAAGAATAAACTTTATAAAAAGTCATACTCTTTGCCACTCCTAAAGTGTCTCTGATCTTTTGAGGTAGATTATGCATTATGGAAGGTGCACGAAGGGATATGTAAAAACCATCTGGGAGCAAAATCCTTATCTCATAAGCTACTTCGATAGGGCTACTATTGGCCGACTATGCATTAGGATGCAATGGAATATGTGAGAAAATATGATCAATATCAGAGGAATGCTAACATTCAAGGACAACCAGTCTTTCAACTTATACCTTTGAGTGCCCCATGGCTATTTGCACAATGAGGAATGGATATACCCGGACCCTTTTCCATGATGGCCGGATAATGGAAATTTCTTTTGGTGGCCATAGATTAATTTACCAAATGGGTTGAGGCTAAACCTCTATTCAAAATTACTAAAGTAAAAGTGTAGGATGTCATCTAGAAGTCAATAATTTATAGATTTGGACTATCTTGGACTTTAATTACTGATAACAGACACCAATTTGTGGGGTCAAAATTTGCCAAGTTTTTTGAAGATTTGAATGTCTCCCATCACTTCACTTCAGTGGCTCATTCATAAACGAATGGTGAGGTCGAGGTGACCAACAAGACCCTGTAACAGAGGATAAAGGCGAGGCTTGAAAAGGTGAAAGAAATGTGGGTACACGAACTCTATCATGTACTTTGGGCCTATGGAACCATTTAGAGGTTGCCAACTGAGGAAACCTCATTTGCTCTGGCCTTCGGAATAGAGGCGGTCATCCCTATAAACTTAAACTTTCCTCAGCACAGGTTGAAGCATTTAATGAACCAAAAAATTTGCAAGATCTTAGAGCTAACCTTGACTTGTTGGAAGAAAAATAAGAAAAGGCTCAAATCAGGATAGCAGCTTATAGGAAGAAAGTAGCCTGCTATTACAATTTCTAGATCAGAAGCAAAGCATTCAAGTTGGGAGACCTAGTACTTCAACAAGCGGACGTCTCAAAATATCAGAATCAAGAAAAGCTTACTTCGAAGACCTGGGACTTACTATTTGAAGGAGTTTGGAGGGGCAACATTCCCACGGTCATGAAATTTGGAAAACTTATGGATGTACTATCAATGAATCCATACTCAATAAAATTCTCTTATTTTTAACATGCTATCTTTTTGGTACAGAACTATGCAATGATAGGAAATTATTCAACCAAATTTCATTCTTAATGAAAATGAAGGCCTCCAGTCTTAAACAGAAGGTTAACTTCATCTTAACGAGAGTGAAGACCTCCAGTTTTTATATCGATGATGTTGGAGAGAGGCCCTCTCAACAGCCCTTCTATGCTCCGACAATCTTGTTAGAAATAAGAGAAGGACCTCATCCTAACAAGAAAAAATAGCCAGCCATATTAGAAATAGGAGGTGGACCTCATCCTGATGTGGATGAAGACTCCATGGGAAAGTGAAGATCTTCGATTCTTAAATTGGAGGTTAATCTTGTCTTAATGAGGGTGAAGATCTCAAGTTCTTAAATCGATGACATTAGGGAGAGGCCCTCTCAATGGCCCTTCTGTGCTTCGATAATCTTGTTAGGAACAGGAGGAGGATCTCGTCCTAACAAGAAAAATAGCCAACCACATCAGAAACAGGTGGTGGACCTCATCCTAATATGGATGAAGACCCTACGGGAAAGTGAAGATCTCTGATTCTTAAACAGCTGGTTAACCTCATCTTAACGAATATGAAGACCTTTGATTCTTAAATCGGTGACGTTCGAAAGAGATCCTTTCAATGGCCCTTCTGTGCCTTGACAACCTTATTAGGAATAGGAGGAGGATCTTGTCCTAATAAGAAAAGTAGCCAACCACATTAGAAATAGGAGGTGGACCTCATTCTGATGTGGATGAGGATCCTATGAGAAAGTGAAGGCCTTCAATTCTTAAACAGGAGGTTAACCTCATCTTAATGAGGGTGAAGACCTTTGGTTCTTAAATCAGTGATGTTGGGAAGAGGCCCTTTCAATGGTGCTTTTGTGTCCAAACAATCTTGTTAGGAATAGGAGGAGAACCTCATCCTAAGAAGAAAAATAGCCAATCACATCAGGAATAATAGATGGATCTCATCCTGATGTTGATGAAGACCCTACGGAAAGTAAAGGCCTCCAGTTCTTAAATAGAAGGTTAATCTCATCTTAACGAGGGTGAAGACGTCCAATTCTTAAACCGATGATGTTGGGAAGAGGCTCTCTCAACAGTCCTTCTGTACCCTAGCAATCTTATTAGGAATAGAAGGAGGACCTCATCCTAACAAAAAAAATAGCCAACCACATCAGAAATAGGAGGTGGACCTCATCTTGATATAGATGAAGATTCTATAGAAAAATGAAGGCCTCTAATTCTTAAACAGGAGGTTAACCTTGTCTTAATGAGGGTGAACACTTCTGATTCTTAAACTGGTGACATTGGAGAGAGACCCCCTCAATGGCCCTTCTGTGTCCCGATAACCTTGATAAGAGCAGGAGGTGAACCTCATTCCAACAAGAGAATTAGTCGACCACATTAGGAATAGGAGGTGGACCTCGTCCTGACGTAGATAAAATCCTTATGAAAGATTGAAGATCTTCGATTCTTAAACAGGGGGATAGATACCCAAAATACAAAATAAGAACTATAATTTTGGGACGACATCGAGATCAAACACAACAAGAAAATAAAGTAAACTAGCAAGCGGCGAGCTAAGATGAAACACAAATAGACAAATGAAAGAAGCTTCGTTTCATTAAAAATAAAGATTGTTACATGAATCAATAGGACTAGTTACAAGGAAGGAAAGAAAATGAGATCCTACTCAGAATTGGACTTCGAACTACCAACCCTAGCCATTACGAGGGTTAGTTCCAAGTCCTTAATTCTCTCCTCAAGCTTCTATCTCGCCGCCTAGCTCTCCCTCAGCATCCTCTCCCACTTGTGCAACTCTTCCTCCATCTCTCTCAGCCTCTTCCTAAGAATTGCCAACTCGGCTTTGGCATCTTTCACCAAGCCTTCCTAGTAAACCATCTAAATTTTTAAATCATGAAGTTTCTTCTCCGCACCCTCAAACTTTATGATGAAATTTTTAAGAGCATCCTTCAAAGTGGCAATTTCATCTAAATGTCCACTTTGGCCAGTCTGAGCATTGTCCACTAATTATTTTTGAAGTGGTATAACTTTGGAGTTCACCCTATTAAGTTCTCTTATAACCCTTATGAAGGAAAAATAGTTTCTCTGCCACAGGATCATTCAAATCCGATTAGATCTGTAAGAAAATTTCAAACAAAATTTCTAACAAATTCTAATCAAATATGAGAGTTCTCGAATCTGATTCTATGGATTTGATATTAAAAATAAAAGTTAAAATTAAATCAGATTTAATGTTTTGTACCTGATTGGGTGATTTGATTATCCTACTGATGATCTGTAGCATCCGAAGTTTTGGATCAAGCCATGCACACACCTGACCACTACCAGTATCCACTTGGGTTAGTTCTAGAATTCTTCTTCTTTTGAATCTAATCTCTAAAAATTAGATCTGGATCTAATCTATAGGTCCTTCAAAATAACTGCTGAAGGTTGCACGTTCGTCTCATGAACATCATCGCGTAAAGCTTGATCTTCATGTCAATTTCCTTTGATCTTCCTTGCTATTTGTGCCCAACTTTTAGGCATGGATAAGGGGGAGAGGAGGATGAGAGGGTGTGGAGAGGTGTTAGGGGTGGTAGCACCTTGGCATGGAGATAGGTTCAAGCATGATAACCCTAGATGCAGCAAGGGTTTATATAAACCTTGCTACGCCATGCAGTGCTACACAGGTCCGACTAATCATATTGCTTGGATTAATCAGATCTAAATCTAATTGGCCAAGCTTTGTCACTGGATCCAATTAGGTTATAGACCCATAAATCCTTGCTTAGGTGGCACCAAACCTAGATAAAAGGGACTCTATTGGTGCCCAGCAATTTGATCTCATCAAGCAACCCTGGAGTCCAATCTATATGGGACTCCTCCCTTTTTCCCATGTGCGCATGCCAACTAGGGACGTGCACACACATCTATGCATGAAGACCAAGGGGGCATGCACCCCTAGGAGATCTCCAAGGGGGATGCATGTCCATCCCCTTTAATTCCAGCATATGGGTCAACTATTGACCCGATATCCTGATAGTGACAAGAATTGGTAGGTCTTGTCCTATCGAATATAGGAATTGGCAGTGTTGTCCTAATCCCATCTGATGGTTTAGGATAATATTTTTCTGATCAGGACAAAACTAAATAGGATCCTTAGGTGAGCCCAAACCAATTTGGCTCAGCCAAGACGAACCAGATCAAAAGACTAATGAAGGAGAATGTTAGGCTCAATCAAGCGCTAGCATAATTTTTTTGAACCTAATTGGATCTAATCTAAATCAATTAAACTAGATTAGCTCAATTGATGACATCCAGACTCAAATTCTTATTTGTATGATCTAGTTAGGTTCAGTTTCATATGGTAATGAGATATATCGTAATCTCTATCATTGACATAATCGAAACACCTTTTGATGGATCATAATATTTTTGATTCATGCAATTAGAATGATTGATCATCAAGATTATTCTAATTATTTTCAAAATCCACCAATGACACCTAGCAGTATATGATGGCAATCCATCAAAACTGACTATAAAACTTTCGATGCAACACCTGTGTGATTGGATTCTTCTATCTTGAGCTCCAAAAGGATTAGGATTAAGGTAAACTCGTCAAACCTAACATCCATCATATGAGTTAATCATTCGATTCGAGTCCAATATAAAATTCCAATAGAAACTCTTTCTATCATCTTCACACTACCATAGCCATGGGCTTATGGACTCGATCTCACGATCATCATAGAGCTACTCCTCATCTACCAAGATAGATAGATCTCCTATTGATGCAATCTAATTTCTATAATGAATATGCTATAGCCAACATACACCTCAAGATTCTGAATGGCTAGGAGATCAAGTTTTGGTGTAGTCAAACTATAACACCCTCAAGATGAACTGTCGATGCACCTTAGGTTAAAGAACTAGACACACCACTCAGCATCGAGCTAGTCATCAATGATAAGGTAGATTTTCTTATGACTGCTCGAGGTGGTCACACACAATACCCTCATTCTTTAACGAGTACCTGTACTCTCATTCTGATGTCTCCACACTATATATTCAAGACTTATCTATCTTGAGCAAGTGATCGTACACCAATCTTTTAGATCGATTACTATCCTTATGATAATCCTTTGGTCAGGAGTAGTTTATGAGTTAATTATGAAAATTTATGCCTTAAATTTTTAACTCTTGAAAATATGAGTTGTCATTACTATTAACTCAAAGAATTTATCATAGACACTTTAAATATATATTATTATAGAAAATAATTATTTTATTAATTTATACTCAAAATTATAAAATTGCCCCAAAAAATGTATTATAAGTGTCAGCCAATCGAGTTTCTAGGGCATATATCTAACAAACTCCCACTTGACCTAAAGCCAATTAGCTACAAGTCTTAGTCTCATCTTCTCTAAGTGGGCTTCGATCTTCTGCTGGCTCAATGGCTTCGTTAGTGGATCGGCGGTGTTGACTCTCTAGACCTCGACATATCCCATCTTGAGGTCATCGTGGATGAGGTAGAATCGTCGCTCGATGTGCTTAATTTTTTGGTGAAACCTGAGCTTCTTAGTTAGTGCTATGGCGTGTTGTCGTAGTATAGAGGGACAACATCCGATGGCATCACTCCGAGCTCTATGGCAAACTTCTTATACCAGATTGCCTTCTTTACAGCTTTTGATGCAGCGATGTACTAAGCTTCCATTGTGGAGTCTACAATCATGGTTTGCTTGAAACTCTTCCAGCTAACTGCACCACCATTGCATACAAACAGACTCCTAGCTGTCAACTTTCGATCATCTATATCAGATATAAAATCTGAATCTATATACCCCTAGACCTGGAGTTCTCCATTACCAAAGATTAGAAACATATCCTTAGTCCTTCTTAAGTACTTAAGGATACACTTCACAAAAGTCTAGTACTCTTCATCTGGATTCGACTGATACCTATTCATGACACTCACAGTATGGACTATATCAGGTCGTGTATATAGCATAGCATACATGAGCCTTCCTATTGTCGAAGCATGAGAAATCTTGCTCATGCATTCAATCTTCTTAAGTGTGCTAGGGCACATCTTCTTTAAGAGATGAATGCCATGTCTAAAGGATACTAGACCCCTTTTAGAGTTTTCTATGCCAAACCTCTTTAGCACCTCCTCTATGTACATCTTCTGTGAAAGTCCTAGCATCCTATTTGGTCTATCTCTATACATCTTAATTTTTAATATAAATGATGCTTCTCCTAGATCTTTCATTTTTGACCATAGTCAACATGAGAATATCATTCTCAATTAGGAGGATGTCATCCATGTATAGTACAAAAAAGATAATAATGCTCTCACTGATCTTTTTGAATACACATGGTTCTTTCTCATTTTTGATGAAACCAAATAATTTGATTACATCATTGAAATGAGTATTTTAGCTTCGAGATGCTTGCTTAAGTCCATATATGGACCTTTGCAGCTTGCAAACCTTATGATAGTCATCATTGGATGTGAAATCAAGTGTCTGTTTCATATAGATATTTTTCTCAAGATATCCATTTAAGAATGTCATTTTCATGTCCATCTGCCATATTTCATAATTGAAATAGACTACAACTGCAAGCAATATGCGGATGGATTTTAGTGTGGCTACTAGCAAAAAGGTATCCTAATAGTCAATGCCTTCACACTGACTATATTCTTTTGCTACTAGCCTAGCCTTGAATGTCTCCATATTTCTATCTGCACCTATCTTTCTCTTATAGATCTATTTACACTCAATAAGTACTATACCTTCAGATGGATCTACCAAGGTTCAGACTTGGTTTGAGTGCATTGAGTCAATTTCTGACTTCATTGCATCTAACCATTTTTTGGTGTTGATATCTGATATCGTCTCATTATAGATTTTAGAATCATCATCCTAAACCCCATTTCTTGTGAGAAACATTTCTCTACATCCTCTAAAATAATATCTAAATATCTTTCAGGAGGATGAAAAATCCTATTTGACCTTTGAGGTGGAAGAACTTATGTTTGGACTGGCTCAACCTGATTGAGTTCCATAGGTTTCTTAGCTCATTGCTGTTGCGAGACTTTCTCCTCAAGCCAAATCTGTCTTCTGATGCCACCATCTTGAATAAACTATTTTTCAAGAAAAATAGTATGTCGACTGACAATCACATTATAGTCTTTCAAAAGATAAAAATAATATCCTAACAATTCTTCAAGATATCCTATAAATCGAGGTCTAAAAGTCCTAAACTCTAACTTATCCGTTTGCTGTCTCTTGATATGAGCTGGACAATCCTAAATTCTGAGGTGACTTAGACTTGATTTCTTATCATACCATATCTTATACGGTGTGGTAGGAATAATTTTAGAGAGAATCCTATTTAATAAATAAATTATAGTCATTAAACTGTGTCCCCAAAGAAACTCAAAGAGATTCGTGAAGCTCATCATGGATCGAACCATATCTAATAGAGTGCAATTTCTCCATTCCGAAATTTCGTTGAGTTGAGGCATTCTAGATGGAGTCCATTGAGAGACAATACTATTATCCTTGAGATAGTCTAGAAATTTTTGACTAAGGTATTTACCTCCTCGATTTAATCAAAGAACCTTAATGAGCTTTTTGGTTTATTTTTCAACTTCATGTCTAAATTTCTTAAACTTTTCGAAGGCTTCAGACTTGTGTCTCATTAAGTACACATATCCACACTATGATAGATCATCAGTAAAGGTAATGAAGTAGATATAATTGCCTCTAACCGATACATCAAATGGGCCACAGACATCAATATGTACCAGAAAAAGTAGGTCTATGGCCTTTTTCTCATATCCTATAAAAAGGAGCTTCATCATTTTGTCATGAAGGCATGATTCATAAATTGGATATAACTTGAAAGTCAACGGACTCAATAGGCCAAATTTTTTTATTTTGTTAACCATGTCTTTTGCTATATGACCAAGCCTAAGGTGCCATAGATACCTATCATTTAGACTATCCCTAGCTCGCTTGATCCTATGGCATTTACGTTTTGCTCGATATTGAAAACAAAAACATCAATATGTAATCGATAGAGACCATTAATCAGAAAACCACTTGTAATTTTATTTTTTTTAAAAAGAATATTATAATGATCCTTAAGAAAACTAATTACATAGCCTTCCTATGCTAAACAAAAAATAGAAATCAAATTCTTGCTTGCTGCAAGCACAAAATAACAGTTCCTAAGTACTAAATCTAATCCTAACAATAGTCGAAGAGGATAGGTTTTCACAGCCACAGTAACAATTCTTACTCCATTTTCGATGCGCAGGATCATCTCATCATCTCTCAGCCTCCTACTTTTCTTAAGATCCTGCATAGAAGTGCACAAGTGAGCATTAGAACCAAAGTTAAGCACCCAACTGGATGCAGAAGAAATCATAAGGTTAGATTCTATTATGAGCATACCTCCAGAAGGACCTGCCTCCTTTTTATTCTTTAAGCTGGTCAGGTATAAAGGGTAGTTATGCTTCCAATGGTCATTTGTATTGCAAAGAAAATACTTTCCTTTATCAACGGCCTTCTTCTTTAGCTCTCCTTCTTCTTTCCTCCATCTGTCTTTTGCTTCTTCACGGACTTCTTCTTTCCAAAAGACTTTTACTTGGAGGAAGTTCACTCTACAGCAAGCACTGAGCCCTTTCAACCTTTCAAAGAAAGCTCAGTAGTAACCAGCATATTCACCAATTCAGCTAAGGTACATTATAACTTATGCGTATGAAAGTTCATGATAAATTGCCTATATGCATCAGTCAAGGACTGCAAGGTCATATTAATTTGCAAGTTCCTATCCAGCTTGACACCTAGCTACTCAAGCTCTTCCAAGTTCTTGATCATCATCAGACAACGATCTTGGACTGACTACCCATCACGCATTTGAGCCTTAAAAAGTCTTCTAGTGACTTGAAACTTAGCTGTGCAACTCTCTTCACCAAACAACTCTTATAGGTGAGCTAACATTTGGTGAGCAGTCTTGATATCCTCATGTTGGCACTGAAGCTCATCAGACATCGAGCCCAATATGTAGTACCTAGCTTTATTATCTTCATCCATCCATTTTTTTAGAGACACCCTCTGATCAGTGGATGGACATGCTGGTAAGGTGGGAGGATCCTAGTCGAATACATGAGTCAGCTTTTCGAAACTCAAAATAATTTTATAGTTTCGGAGTCAATCCTTGTAATTTAATTCGATCAGTCTATGGGTGTCCAGGATACGGGCTAGTGGGTTGGATGCAGATATTTTCTTATAGAGAGTTATAGTTTTTAGTTAGATTTTATAATTAGATTTGATCAATTTATTTAAAAATTTTACTTTTAAATAAATTAGGCTCCCACTATTTTTTTGGATCCCTATATTTTCTTAGCAGAGATGCAAAAATCTTCACGATCATTAATTTTTAGTGGATGGTGCGATCCCACCGACTGGCTCACCACCTTACCTAATAATTATTGATGATGGATCGGCCAATGAGTGGACAACTCTTGTCCAATGATTTCATAATCATGGTGCACTCAAACTTGATCTCCAATTCATGAATCTCATCATGTCTAAAATATTGATCCACTCCTTAGTTAAGTTAGATCCACCATTTACATGAATTGAATTTCTGATTGGATCCCTCACCATATCCAAAATATTGAGCCCAACCCATCCTCCAACCTATAGCATCCAATGTCTAATAGACATGGTTGCATCTTTCCAGTGTAACTGAACCACTATAACCAGCCAAAAATAATCAACCCTGGAAAGAGCACGCACATCTATATTGGTAGAAGATCTATGACTTAATATTTTCTTAGAAAGATTTGATTTAGGTCTCTTAGACTTGACTTGACTTAGCCATAACAATTATGACTAACCTAGTGGCATGGATTAGCTCGAATTGTTAGCCACCTTAAATCAAAACTAGGTCAACCCAAATAGCTAGGTAAGTGAGATCAGTGGAAGGGATATGCCATTAACTCGACAAGAATGCATTTAGGTTGAGTAGCTCTCAATTAAAAATCAGTCGATCATATCTACCAAACTTATCTTAGCCACCAAATTATTGAACCAAAATCAATCAGATTAGCTTACAATTCAGGCTCGAATTATGGAGCCAAATTAGGTCTTGACTTAATCAACCACATGTGACTATGAGTCGATCTTGACCCAGACATAATCCTATTGGGTTAGTCAATTCTAAGCACTCTTGATCCCACCTAACCAATTCTTGATTCGGTTTGATCAACCGCTAGACCTAATTGAGCTATCCAAGCCCGAACCCAAATCTATGAAGGTATCTTAGATCTAAAAATTCATAATTTTTAGATCTAATTCATTTCATAATCTTAGTTCTTAATTAAGTTTGAGTTCATAAATAGAAACAAGCAAAAAATTTTAGGATTTCAAGATCTAGGATTTTGCAGAAAAGTAAGTTTTTGGTTTCTGATTAAAAACGAACATGCAGCACCCCTACATACCATAAGAGCATCCCATTGAATGAGAAGAGAGAGCCTTTAAATCTTTCTTACTCTTATGACTAGATGGCCAAGGAGAATGCCTTAATCAGAAATAATTACTACACCACAAAATAATAAGATCTGTAACATATATCACATATATAAAATCATAGATCTAATTATGCAAGTTCTGTATACATCTTATGTATCAAACAATAAATCATATATGCATATTTTCATATCTGATATATCTCATATAATCTCAAAAAAATAAAATTTTAAATTGATCATATCAAAATAAAATTTATTCTAGATAATACATAGAACAAGTCTACAACTAGTCTAGACATGCATCAATCATATCTTATATGAAAAATTCAAAAATTTTATTTTTTATTTTTTAGATCTGATTATAATATTTATAATATCAAAAATTAAAAATAAAAAAATCTAAAAAATATTTTAATCATATCAAAAGAAAGATTATACTAGACTATACATGGAATAGTTCTACACCTAGTCTAGACATCTCATACATCATTGATATGAATAATAAAATTTTAATTTTTTAATTTTAGATCTAATCATATCTAATGTAACATCTAAAATCATTAATATTAGATCATAAAATAAAATTAAAATTAGATCTAAAATAGATATGAAGAACTGCTAATGCAGCTCAAATACCAGTTGAAGAAAAAATAATTTTTCGCTGTAGGATTGTTCAGATCCCATCAGATCTGTAAGAAAATTTTAAAAAAATTTTTAATAGATTCTAATCAGATCTAAGAGTTCTCAGATTTGATCCTATTGATCTAATATTAAAAATAAAAGTTAAAATTAAATTAGATTTTATTTTTTATACCTGATTCGATAATTTGATTATCCTACTGATGATCTACTACACCTGAAGTTCTGGATTAAGCTATGCACATGCCAGATCTCTACCAGTATCCACTTGGGCTAGTTTTAGAAGTCTTCTTCTTCTAAATCTAATCTTCAAAAATTAGATCTGGATCTAATCCATAGATCCTTCAAAATGACTACTAAACGTTGCACGTTCATCTCATGAACACCATCGCGTAAAGCCTGATCTTCACGCCAGGAGAAGAGGGAGAGGAGGATGAGAGGGCATAGAGAGGTGTTAGGGGTGGCAGCACCTTGGCATGGAGATAGCTTCAAGCATGACAATCTTAGGTGCAGCAAGGGTTTATATAAACCTTGCTACACCATACAGTGCCACATAGGTCCGACCAATCTTATTGCTCGGATTAATCAGATCTAAATCTGAATGGCCATGTTTTGTCATCTAATCCAATTAGTTTAGAGACCCATAAATCCTTCCTTAGGTGGTGCCAAACCTAGATAAAAGGGACTCTATTGGCGCCCAGCAATTTGATCTCATCAAGCAACCCTGGAGTCCCATCTATATGGGACTCCTTCCTTTTTCCCATGTATGCATGCCAACTAGGGGCATGCGCATACATCTATGCGTGAAGACCAAGGGGGCATGCACTCCTAGGAGATCTCTAGGGGGTGCATGCCCATCTCCTTTAATTCCTGCATATGGGTTGACTATTGAATCGATGTCCTGATGGTGACAGGAATTGATAGGTCTTACCCTATCGAATACAGAAATTGGCAGGAGTTGTCCTAATCTCATCTAATAGTTTAGGATAATATTTTTTTGATTAGGATAAAATCGTGCAGGGTCCCTAGGTGAGCCCAAACTAATTTGGCTCAGCCAAGATGAACCAAAAAGACTATAGAAGGAGAATGTTATACTCAATCATGTGCTAGCATGATTTTCTTGAACTTAATTGGATCTAATCCAAGTCAATTGAATGGGTTAGCTCAATTGATGACGTCCAAATCTAAATCCTTGTTTGTGTGATCTAGTTAGGTTCAGTTTCATATGGTAATGAGACATCACGATCTCTATCATTGACATCATCGAAACATCTTTCAATGGATCAAAATTTTTTTGATTCATATAATTAGAATGATCGATCATCAAGATTATTCTAATTGCTCTCAAAATCTACCAATGATACCTAATAGTATATGGTGGTAATCCATCAGAATTGAACACAAATCTCTTAGTGCAGCTACCTGTGTGATTGGGTTCTTCTATCTTGAGCTCTGATAGAATTAAGATTAAGGTAAACTCATCAAATCCAACATCCATCATATGAGTTAATCATTCAATTTGAGTTCAATGTGAAATCTTAATAGAAACTCTTTCTATCATCTTCACACTGCCATGGCCATGGGCTTATGGACTCGATCTCATGAACATCATTGGGCTACTCCTCATCTACCAAGGTAGATAGTCCCCTATTGGTGCAAACCAATTCCTACAATGAAAATGCTATAGCCAACATACACCTCAGAATTTAGAATGGCTAGAAGATCGAGTTATGATGTAGTCAAATTATAATATCCTCAAGATGAACTATCGATGCATCTCAGATCAAAGAACTAGATACACCACCACAGCATTGAACTAGTCATCGACGAGAAGGTAGACTTTCTTATGACTGCTTAAGATGGTCATGCTCAGTGCCCTCATTTTTTAATGAGTACCTTTACTCTCACTCTGGTATCTCCACACCATAGATTCATGACTCATCTATCCTAAAGAAGCGATCATACACCAACCTTCTGGATCGATCACCATCATCATGATGATCCTATGATCAGGACAGTTTATGAGTTATTATGAAAATTCATGTCTTAAATTTTCAACTCTTGAAATATGAATTATCATTATCATTAACTCAAAGGATATATCACAGATACTTTAAATACATACTATGATAGAAAATAATCTTTTTATTAATTTATAGTCAAAATTATAAAATTATCCTTAGAAGTGTATAATAAGTGTCAGCCAATCTGGCTTCTAGGGCACACATCTAACACGTCGATCTCCTCATACCAACTGATTCGATGGAAATTGTATAACTTCTTAGCATCGCTCAGCTATACCTAGAGGTCGAAAATCTTCTTCGATCAATCCCAATCAAGCTCTACCTGATTTTGTCCCCAAGCCAAACCGCTCTCTAACTATCTAATTTTCTCTTTTGAATTTTGAAGTTCGGCCTCAAGGGAATCAACTTTGGCAGTTAAAGTCCAAACCTTCTCATTGCCAAGCCTCTTCACCCATTCCAATTCTTCAATTAAAAGGCACTTATTTTTGATGTAATCCATAGAATCCTTTTTATGGACTTATCGAAGGTGGGTGATCTCAATCGTGGCTTCTAAATAATGCTTCTTCAATTTTTGAAATATGCCCCTTACCTTCTTCGACTTCTCTTTAGTCCGGTGAACCTCCTTCCATAGGTCTTTAACGATAGATTTCAGAGAAAGGCCTTGGGATAATGGTGCAGCCTCGACAAGTGACAGTGAATTATGACTACCTTCGCTAGGGGGATTCTAAATAATAGACATGTCGCAACATCAAACATAGAGAAAAATTTATCATCATTGTCCAAAATGTTTCGAGTAGATGAAAGAAAAAGAAGAAAAAGTATAACTATCAAAGATTTTCAACCTCGAGAGGTGGGGCAGCAAGAGAGGTTGGCGCGTCCTCAGTGACTTAATCAAAAAGTTGAGATCCATGTCCAGGAACTTCCTGGTGACCCTCTTCATGTAGACTTTGAATCCTTCAAGAAAGGCCTCTTAAGCAAAGGCAATTTTGGTATCCTCCATTGCTTTGGAGGACTTGAAAACTTCAACAGCTTGCTCCTTCTCTACGTCGACCTCCTCCTTAGCTTTTTTTTGTTTATCCTCCTCCAGTGCCAAGGTGGTCTTTAGCCCCGCCGATGCTTGCTCCTCCCTCCGTAATGCCTCTTGAAGGAGCTCAACCTTAGTAGAATGAGATCTCGAAGCTTTCTTCAAGCTTTCAACCTCAGTCTGGGATCTTTGTCGGGCTTCTTGGATGGCCCTCAAAGCCTTAGCTTTGCGAAGATTTGCCTTCGAGTGAGTATGCAAGTAATGTCCTAGCTATAGATAACAAAATATGAGTTATGGCTCCTGAGTACATCGACACTTAACCAAGACTTAGAAGAAATCGATTACCTCAAGGAAGGCCATAAAGGATTCATTGAATGTTTCCTCATCATCCTTTCGAATCATTTTCTCTACAATATGAGGAAGGACGCTCCCATCCATCAAATTGTGGACAACCTTCCAGTCGTCTAGGGAACCTTGCTCCCAACTAGATCTATCACCATCAGATCTTCTGGCATTTCTCTTAACCTTCCTGGCGACAGCCTTCTTTCTTTTCTCAGCTACTCTCCCCTGCTTGGGGAGCACAAGAGTGTTGGTTTCACAGAGCAAGGTCGGGCTCGGCATGGTCGTGATGGTTTCTAGAGCAAGCACAATTTGGGTTGGCACGATCGAGCTTGTTTCCCCAACCTTGGCCCTTTTCGATGGCTCACCTCCACAACCGCCCTTCCTTTCGAGGGTCTTGATCCTTTGGGTTAAACAGTTCTACTCTTCTAGAGTTATTTCTGTAATGATAAAAATTAAGGTTAGAAGAGAGCACAAAGTGAAGTCAATGAGATATGAAAATCTACCTGTCGGATTAAGGAGACTAAGCCCGAAGTTAAATAAGGTTTGGTCATCCAATAGACTGGATATAAGGGGAGCTCGATAGTCTCTAAGCTTATTAACTGAATCTCGATCCTTCCTTTCTAGCCCGAGGGCTCGACAGACCAAATCTCTCAAATTCTCCCAAGAAAGCAACCCTAGTTCTGGGAAACGGCATGAGACGAAAAGGAATCTCTCCTTTCAGTTATGAACTAAGGAAGGGGCACCCTTAAGCAATTTCTTCTTACCGAATTGGAGAGATATGTACCATCAATCTTTGGTGGTAGGATGATATTTGAAAGTAAAATAATTCCAAAATAAAGAAATCGTAGGTCAGACCTTGGCCATGATGCACAGAGATAGAAATCCTATGATGAACCTAAATGAGTTTAGTACCATGGAGGCCAAGAAGATATTTAAGAACCTAAAGAGGGTGACAACAAAAGATGGGATCGAAAGTTAGAGTTCGGCATGGAGAGCCTCAGTGTACAAATAAAAACAACCCAGGGAAGGAAAGCAAGCTCGGCCACTTGGCCCGAAAAGTTCTAATTTATACTTCGAGGGTATCTCGTACTGATTCCTTATCAAAGAAAGGTCCTCGGGATGAAGTAAATAAGGAATGGTATCAGGGACAAAGGGGGGATGAGGTGCTTCTACGGAATCTGCTGACTACTTAAGACCTAAGTCCATCAAGTCCAGCTAGGGTGGATGATGTATGCTAATCTATAGCTATGGCAAGTTTATTCACTATCCTTTGATCGATTATCTTGGTGAATCGAAATTAGGACTTAGGTCCATTAATAAAAAGCATGAAAAAATTAGACTATTTATTTGCTGAAATTGGTTGTCTATTTTTCTTGGTGTGGAGAACTCGATGAAGAAGAAAGTTGCTTTGTGTACTGGCCTTCGAAAGAAGAAAAGAAGAGAAAAAAAAAAAACAAAAAACACTCTTTCTCTTCTCTCCCTAAACACCTCTCTCTCTGTTCTCTCTATTTCTCCATATTTTCTCTTTATTTTCAACTCTCTATTTTTTTTTCTCTCTCTCTTCTCTTCGGCAACAGCAGGCAGTAGGCCTTTAAATAGGCTAATCTAGGTGGTCTTAGATCGAAATTCTATTGAAATCAGGTTTAAAGCTCTCAAAATAACTAAAAAAAAACTCTGGATCAATTCTGACTGCTGGATGTCGATCAAACGGGCTAAAACCACTCAAAAATTATTTTAAAAATCCAAATCAAGTCAAAATTTGTTTGGACCATTGGATCAACCTTGAAGATCGAATCTAGGTCATCAGATCGCACCCATAGAAGTCTCTGATTCTTAGTTTAAAATCGATAACGCATCTCCACCATTGGATCTCTCTTGGGAGCTGCATCCACCATTCGTCAGCACACAGATTTCCATCATTTGATCAAATCCTAGCAAATAGCATCCATCGGATCAGACAAAATTTCTAGAATACCCTCTGTAGACTGTGCGCAAGCTCGACATTGCATGGACCGCCACTTCCTTCAGCCAATCGGAGCATGCTTGTCCCCGTGAAATCCCCAAAATGCCCTCGCCTGATTACTATAGTGGTCCACCATGCACCATGAAAAATTTTGATGTCAGTGTGGCGTAAGCTGGGTGTTAGTGGGCGGTCAGTCTGAGCGCAGTTGGGTGGACGGTCTGCTAAGCCGATTTTTTTGAACTGGTTTGAACTGGACTGATCGGCTTTTTTATTTCATTTCCTTTGAAATTCAATTTCGAGCTTGTTTGAAATCCATTTTGCTTGAAATTTATTTCATCTAATCCAAAAAAATAAGATTTTCATATTGGTGGCCTTCTTTCCTACATAAAATTAACAAAAATATCAATCTCTTAAAAATAGATTAATTTATTTTATAATTTAATACTTTTATTAGTATATTTTTACCACTTATCACACCTCCTAACTTAATCATTGCTAGTCCCTTAGCAATGCTTTATTTAATATCATGTTTCAATAAGATCATCCATCAAAAAGATAAATCTAGAATTAAAAGTCAAAAAGTTTTGAAAATACCACTAACTAAGCATTGAGCTTCAGAAGCAAATTTTACAGTCAGTACAATTAACAACTTCCTTAGATTACATCAAGAATCTACAACACTTGTGTTCGTGATGACTAACTTAGCATTTCAGTGTTAATTTAAAGAACAAAAGTATCATCTCTTATCACCTATTTTGGTTAATTTTCTATACATTTCCAATTTTATACTCATGAATTAAGGTAGCTTTCAGACTGTCTCATTTTTTATTATTATTATTTTTTATTTATGCTGAGCATCTTGACCTTTCCTCCACCATTTTACATAAATTTTCATACTTGACCTAGGTGTAGAGACACAGTTACTAGGGTTTGGGCAATCCACATATACTCTATCTTTTGCACTTTATTTTTAGACAGATAGCTCTTTCCTTAAATTTAATTTTTTTTGATTAGAATGTATATTAATTATTAATTTTTAGTGATAATTGAATCCCCAGTTAGCCTTATAATCAATACCTACTTTGCCTTGTTAGTGTGCATGTGCAATTAGAAGTGCTAATAGTCTTTTATTGACCTAAGTAGGCTGCTAAAAGTTTGACCAACTAATCTACTTCTTTAACTCATTACATTCATTAGCAGATACTTCTATCTTTTATCATTTATCCAATCTATCTTGCTCAAGATTTTCTTCTTGACACATGATTTAAAAAGTTTTTTTTTTTACCCCCCAAGTTATTCTACATTGTCTTAAAGGAGAAAGAAAAATGAAGGATGCAATAAAGGACAGGAAGGAATACACCTGATTTGGTTCAGTCTGGTTCTTTGAAGCTTTGAAATTTGGCTTGAGCTCTCATTGATTTTTCTCTACAAAATTAAAAATACACATCAAAGTAGTAAAAGAGCAACAACAAATTATTGAAAAATAAAAGAAAAAAAATAATCAAAACTAAAAAAAAAAAGAAACAACCTATCTAGTAGTTCTGATTTATAGTCTTCAGCTTGACTTTCTTTGAGACCCTAGGTTGGATCTTGTAATTGAATTGCTTCCTTCTCCTTCTCAAAACTTTCATCAATGTAATTTTTCAGCTGTGATCGTTTACCTTGAAGGTACCTTTTGATTCATCAAAAATCTCTACTACTCCCTATGGAAATACCTTAATAATTATATAGGGACCTGTCCATCTTGATTTTAGCTTTCCTAGAAACAAATGTAGCCATGAACTATACAAGAGAACTTGCTATCCCTCATGGAATTCTCTTTTTACAATATGGTTATCATGCCATTTCTTAGTACGTTCTTTGTAGATCCTGACATTCTCATAGGCATGGTGGCGAAATTCATCCATCTCATTCATTTGCATCAACCTATTCTTTCCTGCATCTTGTATATCAAAGTTAAGAATTTTCATAGCCCAATATGCTTTATGTTCTAGCTCAATAGGGAGGTGGCATGCTTTTCCAAAGAGTAGCCTATATGGGGACATACCAATAGGTGTTTTATATGCAGTCCTATATGCCCATAATGCATCATCTAATTTTAATGATCAGTCTTTCCTAGATGCACTTATAGCTTTTCTAAAATTCTCTTTAATTTTCTATTAGACACCTCTACTTGACCACTGGTTTATGGATGATATGGGGTGGCTATTTTATGAGGGACACCATATTTACTTAACAGATTTTTAAATTATTTATTACAAAAGTGTTTACCTCCATCACTAATGATTGCTCTAAGAGTGCCAAAATGTGTAAAAATATGCTTTTTCAAAAATTTGACAACTACCTTAGCATCATTAGTTGAAAAAGGTGCTACTTCTATCCATTTTGAAACATAATCTATAGCTACAAGTATATATCGATTTGAAAAAGAACTAGAAAAAGATCCCATGAAATCAATACCCCAAACATCAAAAATTTCGTACATAAGAATATTATTTAAAGGCATTTCATGTCTCCTAGAGAGATTTTTAGTTATTTGACAGCGGTCACATGAAGAGACATAAGTATGAGCATCTTTAAATAGAGAGGGCCAATAAAAACCTGATTGAAGAACCTTTTAAGCTATTCTAGTTGGGCCAAAATGTCCTCCTACCTTCCAATCATGACTATGATGCAGAATTTTCTCCATTTCTTCCTCCGAAATGCATCTTCTAATGACCTGATCTGCACAACACTTATACAAGAAGGGTTCATCGTAAAAATCATATTTAAGAATAGATAAGAACCTCTTCTTTTGTTGAAAAGAAAGATCAAGTGGAAGAACCTTACCAACCAGGTAGTTAATAATATCAACATATCATGAAAATGTTCTACCTGATATAGCATAGAGGTGCTCATCTAAAAATTCCTCCTTGATAAGGCAAATATCTAATTTCTTCTTTGTGATATTTTCTAATCTGGAAAGATGGTCAACAACTGAATTCTCTGTGCCCTTCTTGATCTCCAAATCATACTCTTGTAGCAAAAGAATCCATCTGATCAATCTGGGTTTTGCATCTTTCTTGGTAAGGAGATACTTTAGAGTTGCATGGTCGGTATATATAATAACTTTAGATAAAATAAGATAAGAATGATATTTATCTAATGCAAATACTACTGCCAAGAGCTCTTTTTCTGTGGTTACATATTTTTGTTGGGCTTCAGTCAAAGTATGGCTAGCATAGTATATGGTTTGAAAAATCTTATCCTTTCTTTGATCGAGTACTGCTCCTATGGCTATGTCACTAGCATCACACATCAACTCAAAAGGTAGGGATTAATCTAGTGCTACCACAATAGATGCCGTGACCAGCTTCTCCTTGAGGGTGTTGAATGCCTACAAACACTCATCAGAAAAATGAAAGAGACATCTTTACATAATAATTTAGATAGAGGTTTAGAAATTAGAGAAAAGTCCTTTATAAATCGATGGTAAAATCCAGTATGCCCCAAAAAGCTCCTAATAGCCTTAACTGAGGTCGGTATGGGTAACTTTTCGATCAGCTCAAGCTTAGCTTTATCCACATCAATACCTTTACATGAAATCTTGTGGCCTAACACTATGCCTTCTTGTACCATCAGATGACGCTTCTTTAATTTAAGACAAGATTAGTATCCTCACATCTTTATAAAATAAGAGATAAGTTATGCAAGCATTTATCAAATGTAGATCCAAAGATAGAAAAATCATTCATAAATATTTTAAGAAAATTTTCAATCATATCATACAAAATAGCCATCATGCATCGTTGAAAAGTAGTTGGTGCATTACATAAACCAAATAGCATTCTTCTAAAAGCAAATGTACCATAAGGACATGTAAAAGTAGTTTTCTCTTGATCCTCAGATGCTATGGCAATTTGATTATAACTAGAATATCCATCTAGAAAGTAGTAAAAATCATGTTCAGCTAACCTCTCTAACATCTGATCAATGAATGGAAGAGGATAATGATCTTTTCTAGTTGCATCATTTAATTTTCTATAATCCATACATACTCTCCATCCAGTAATAGTCCTAGTAGAAATTAATTTATTATTATTATTTTAAACTACAGTAATCCCATCTTTCTTAGGAACTACTTGAATAGGACTCACCTATGAACTATCGAAGATAGGATAAATAATACCTACATCCAATAGCTTGATTACCTCCTTTTTGACCACTTCTTGCATCTTAGGGTTGAGTCTTCTTTGGGGTTGGACCGTAGGCTCGTAATTGTTCTCCATAAGAATTTTGTGCATATAAATTGAGGGACTAATTTTTTTGATGTTTGCTATGGTCCATCCAAATGCCTTTTTGTGTTTCTTTAGCACTCTTAATAACTTTTCTTCCATTAAATCTATCAAAGAAGAAGAAATAATAGCAGGTAAGTGCGAGGAACCTTCCAAGAAAACATATTTTAAATGAGAAGGAAGAGGATTAAGTTCAAGAGTAGGTGGCTCTTTAATTGATGTCTTTGGAAAAGGAGTGGATGATCTTTCTAATTCTTCAAATCATGGTCTATATGTGCATGGAATATGTGGTCTGGCCTTTAACAATTTTATGCATTATGTTTGCCTTTCATCTTTAGCTGAACCCTCTTGTAATTGGACAATGCAAGCTTCAATAGGGTCCTCAAACCTATTTTCTAGAAAATACTCACGTACTAAATTGTCAATATCATTTATACGAAAATAAGTTTGATTATCATTGGAATGTTTGATAACTTTAAAAATATTAAAAGTAACTTGCTCGTCTTGGACTCTAAGAATTAATTTTTCTTGTTGAATATCTATTAAAGCTCCTCCAGTAGCTAAAAAGGGTCTCTCTAAGATAAGGGGTACATCATAATCTTCTTTCATATCAAGAATAATAAAATCAACATGAAAAATAAACTTGTTTACCTTTACTAAGACATCCTCCACTATACCTCTTAGATATTTAATGGATCTATCGGCTAATTGAAGAGTAATAGTGGTAGGTTTCGATTCTCCTAAACCAAGCTTTCTAAAAATAGAAAAGGACATGAGATTAATACTTGCTCCTAAATCACATAAAACTTTATCAAAACTACAATCACCAATAATGCAAGGGATAGTAAAACTCCCTGGATATTTTAGCTTCTATGGTAATTTATTTTGAAGTATTGCTGAGCATTCTTCATTTAAATTTATTCTCTCATGCTCCTTCAACTTTTTCTTATTTGTTAGAATTTCTTTGAGAAACTTGACATACCTGAGCATTTGAGTGATAGCATCTACAAAAGAAATATTAATATAAAATTTTTTTAAAATTTTGAAAAAGCTAGAAAGTTTCTTATCTGGATACTGTATTTGTCTCTTTAGAAATGGTAGTGGCGACATGTAGGGCTTCACATTTAGATTGGCAAACTGTATACCTGGAGACCATTTATTTGCTGATTGTTTTGGTGACTGATGAATTTTAGTTGATGGTTTCTTATTTGTAGTTGGCTCTTCATTCTCTTTTTTCTGATGTGGCTCGTCCAACCTTTTACCACTTCTTAGGATGATAACATTGACTTGCTCCCTTGGATTGGTCTCCATGTTGCTAAGCAAGGATTCTTGAGGTCTCTCGGAGATTATCTTAGCCATTTGGCCTATTTGTATCTTTAAATTTCAAATTGCTGCTATTTAGCCCTGCCTAAGCTTGGCTTCCAAATTTTTTATAGTTGCTTCTTGGTTTTGCATGAATTTGACCATCAACTCCTCCATGTTGGACTTCTTTTCAAGTACTTGGAACTCCGGGGTTGGCTGTTGTACTGTATTTTGATTGCTCCACGAGAAATTTAGGTGCTACCTCCATCCTTGATTGTATGTATTGGAGTAGAAATTATTTTATTACAGCCTGAAAAAATTACCAACATAATTAACTGTATCAGTTGCTTTAGCAAAAGGATTACCTTTTTGACAGTTGCTTTATCATGTCCTCCTCCACATAGGTCACAAGTGATGCTTTGAACATGCATAGCTATTCCCTTCAAGTTATTGACTTTGACTCTAAGGGCTACAATTTCAACTAGTAAGATTGGCATGCAATCTACTCCCTACATAACTACTGGTCTTTTCGGCATCATGTGTTCTGTTTGCCACTAATAGCTATTTGATGCCATCTCATCAATCAGATCAAATGTTTCTTCCTCAATTTTTAGGTTAATAGTTCCACCTGCTACTGCATCAATCATAGAACAATTAGTAGGAGATAAACCGTTATAGAAAGTTTGTATCTAAAGCCATACGGATAGTTGATGATGTGGACATCTTCTTAGCAGTTTCTTGAAATGCTCTCAAGCCTCATATAGTATCTTCATACCCATCTACATCAAAGAAGTGATATCATTGCGCATCTTGACAGTCTTGGAAGGTGGAAAGTACTTGGCTAAGAATTTTTGGACTAGGACATCCTAAGTTGTGATAGAATCAGTAGGAAGAGAATGAAGCCAACTTTTAACTTTATCCTGTAAAGAGAAAGAGAATAACCTTAATCTAATAGCATCATCCGACACCCCATTAATTTTAAAAGTATCACAAAGTTTAAGAAAGTTAAAAATATGGGCATTCGGATCATCATGCACGTGTCCACTGAATTGAATAGTTGATTGAATCATCTAGATCATCATCGATTTTATTTCAAAGCTGCTTGCTCGCATAGGTGGTTTCCTAATGCTCGAAGTTGCATCGACTATAGATGGTGTGATGTAATCATTTAATGGATGATGTACTATTCGAATAGTTTCATGTTGTCCCTCGGTTGCCATATCTAATCCTAAATTGATGTCGTTAGGATCTTCAGCTGCCATGTTTGTTTCTTGTTGTAGTCTTCTGATGGTCCTTTCAATTTTTGGATCTAAAGGTACTAAGTTACTATGTCCAGTACGTGTCATGCACTGAACAAATTTTAAAAATAAAGTAAGAACAAAAATTAAAAATAAAATTTTAAAGTAAAGCTAAGATCAAAATTTTAATATTATTTTAGACACAATCTCCGGCAATGGCACCAAAAACTTGATGTGTACTAATCTGTAGCTATGGCAAGAGCACCAGTCGATCAAGTAATAAAATAAGTGAGTAGAGTATCATCCCCTAGAGGATTGAAAAATAAGTACTGAAAAGCACTTTCCTATGCTTTATTTAGAAGATTGATTTATGAGAATAAAATAATAAAGAATAAAATAAAAAAATAATTAAAAATTTTAAGAAAATAGAGAGAGTGTGATTATTAGGGTTTTAAACTTAAGAGCAATAGGTTACTAAGGTAATCGGTTCACCAACTCAATCAATATAATATTCAGATTATTAGGTTAATTTTATTTCATGTGATGATGGAGTCTCCTAGTTTATTCACTATCCTTTGGTCCAGGCATAGCAAAACTATCAATATTTATTAATTATCCTTTGGTCTAAGTATAATTTAAATAAATATCGATGCATTAAGTTTTGTGAAATTTTTTAATTAAAATATGCTGCGTCCAAAGCGCACTAAAATTTTTGCATGCATATGAATTCTAATTCGATTCATAATACAAGGTATATAATCAAGAAGCAATAACATAGATGTACTTGATCCGTATCATCTATGTTCATCAGATCAATTAGAAGATGGTCAGTAATCTAAAAGCATTAAGATCAGATTTATATACTCCTCATGAATAAAATTTAAAATTAAAAATAAATCATACTAAATATTATATTAACAGAGTGGCTACATCTTAGCCTTAGTAAAAAAAAATTTAGTTCATGATAATAAGTTCAAAAATAGCAAATAAAATAAAAAGCATGAAGAAATTAGACCATTTATTCACTGAAATTGGTTGTTTGTTGCTCTTGGTGTGGAAAACTCAATGAAGAAAAAAGTTGCTTTGTGTACTGGCCTTCAGAAGAAGAAAAGAAGAGAAAAAAAAAATAACAAAAAAAACTCTTTCTCTTTTCTCCCTAAACACCTCTCTCTCTCTCTCTGTGTTCTCTCTATTTCTCCCAATTTTCTCTTTATTTTCAACTCTCTATTTTCTTTCTCTCTCTCTTCTCTTCGGCAACAACAAGCAGCAGGCCTTTAAATAGGCAAATCCAGGTAGTCTTAGGTTGAAATCCCATTGAAATTGGGTTTAAAGCTCTCAAAATAACTAAAAAAAAATCTTGGATCAATTCTAATCATTGGATGTTGATCAAACGGGCCAAAACCCACTCAAAAATTATTTTTAAAATCTAAATCAAGTTGGAATTCATTTGGACCGTTGGATTAGCCTTGAAGATCAAATCTGGGTCATCGAATCATGCCCATAGAAGCCTTTGATTCTTAGTTTAAAATCATTAACACGTCTCCACCGTTGGATCTCTACTGGGAGCTGCATCCACCGTTCATCAGCGCATAGATTTCCGTCGTTCGATCAAATCCCAACGAACAGCATCCATCAGATCAGGCAAAATTTTTAAAATACCCTCTATAGACTGTGTGAGCTCGATATTGCATGGACTGCCACTTCCTTCAGCCAATCAGAGCACGCTTGTCCCCATGAAATCCCCAAAATGCCTTCGCCTGGTTACTATAGCGGTCCACCATGCGCCATGAAAAATTCTGATGTCAGCGTGGTGTAAGTTGGGTGTCAGTGAACAGTCGGTCTGAGCGCGGTCGGGTCGGGCGATCTGCTGATCCAATTTTTTTGAATCGATTTGAATCGGACCAATCATTTTTTTTTTTCATTTTCTTTGAAATTCAATTTTGAGCTCGTTTGAAATTCATTTTGCTTGAAATTTATTTCATCTGATCCATAAAAATAAGATCTTCATATTGGTGGCCTTCTTTTCTATATAAAATTAATAAAAATATTAATTTTTTAAAAGTAAATTAATTTATTTTATAATTTAATACTTTTATTAGTGTATTTTTATCATTTATTAGTGGGCTCCCAAAATTGATCGATCAGGACCCCGCAGAAGACATACGAATCAAGCTAAAACTTAGAAAAAGACTTCAAAAATCAAAAAAAAAAGGAAACAAAGCCTCTTAGAAAAATTGAAGGGTCAGAGATTGAAAAGCATCAAAATAATTGAGAGAAAGTTTGGGCACTAACCTAGATTGGTTGGAGATGGCAAGAAGGCAACCGACGGGATGCGAAATGAATGAAAAGTGTTTATGGCTAGAGAAAATTACAGAAAGGGTCGAAACTCTTGAACGGAAAGAAGGTAGAGATCAGGAAGACAAGAAAAAAACTTGAAAATTGAATAAGGCATTAGAAGAGAGGAGAGAATTTAAATATCCGAGGGAGGCCCGAGGCAGTTATGATTGTAGGTTCTCCCTACCTGATCTCCATCGGACGCGTGTCCCGCTTATCGTGGCAAAATCGGATGGTTGGTAAGGCCTTAATGACACCATATCTTGAGCAACTCTTCGATGAGAATTTCAGAATCTTATCTTTTCAGGTCATCTCATATTGAAGAAGCATCGGCACCAATACAGATAATGCCAAAATTCTTTGCCTCATGAAAGCGGGAAGATAGAAAAGAGCTTCGGCACTCGCATTTGTACTTCCTTCTTTTGAACTTCGAACTCAGAAGTGGGGGGACTAGTGTTGGTGATAAATTCACTCATGTCGAAGTTTAGTAAGATGCCCAACCTCGAGATGATCCCGTCTGATGGTGGCGACCATGATCGAACTTCAACCAGTATGAATTATGGCTTTAATTCACTCTGGGATGCTGACCTCCAACCCGTGCATGCCAGACGATCTTCTCATCTTTGATTATCAGATCTTTCAGATAATTGCAAAACCCGAATGGCATCTTAGACCTCATCCGGATGAACTTGAACAATGAAGATAGTCGTCTAAGCAGTTAGCTAAGTATTTGGCTAAGTGTTTGATCCCTGCATAGTCCAGCCCAATCGACCTTGAAGTTGGCCAAACTTCTTTTCAACTAGATCTCCATCAAGCTAAATCTCATCATTACAATCGAGTCTCACGGTAGGAGTTTTGGACCTACAGAGCTTCTCCACCTGTAGAGCTTCTCACTAGACAAACTTCTATACCTTGCTATAAGTGGTAGATCTTGGCATTTCTACGCCAAGAACCTTAGGGTGTGCAAGCCAGAGTAAATCCGAACTTCAACCCTACAGAGCCTAGCCATAGTCCTAAATCAATAAATCCACCACCCTTTCAACCCTTCATCCGAAATAATTATCTATTTATGGATGACTTTGAAGATAGCTAAACTTCAAAGGAGCAGTTAAGACTCATCAGAGCATTCTAAGTGTGTCCGCCTATCTCGGCTATCGGTCAACCCTTGATTACTATTGATCTGGACGAGCTCCTTCTGGCCACTAAACAGACTCCTTTTAGTCATCGAGCGGACTCCTTCCAGTCGAACTTCTTTTAGTCGAGGCCCTCTTTTGGTGGCTGAACTAACTACCTTATATTTTAAGCATCAATTGAGCAAACTTAAATAACAGAAGGACCTCATCATCTACACAAGTTCAACTTCCAACTCAACGAATATTCGCCAACCTAACGACAACCTCGAAAATGGCCAAACCTATCCAAAACCACTGGAGCACAGAGCTTTAAATAATTTGTTCACAGGTGTAATAGTTCTGATTGAACTATAGCTATTAATCTCTAATGGACTGGCAAGTTGCGATAACGAACACCATTCTTTATAACAAACTTCACGTGGCCCCGAATGGCTCACTAACAAGTAGTTATGACTGTCACCATTAGTTTGTTATGAGCTCACCTATATAAGGAATCCTTCAGATAAATTTTTCTCTCGAAGCTCTCTTTGCTTTCTTAAAACTCTGTAAAAATTCTCTAGAGTGCTTCATTTTTGTTGATTAGAAAGCTGACTTGGCTATTAGAGGGTTCTACCAGAGCCACCCCCACCTCTGATTTAGACTTGTTTTGCAGGTCTTGGTGGTGACCTCATCTTTTTCAACTCTAGCTCTTTCCGACGTCTGTAGTTTTCTGCACCAACAAAGATCAAAGCTAGGATCAGTTGAAATCAGAAGGATCGAATCATGCTTAAGGTTCAACTAACTTCGAAGAGGTCTATCTTCATTCTGATGCTCTTAAGAATGCTACACTGATGTTACGATTGATGAAATTATTATCTTCAACACTATTTTTTCGATGCTACCGCATGTTCTTTCGCTGATCCTTTTCTCAAGTCTTCGGCCTAAAGGATGACTAACCTCCCAACACATGCCCCCTACTCCCAAGTTTGGTTCAAGCGAAGGAAGTGCATGGATTTTTGAATGGTCGAAGACAATACCCTATGGCAGTTGGAATGATAATTATGATTTTCGAGAAAGGTGACTGGCGACATCATGGATAATCATGATCATGTAAGGTTGGGCCGCAGGTGGAATTTAAAAAGAAGTGATGTCCTACTTTTGGTGCCAATTATTAATGGGCCAACTGACGCCATTTGCAGACTAATCCGAGCATGCCAGGTGTTGACCTTCAAATGATTGGAGAGGACCTGACATCATGATTGTCCTATCATTCTGCTTATAAAAGGGGATTCATCCTTCCCCTTCCTATTTACACTTCTAGGGTTTATTTAGAGAGTCACCTTTTTTTCCTCTGATTGGTCTTTTCGTTTGGGGTCTCCTCTGGTTCTCTCCCAACTTTCTCTGATTGCCAACGGGCATCTTTAAGCCTTCCATCTCCATCTCTAGCATCATTGCAGGTTGGTGTGCCCTATCTTTTTTTTTCTTTTCGATTCTTTTATCTTTCTCTTTTGCTCCATGTTTGTCTCTTCTCCAACTATTTTCCATATTTTTCAATGGCCTACTCTAGAAGCCATAGTGGAGGTGGGTCTTCCAAGTCGACCCCTTCAGGGGAAATCCAACCTGGCTCAAGTCTAGGGTCTTGTTCTACACCATTATTTCTGCTTGATGTCATTGGGTGTAGGTTGAGTCCAATTGATTTGAGTTGTATTCATGCTCAATATAGAATTCTTGACTCTATAGAATTAGAACTTCCTGATCTTGATGGTAGGAAGGGGAAGATCAGCTTGTACAAAAAGGCTCTTAAGACTGAAGTTAGGTTACCGCTTCACCCCTTCATTGTCAAACTTTTTTATTTCTATAATATTTCTTTGTGTTCAGTCATTCCTAACTCTTTTCGTTTCATCATTAGTTTCATAGTTCTCTATTCTTTGGCAAAGGTTCAGCCAATTGTTCCTTTGTTCCAATCCTTTTATGCTCTTAAGAGATGTATCGGTGATTGGTAGTACGTCTCTCCACCAAGAGGGGCCAAGGCTCTGTTGAAAGGGGCTCTAACTTCAGTCCATAACTAGAAGCACCCATTTTTCTATGTTTCTAGTCTTTTTGTTGTTGAACTAAAACTTCCTCATTAGGTTCAGTCGAGGGACTCTTGTTAGATATATGTGCCCTAGAAGCCAGAATTGGCTGACACTTGTAATACACTTCTAGGGGCAAAATTATAATTTTGACTATAATTAATAAAATGGGTTATTTTTTATCACACCTGTGTATTTAGTGTCTATGATACATCCTTTGAGTTAATGGTAATGATAATTCATATTTTCAAGAGTTGAAAATTTAAGATAAGAATAATCATTATTAACTCATAAACAGCTCCCGACCATAGGATCATCACGAGGATGGTGATTGATCCGGAAGGTTGGTGTACGATCGCTTCTCTTTAGTAGATGAGTCTTGAGTCTACGATGTGGAGACACCGGAGCGAGAGTACAGGTACTCGTTAGAGAACGAGGGCACTGAGCGTGACCACCTCGAGTAGTCATTAGGGAAGTCTACCTTCTCGTCAATGACTGACTCGATGCTGCAGTAGTGTGTCTGGTTCTTTGACCTGAGATGCATCGGCAGTTCACCTTGAGGGTGTTATAGTTTGACTACACCATTACTCGGTCTCCTAGCCATATGGAACCCTGAGGTGTATGTTGGCTATGACATGTTCATTGTAGGAACTGGATTGCATCAAGATGGGATCTATCTACCTCGGTGGTAGAGGAGCAGCCCTATGATGATCATGAGAATCAAGTCCTGAAGCCCATGGCCATGGCAGTAGAGTGAAATAATAGAAAGAGTTTCTATTTAGATTTTCACATTGGACTCGAATCGAATGATTACATCATATGACAGAGACTAGGGTTTGACGAGTTCACCTTAACCCTAATCTGATCGGGGCTCAAGATAGAAGAACTGAATCACACAGGTAGCTGCACCAAGAGGTTCGCATTCAGCTCTGATGGGGTGCCACCATATACTGCTAGGTGTCACTGGTGGATTTTGGGAGCAATTAGAATGATTTAGATGATCGATCATTCTAGCTGTTCGAATCAGAAGAGTTCTGATCCATCGAAAGGAGTTTCGATGATGTCTATGATAGAGATCATGACATATCCCATTACCATACAGAACTGAACCTAACTGGGTCACACAAACAAGGGTTTGAATCTGGTGATCATCAATTGAACTGATCTAGTTCAATTGATCTGAATGAGATTCAATTAGGTTCAAGGAAATCGTGCTAGCACTCGATTGAACCTAACGTTCTTCTTTTACTATCATAAATAAGTTGTCCTGACTGAGCCAAAGGAGTTTGTGCTCAATCAGAGGCCTTCATATGGTCTGACTGGAGGTTGTCCAAGTCAGAATAGGTTGTCTTATTTGTAAGACATTACCTGCCATTTTTGGTCACCTGCCATTTCTTGTTCTTTGACTTTGGTCAAAAGTCTACCTTTGACTGGTCAAACGTTGACCATTGACCCTTTGACTTTTGACCACATGTCATGCACCTATTGGAGAGCTGGTGGGGGCCTGTCCCCCTGCCAGAACCTGGCAAGGAGAAGGGCGCACGCCAAGGGTGGCGTGAGCCCAAGTAGGAGGCGCCTAGGAGTCCTTGTTGGACAAGGACTCCACCTCCCTTTTGGATTCCAATCAGAGTTCTACTAAGAATCCAGTTTGACTGGTCTTAGGCGCCCTCTAAGGAGGAATCCAGGGGTCTCTATTCCAACCAATCAGATTTAGATCTGATTTCACAAAGGGTTGTGATTGGTTGAGAGGAAGAGGAGTTGGATCACAAGAGGTCTATAAATAAGACCCTGCGCCCAACCCTAATTCCTAATGCTCAATTAGACACGCCCCAAGGCTGCCTCTCCCCTCCTTCTCCATGCCATAGTCTCTTCTCCCCTTGCTCTCCACGTCCAAAAGGTGTTTTGGACTTAGGTTGGTGCGATTCAGATCAAGGAAAGGCGATCAAAAGCAAGAAGGCTGCGCTGCTGCAAAAGGACGACTGCAGATCTTCAAAAGAGTTTTGAAGATCCTCCAGATCAGATCCAGATCTGATTTTTGGAGGTGTGATAGAGAAGAAGAGGATCTCCAGATCCAACCCGAGTGGATACCGGTAGAGGCCAGGCGCTTGCGTGGCTAAGATCCAGAACCTTCCGCTGCAATCAGGATCATCTACAGGGTAATAGGATTACCCAAATCAGGTAAATTAAATTTGATTTAATTTATCTTATTTTATTTTATTTATTAAAATAATAAGAATCAGATCTGAAACATATCAAGATCTGATTGAGATCAAGAGAAAATTTTTGAAATATATCTCTTGATCTAATCAGATCTGGACGAACCTGGACCGGGAAATCAGGATTTCCCTTCAACTGGTATCAGAGCCATGGTTCTAAAATTGTTTAGATCTGATTTTAATTTTATTTTAATTAGAAAATAAAGTGATTTCAGATGTCACATGAGATGTGATCAGATCTGAAATCAGAAAAATTAAAATTAAATGATTTGGATCTAAGAACATGAAGATATGCATGACTAGTT
This sequence comes from Cocos nucifera, assembly GCA_006176705.1. Lineage (NCBI taxonomy): Eukaryota > Viridiplantae > Streptophyta > Magnoliopsida > Arecales > Arecaceae > Cocos > Cocos nucifera. The sequence goes on along the minus strand of QRFJ01002791.1, from coordinate 160,526 downwards.
CTAGAATAGAATAGTTCTATAGAATAGTTTTGCATGTCTTTGATTTAATCTGATTAAATCATATTTTAGATCTTCTTATTTACTATTTTCTGATATTATAAGTGTTATAATAACATCTGATAAACAGCAAATAAAAATTATTTAATTTTAAATATCATATGAGATATGATAGATGCATGACTAGACTAGTTGTAGAATAGTTCTACATAATTGTCTAGATTAGAATTTATTTTGATTAGATCAATTTAAATCTAATTTTTTAGATTATTATGTGATAATTTAGATCTGAAAACATGCATGATTATGATACATGAGATGTATGCAAAATATGCCATGATTAGATCTAACTTTGTATATGAGATATATGATATAGATCTGATAACTGTTTTGTAGTATTTGACATGTTCCTGATTAAGGCGTTCCTCTTGGCCGTCCGGTCATAAGAACGAAGAAGGGTTTAAAGGCCCTCTCTTCCCATTCGATGGGGTGTTCTTATGACGTGTAGGGGTGCTGCGTGTTCGTCCTTAATCAGAAACCCAAAACTTACTTTCTGCAAAACCCTAGATCCTGAAACCCTAGGATTTATTGTGCATATTTTGTTTATGAACCCAACTTAATTAAGAATTAAGTTTATGGAATATTAATTAGGTCTAAAATTGAGAATTTCAGATCTAAGACATATTCATAATACTGGGTTCGGGCTTGGGTAGCTCAATTAGGTCTAAGCGGTTGATCAAACCGAATCAAGAGTTGGTTAGATGGGATCAACAATGCTTAAATTGACCAGCCTAATAGGATTAAGTCTGGGTCAAGATCGAGTCACGATCAAGCAAGACCTAATTAGGCTCAGAGGTTAGAGTCTGGATTGTAGGCTAACCCAATTGGTTCTGACTCAACAATTTGGTGTCTAAGGTAAGTTTGGCACAGACGACCGACTGGTTTTTAATTGGAAGCTACTCGACCTGAATGCGTTCTTGTGCGAGTTAACGGCATATTCCTTCCACCGGTCTCACTTACCTGGCCATATCTGTTGACACAGTTCTGATCTGAGGTGGTCAATAATCCGAGCTGACCCATGCCACTAGGTTAGTCATAATTGTTATGACTAAGCCAAGTCTAGTTTAATGAGACCTGAATCAATTCTCCCTAAGAAAAGATTAAGTCTGAGGTCTTCCACCATTGTAGACGTGCGGGCCCTTCCCGGGGTTGATTGTTCTCGGCTGGATACAGTGGCTCAGTTGCACCGGGAAGACGCAACCATGTCTATTAGGCATTGGATGCTATGGGCTGGAGGATGAGTTGGGCTCAATATTCCGGATACGGTGAGAGACCCAATTAGGAACCCAGTCTATGCAAATGGTGGGTCTGACTTAACTAAGGAGTGGATCAATATTTCGGATACGGTGAGATTCATGAATTAGAGACCAAGTTTGGGTGCACCATGATTAGAGAATCATTGAACAAGAGTTGTTCACTCATTGGCTAACCCATCACCAATAACTGTTAGGTGAGGTGATGAGTCAGTTGGTGAGACCGCACCACCCACTAGAAATCATCAATCGCGGAGATTTTCGCATCTCTACAGAGGGAGTGTAGGGATCCGAGAAAATAGTGGGAGCTAATTTGTTTAAAAATAAAATCCCTAAACAAATTGGTCAAGTCAAAATTACAGTATCTAACTAGAATCTTTGACTCTCTACAGGAAAATGTCTGCGTCCAACCCACTGGCACGTATCCTAGACACACATAGACTGACTGGACCCAATTATAAAGATTGGCTCAGGAACTACAAAATTGTTTTGGGTTCAGAGAAGTTAACACATGTTTTGGACCAGGACCCTCCCACCTTACCAGCTCGTCCATCCACTGAACAGAGAGCGTCTCTGGAAAAATGGATTGACGAAGACAATAAGGCCAGATACTACATGTTGGGCTCGATGTCTGATGAGCTCCAGCGCCAACATGAAGATATCGGGACTGCTCGCCAAATGTTGGCTCACCTGCAGGAGATGTTTGGTGAACAGAGTCGCGCAGCCAAATATCAAGTCACGAAAATGACTTTTTAAGGCTAAGATGCGTGATGGGCAGTCAGTCCAAGATCACTGTCTGACAATGATCAAGGACATGGAAGAGCTTGAGAAGCTCGGTGTGAAGTTGGACTTGGACTTGCAGAACGATATTATTCTGCAATCCTTGACTGATGCATATGGGCAATTCATCATGAATTACCACATGCATAAACTTCAAAATTCCTTGGCCGAGTTGATGAATATGCTGGTTACCGCTGAGCTTTCTATGAAAGGTTCTAAAGGCTCAGTTCTTGCTATGGAACGGACTTCTTCCAAAAGAAAGTCTTATGGAAAGAAAAAGAAGTCTGTGAAAAAGCAAAAGGTAGAAGGATCAAAGAAGAAGAAGGCAGAACCGAAGAAGAAGGTCGATGGCAAAGGAAAGTGTTTCCATTGCAACAGCGACGGCCATTGGAAGCGGAACTGCCCTACTTACCTGGCCACCCTGAAGAACAAGAAGGAAGGTCCTTCTGGAGGTATGCTCGTTATTGAGTCTAACCTTACGGTTTCTTCTGCATCCAGTTGGGTGCTTGACTCTGGTTCTAGTGCTCATCTGTGCACTTCTATGCAGGGTCTTGAGGATAGCAGGAGGCTGAGGGATGGAGACATGATCCTACGCGTCGGTAATGGAGCAAGAGTTGCTGCAGTAGCCGTGGGAACATACCCTCTGCGATTACCATCTGGTTTAGACTTAGTTTTAAAAGACTGTTATTATGTGCCTGCAGCTAGCAGGAATTTGATTTCTGTTTCATGCTTAGCACAAGAAGGTTATGTGATCACCTTCTTTAAGGACCATTGTAACATTCTTTATGAAAGAAATAAAATTGCAAATGGTTTCCTTGTTAATGGTCTTTATCAGTTGCATATTGATGTACCTATTTTAACTATCGAGCAAAACGTGAATGCCAAACGACCTAGGGATAGTCCAAACGACAGATATCTATGGCACCTGAGATTAGGTCATATAGCAGAAGATAGGATTAACAAATTGGAGAAAAATGGGCTATTGAGTCCATTGACTTTTGAGTCATATCCAACTTGTGAATCTTGTCTTCAAGGCAAAATGACTAAACTCCCTTTTGTTGGACATGGGGAGAGGGCCACAGATCTCCTTGCCCTAGTACATACTGATGTGTGCGGCCCATTCGATGTGCCGGCTAGAGGCAATTTTGTCTACTTCATTACCTTTACCGATGATCTGTCTAGGTATGGGTATGTGTATCTTATGAGACACAAGTCTGAAGCCTTTGAAAAGTTCAAAGAATTCAGACATGAAGTAGAAAAACAAACTGGAAAACCCATTAAGGTTCTTCGATCAGATCGAGGAGGTGAATACCTTAGCCGGGAATTCCTAGACTATCTTAAGGAAAATGGCATAGTCTCTCAATGGACTCCACCAGGAACACCTCAACTCAACGGGGTTTCAGAACGGAGAAATCGGACTCTATTGGATATGGTTCGATCCATGATGAGCTTCACAGACCTCCCAGATTTTCTTTGGGGACATTCATTATTAACTTCAATCTATTTACTGAATAGGGTTCCCTCTAAAACCGTTCCTACCACACCGTATGAGATATGGCACGGTAAGAAACCAAGTCTGAGTCATCTCAGAATTTGGGGTTGTCCGGCTTATGTCAAAAGACAACAAGCGGACAAGTTAGAGTTTAGGTCCTTTAGAGCTCGATTCATAGGATATCCTAAAGAGTCATTAGGATACTATTTCTACATTCCAGAAGACCACAATGTGATTGTGAGTCGACATGCCATATTTCTTGAAAAATAGTTTATTCAAGATAGTGGCATTGGAAAGCAGATTAAGCTTGATGAGAAAGTCTCACAAGCAGAACGAGCTAAGGACCAAGTGGAACCAAATCAGGTTGAGCCAATAAGAACACTACCTCCTCCACCTCGTAGATCGGAAAGAGTTTCCCGTCCCCCTGAAAGATACTTAGGTATTATTTCAGAGGATGTAGAGGAAATGTTCCTCATAGGTAATGGTGCTCATGGTGATGATCCCAAAACCTACAACGAGGCGATATCAGATATCGACTCCGAGAAATGGCTTGAGGCAATGAAGTCAGAGAGATTCGACTCGATGCACTCAAACCAAGTCTGGACCTTGGTAGATCCACCAGAAGGTATAGTACCTATTGGGTGTAAATGGATCTTCAAGAGAAAGATTGGTGCAGATGGGAATGTGGAGACATTCAAGGCTAGACTGGTGGCAAAAGGTTATAGTCAACGCGAAGGCATTGACTATCAGGATACCTTTTCCCCGGTAGCTATGCTAAAATCCATCCGCACATTGCTTGCTGTTGCAGCCTATTTCGATTATGAAATATGGCAAATGGACGTGAAAACGGCATTCCTAAATGGATATCTTGAGGAAGATATCTATATGGAACAGCCGCTAGGTTTCACATCCAGTGATACTGATCACAAGGTTTGCAAGCTGCAAAGGTCCATATATGGACTTAAGCAAGCATCTCGGAGCTGGAACACTCGTTTCAATGATGTGATCAAAAAGTTTGGTTTCATCAAAAACGAAGAGGAACCATGTGTTTTCAAAAGGGTCAGTGGGAGCGCTGTTGTCTTCCTCGTATTGTACGTGGATGACATCCTCCTTATTGGGAATGATATTCCCATGTTGACATCAGTCAAGATGTGGTTGTCCAAGGAATTCTCCATGAAAGACCTAGGTGAAGCATCCTTTATTCTAGGAATTAAGGTCTATAGGGATAGACCGAATAGGATGCTAGGACTTTCACAGAAGATGTACATAGAGGAAGTACTAAAGAGGTTTAGTATGGAAAACTCTAAGAGGGGATTAATACCCTTCAGACATGGTATTCATCTTTCCAAGAAGATGTGCCCCAGCACACCTGAGGAAATAGAACGCATGAGCAAGATCCCTTATGCTTCTGCAATAGGGAGCCTCATGTATGCCATGCTATGTACACGACCTGATATAGCCCATGCTGTGAGTGTCACAAGCAGATATCAGTCAAATCCAGGTGAAGAACACTGGACTTCTGTGAAATGTATCCTTAAGTACTTGAGAAGAACTAAGGATATGATGTTGGTCTTTGGTAATGGAGAACTCTCCTGGTCCAGGGATACACAGACTCGGACTTCATGTCCGATATAGATGATCGAAAGTCGACATCTGGCAGACTGTTTGTGCTGGAAGAGTTCCTAGCAAATGGTGATACCATCTCATCCGCGATTACCTTGAGAAAGGTTACGTTGAGGTCAAGAGAGTCAACTCCGCAGATAATGTGGCAGACCCACTTACAAAGCCGTTGGGCCAGCAGAAGATCGAAGCCCACCTTGAGAAGATGGGACTTAGACTTGTAGCCAATTGGCTTTAGGACAAGTGGGAGATTGTTAGATATATGTGCCCTAGAAGCCAGAATTGGCTGACACTTGTAATACACTTCTAGGGGCAAAATTATAATTTTGACTATAATTAATAAAATGGATTATTTTCTATCACACCTGTGTATTTAGTGTCTGTGATACATCCTTTGAGTTAATGGTAATGATAATTCATATTTTCAAGAGTTGAAAATTTAAGACATGAATAATCATTATTAACTCATAAACAGCTCCCGACCATAGGATCATCACGAGGATGGTGATTGATCCGGAAGGTTGGTGTACGATCGCTTCTCTTTAGTAGATGAGTCTTGAGTCTACGGTGTGGAGACACCGGAGCGAGAGTACAGGTACTCGTTAGAGAACGAGGGCACTGAGCGTGACCACCTCGAGTAGTCATTAGGGAGTCTACCTTCTCGTCAATGACTGACTCGATGCTGCAGTAGTGTGTCTGGTTCTTTGACCTGAGATGCATCGGCAGTTCACCTTGAGGGTGTTATAGTTTGACTACACCATTACTCGGTCTCCTAGCCATATGGAACCCTGAGGTGTATGTTGGCTATAGCATGTTCATTGTAGGAACTGGATTGCATCAAGATGGGATCTATCTACCTCGGTGGTAGAGGAGCAGCCCTATGATGATCATGAGAATCAAGTCCTGAAGCCCATGGCCATGGCAGAGTGAAATAATAGAAAGAGTTTCTATTTAGATTTTCACATTGGACTCGAATCGAATGATTACATCATATGACAGAGACTAGGGTTTGACGAGTTCACCTTAACCCTAATCTGATCGGGGCTCAAGATAGAAGAACTTAATCACACAGGTAGCTGCACCAAGAGGTTCGCATTCAGCTCTGATGGGGTTGCCACCATATACTGCTAGGTGTCACTGGTGGATTTTGGGAGCAATTAGAATGATTTAGATGATCGATCATTCTAGCTGTTCGAATCAGAAGAGTTCTGATCCATCGAAAGGAGTTTCGATGATGTCTATGATAGAGATCATGACATATCCCATTACCATACAGAACTGAACCTAACTGGGTCACACAAACAAGGGTTTGAATCTGGTGATCATCAATTGAACTGATCTAGTTCAATTGATCTGAATGAGATTCAATTAGGTTCAAGGAAATCGTGCTAGCACTCGATTGAACCTAACGTTCTTCTTTTACTATCATAAATAAGTTGTCCTGACTGAGCCAAAGGAGTTTGTGCTCAATCAGAGGCCTTCATATGGTCTGACTGGAGGTTGTCCAAGTCAGAATAGGTTGTCTTATTTGTAAGACATTACCTGCCATTTTTGGTCACCTGCCATTTCTTGTTCTTTGACTTTGGTCAAAAGTCTACCTTTGACTGGTCAAACGTTGACCATTGACCCTTTGACTTTTGACCACATGTCATGCACCTATTGGAGAGCTGGTGGGGGCCTGTCCCCCTGCCAGAACCTGGCAAGGAGAAGGGCGCACGCCAAGGGTGGCGTGAGCCCAAGTAGGAGGCGCCTAGGAGTCCTTGTTGGACAAGGACTCCACCTCCCTTTTGGATTCCAATCAGAGTTCTACTAAGAATCCAGTTTGACTGGTCTTAGGCGCCCTCTAAGGAGGAATCCAGGGGTCTCTATTCCAACCAATCAGATTTAGATCTGATTTCACAAAGGGTTGTGATTGGTTGAGAGGAAGAGGAGTTGGATCACAAGAGGTCTATAAATAAGACCCTGCGCCCAACCCTAATTCCAATGCTATTAGACACGCCCCAAGGCTGCCTCTCCCCTCCTTCTCCATGCCATAGTCTCTTCTCCCCTTGCTCTCCACGTCCAAAAGGTGTTTTGGATTTAGGTTGGTGCGATTCAGATCAAGGAAAGGCGATCAAAAGCAAGAAGGCTGCGCTGCTGCAAAAGGACGACTGCAGATCTTCAAAAGAGTTTTGAAGATCCTCCAGATCAGATCCAGATCTGATTTTTGGAGGTGTGATAGAGAAGAAGAGGATCTCCAGATCCAACCCGAGTGGTGGATACCGGTAGAGGCCAGGCGCTTGCGTGGCTAAGATCCAGAACCTTCCGCTGCAATCAGGATCATCTTCAGGGTAATAGGATTACCCAAATCAGGTAAATTGAATTTGATTTAATTTATCTTATTTTATTTTATTTATTAAAATTAATAAGAATCAGATCTGAAACATATCAAGATCTGATTGAGATCAAGAGAAAATTTTTGAAATATATCTCTTGATCTAATCAGATCTGGACGAACCTGGACCGAAAAATCAGGATTTTCCTTCAACTCTGTCACACAAGTTCTGAAGCTTGATGAAGAGGACCTTAAACACTCCGTGATCTTGAAGGAATATAAAATTCCTCCAATAAAGGAATTACTCACGGAGTAGGCTCTTTAACACCGGCCTTAACCTGGCTAATCGTAGAGGTGATCTGTTGGTTTGTTAACTTTCCTTTTCCTCTTTTTTATGGATGCTGATTCAAGTTCCTTTCTTTCTTCTTTGCAATCATGACACCTGAAGAACTAGTTGAGTTGATGAAAGGTGCAGAAAAACAAAGGCATCTTCTTCATCACATCTAGGTCAACCTTAGGAAAAAGCCACTCGACTAATCACCCACTCCTCTCAAATCCAGCTCAGCGAACCATGGCTGAAATATTAGCAACCTCAAGATCGGTAATCTGCCAAATCATGACAAGTAGTTTCTCCATTTGTTTAAGATCACTTTCGGCCTTCTCCAATCATTTGAGTGTGTCCTCAGCTTCCTTGGTAATCGTTGCACTTCTTGCCAATTCTATACGGAGATTAAGCAACTTAGACTTCTCTTTATTCTAATCTTTCATAAGATTGGCAATAGTATCACGAGCTAAGATCCACTTTTCTAGAGTCTCGTTAGCACTTGGCTTCCTCGAATCCAATGAACGTTTCAGCTCCACAATCTTATTTTCAGCTAAATTAAGATTGCGCCGAAGTTTGTCAATCTGATTAGCTAAATTCTACCAAGCACGCTTCATCGTGGTTAGCTCTTCTTGGGCCCTCCATAACTTCTCCTTGCCTCCAGCTGACGCAACAGCTATCTCTCACTTTTTATCGGCAACCAATTTTAGGAGATCATTTCTTTCTTGATCCCACTTACAACATTCATTATTCCAATTGTCCTTCTCTGTAGCATATTCTTTGTTCACACGCTCGATTTGATTAATCAGGCTCCTAATTTCAAAAGCAGCTATTTCATGATCTTTTTCCATCTTTCAAAGCTTATCTTGTACTTCGGCTATATCTCATGTGGTTTGGCGCAGATCCTCCTCAGCCTTGTCGAGTTGAGTCCTTAAAAGATGCGCAATGGATAAATGAATGGTGTGATATTGAAAGAATTCACAGTCATAATATTCATATTGGACCAATTAAGGAAAACACAAACCAAAGAATACGAAGGCAAACGTCATCCTTCCATTCATGGAAAAACTTTCATTACAATGGACAGGAAAAAGAAATGAAAAGGTATAAGTTTAAGCATCATCGGGTTTGGCATGAGAATCGGAAGAAGGGCTTGGGATAGCTATAGTTGGCTGCTCTAAGAAAAAGAAGTACATCAAAGAGATGATAGTACAAGGGAGGTATGGGGCTCAAAAAAATGATTGCTTTATGTGTGAAGTTAAGGCAAGACATAATGGTGAGCCTCCTTAATGACAAGGCAATAGGCCTCAGCACACTTCTTTTTCAAAATAGGCCAGGCAAAAGCACAACATAATTTATATAAATTAGCAATACAAAGCCTAGTTCATAGTATCTCCCTAATTAACTCATTACGCTATTATATATATATATACGAGTGATGATAAAAAAACACTTTCGGCAAAGCCAAGTTTGCCTAAACTAGCTTGTGCAAATGTTCCATCAGCTGAGTCCGCTTGAGATGGGAACACGAAGCAGCATGCTCGAACACCAAACAACAAGCTTGATCTTCTACCAATCAACTATGATATCGAAGACCTAGTGAATCAGATTAGGGACTTCTATGACCGAGCTTGAAAGTAGTTAGATGAGTCCAAGTATCAAGAAACTTCTAATGGACATCACTGGCACAACGTGTTAAATTAGGGTGACCTGACAATGGTTTGTCATCCTTAGGAGAGATGTTCTCCTGGCACCTGCAGTAAGCTGGAACACTGAAAAATTGGTGTTTGTAAAATCTTATAAAGGTCAATGACAACGGCTATCATGCAAAGCATCCATCCATCGAGTACTCTCCTATTTTCAGTATTGTAGATCTTTTTGGCTTTTATGGAAATGAAGATAAGGGCCTAGCTCCAGCTCAACTGTCGACGGCTACACTAGAAGGTCCAAAGGAGCAAGTACTAAAAGAAGTCTATCACCATTCTGACCATTTCCTAAATTTGACACTTGGTTAGATGGAAGAACAATTCAGTCCCTGAAGATCTTAGATCTCAAAGCTGAGTTCATAAAGCTCTTTGCTACTTTGTTGGAGAAATACAAGTCTTTCAACTGAGGGCCAGTTATACCCAACTTGGGTCCAAAAGAGCAAAGCAGTTTCAAGTTTGACTCGAACCTAAATCAACTTTAAATGGCTAATGCACATCATGAAAATTAACAAATCTCAATAAATTGGAAAGAATCTAACATAGAGATCTGCTAGAGATGTCATGAAAGCCAATCCAATCATGAGGTGATTCTCTCTAGGACGACTTTCAATGTTTATATTAGTTAAAGGTATAAACAAATCATAGTATATTATAAGGAAATTTCTTTGTCTATGACTATTTTCCACATATGCAAGTACAAATTCAATAGGATTCTACAACCATAAATTGGGATTCCCAACTGATGTAAAATCCATATATTTGGGTTGAATCAAATTTCTAGTTCATTTTTCCATGTTTTGTGAGTTTGGGATATTTTTCTGTTGCCACTCTTCTGTCTAATTACTCCATTGTCAGGCATCCATCTTCATCCTTATGGGAAAGGTCACTGCTTGCACCAGATAGCTGGACATGCACCATGTATAGCGAAGAAACTACCAGATGAGTAATATATTTCTTCTAGGATTATAGCACTTTCTTTTGAGTACATAAATAATCAAGGAATCCATGTAATTATGGAATTCATTGAACAACAAAATAAATGGCAATGTTTTTCAGAAGGATTCAAACAAATTTAACAAACCAAATACTGCTAGTGAGAGTTTACACCATGGATGAGCATGAGGGAAATTTTCCCTAAAAAGGGTGTATCAAGAGAAGAATATAAAGGAGATAATGTAAAAAGTGGATGTATAATAAAGAAAAAAGGGTTTAGAATAAAAAATTCTATACTGGCCTCAACCAGCTAGTACACCCCATGCCAAGCCATACTGGTAGAAAACCGAGACGGTCCAGTTAGAAAAATCGATACACCAGAGGAGGGAGAGGAAAACAAAGGAAGAAAGAGAGAGAAAGAGAATAGGAGAGAGAAGAGACACCGTCGGAGGTCGAGAGTGATCCGTTGATAGATCGCGATGCTGGTTAGTTGTTTATAGATTAAGAAAGGATAATCAAATCTCCACCTTATTTTATTTAATAAGTTATGCTCTTAAATTTATTTAATGATAAATATGCATAATCACTTTCAGACAAGGAGCTCTATGCAACTAAATTAGATGCATAAAATTAATTAAACTTGAGAGGCTTACCTTATCTCCAGTGATCACCAAAAAATAAAAATAAAATTAATATGATGGATGCTCTAAGCAATTAAAATTTCTACTCTTATAATGAAGCTTTTATTAAATTAATTTTAAATAAAATAAATAATAATTAAAAAAGAAGGAGATCTAGGGTTAGGATTGATCTCACCAACCAAAATTGAAGGTTTTCCTCCTTCCCCTAATTTTATTATTCTTTTATCTCTTTTTCTACAAAATAAACAAGAAAAGTTAGCAAGCAATATTTACAAAAAAAAATCAAAAAAGTTAAAAGTTTATTTCTAATTTATTTACAAGAAAATAAAAGAGATAAAAAAATTTTAATGCTCGTGCCTTCTCTGACAATGGTGCCAAAAACTTGATAGACTAAGATACTATTGTTAAGGCACCATATTTATTAGTTTAATTTTAACTTTATAAATAATTCAAAATATATAAAAAATAGTGAGTCGGATCGAATCCATAGAGAAGGCAGTGCTTTAGTTTTGAAATCTTTGATTTTATAAAAAAATTAAATAAATTAAAGTTAAAAAATAGAATTATAAATAAAAAGTAGAAATTAAATGGTATAGAAAAATAAATTTGGTACTAAGTCTACTATTTAGATCTTAGCATCTACTTGCAATAAAATTAAAAAATAAATAAAAGTAAAAAGCATGAATTTAAAAAATATAAAAATAAATTTTATATTAAATAAAAATTTAAATTTAGAATTTAAATACATGAAATTAAAAAAAATAAAATAATAAAATAAAAATTAAAATTTAATTAATCTTGATCTTGGATCAACGTTGGCGTAAAGATAGTGTAGAAGACAAGTTCTTTCTCTCGGCATCGTCTATCTTGAAGCAACCATCAATCCAAGCATGGCCTTTATCCTATACCATAACTTCCACTTGATCGAAGGCACTGAATTTTAGAGGCCTAGTGCCCTTTAAATAGAGCTAGAGGCATGGGAAGAGAAGTTGGAGTAAAAATAGGATTACAGCTCTTTGAAATTGAGTCAAACTAGCCTCTTTGCTATGAATATGAGGACCTGATCCTTTCTGGCCATTGGGTCGTAATCAATCTATTAGATATGTAGCCTAGAAAGTCAATTATTGGCTGACACATTTATTTTTCAGGACTTATATTAAAACTTGTAAAACTTTTATTATTAATAAAGGATATTCTTATTTTTAGTTATATTTAAGTGTCCATGATTTATCCTAAAAATTAATAAAGATGATTTTGCATATTCTCAAAGTGTTGAGAATTTGAGACATACACTATCAGTGGTTAATTTTAAAATGCTTCCGATCAGAGGATCATCATGGATGACAGTGATTGATTCAGTTAGATCAGTGCATGATCACTTTCTTTACAGATAGATGAATCTCGAGTTTGTAGTATGGTGATACTAGGATGATAATGTAGGTGGTTGTTAGAGAACAACTTACACTGAGTATGACCATTACAAAAAACCATTTAGATGTCTACTCACTCGTTAGTGGTATTCTCGATGCTACAGTAGTATGACTAGTCCTTTGATCTGTGGTGCATTGGCTATTTACAGTGAGACTGCCATAGTTTGACTGTACGTCTACTTAGTCCCTAGCCATTTGGGTCCTTGCTATGTATGTTGGCTATGGTGGGTTCAGGTTCACTGTTAAGAGTAGGATGCACTTAAAATCTATTGACCTTAGTAGAAAGGTATAGTCCTATATGATTTGTGAGACTGAGTTTCGTAAGTCTTTGGCCAAAGCAAGAGTGAATTCTGGAAAGGAGTTTCTACGAGATTCACAAAAGAATTCAAGTCAAGCCAATTTTGTAAATGACTGATGATGGGGTTTGACGAGTTATCCATAACCTCCATCAAGTCGAGACTTACGGTAGAAGGACTAAATCATATGATAACTATATCTAGAGGTTCATACTTCTATTCTATTGGGTTGCTACTACATATTGCTAGGTATCACTGGTGGATTATGAGATCCACAAGTATTGTCTTGATGATCGATGATTCTCAATAGATAATGCTAGAATTATTTCAATCCATTGAAAAGAGTTTTGATGATATTATAATAGAGATCATAATGTGTCTCACTACTAGATAGAATAGAACCTATGGTGTCACACATAAAAGAAATTTCTATCTGATCCGATAATTGATCGACGATTATGAATCGTTAAGGGTATAATTATCAATACGATTGATAATTAACTCAAGAAGGATAAATTAGTAATTTGATTACTAATTAGACTCAATTTGATTAAGCAATAAGTTTTAGATCAAGTTTAATTGAATTGAATTCAGTTTGACTTGAATTGGGTTTGGTTTGATTGAGTTATGAGATAACTCAATTGCAATGGAATCAAATTCTGATTTGATCTGAATTTGAGTTCAATTAAATCTTAATTAGATTAAAATTTAATCAGATTAGCGATCTAATTAGATTAGGTTCAATCAGTGTTTGGGTCTAAACTGAATTACTTTTGGTTTGAGGCTCAATCCAAAATCCTAGAGTCTATTTTGTGAAAGACTCTTTCATGTGCCACCCATTGTCCATGCCCCTTCTCTCCTCATGCAAATTTTAGATTTGCATGAGGTTTTTCATATTTTTCTACCTCTTGGTTGATCACTTATTCTCTCATTTGGATATGGATAAGTTTTGGTTTAAATCTAAAATTTATTTTGAATTTTGGATAGAGTTTGACTCTATCAGGCACCACCTTAAAAAGATCTATCTTTGGGATGCCTCTGAGGATTTTTGAGATTAGAAAAAAATTTGGCTAATACTAGAGTGGGAGAGGGACATTTTAGCATCCTTCCTTCCAAGTTTGAAGGAAAAACTCTATTGGTGCAAGGCGTGGGACTCCGAGGAAGAAAGCTGCGCTGCTTCTGCCTTTCTTCTACCTCCACTGCTTCTTCGACTGAAGATCATCTTTGAGATCTGAAGAAGGATCAAATAAATCATTAAAATATCTTCTCTGCAAGAGATCTAGCACTTCGGGGAGATAGGCAAGCCTCAGATCAGATCGAATCTCATGTGGATAGCTATAAAGGTTGGGAATTTGCGCGGCTCTAGGAACCTATCAAGTTTTTGATCATCAACTGTGGAGTTCTTCCACCCACGATAAGGTATGAGATCTGATCTCATAAATTAATTTTAGATTTCATATGTCTTAGATCTATGTTAGAAAAGATTTTAGATCTAATTTAATGTATGATAAAAATAGTTATAATTTTAAAATAGTTTTGAAATACATGCATGTAATCTGCCCTTCTCTGCTTTCTAACAGTGATATCAGAGCCATGTTTCAATTAAACATATTTAATCTAATTTTAATCTTAGATTTGAAAGTTAAATTTTGATTTAAATGATTTATTTTAGTTTTATTCATATATGAGATTATTAAATCATGTATGAGATGCATAGATCTATATTTCTTATGCATAGTATTTAGATTGGATTGATCTCTATGGCCATTTGATCATAAGAGACATATTTAATCTAATTTTAATCTTAGATCTAAAAGTTAGTTTTCGATTTAAATAATTTATTTTAGTTTTATTTAGATCTAAATTTATTGAATCATGTATGACATGCATAGATATTTTAGATTATTGATTTGAAAACCTAGATTTGATTTTTTGATAAATAGTTTTTGAAAATAGTTTTCAATCATATTTGATCCTTCTTCAGATCTAAATTTTGCATGCATATGATATATGCTTAATTAGTTTTAGTTCTGATTTTTCATATATGATATGTGATTTTAATTTAGATCTGAAATAATGCTATATGTCATCTTGTTTGAAATGTAAATCTAGTGTAGTTTAGATCTGAAATTATTTTGACATCTAAACTAAACACATGATCATAATATACTTAATTAAGAATTAAGATGTAAAATTAAAGATCTAAAATTCAGAATTTAAGATCTAAAATTTACTATATAAAACATGGGTTAATGGATTGGGTTGCTCAATTAGATCTAGTTTGAGCGGTTGATCAAACCAAATCAATAGTTGGATAGGTTTAGATTTAATTTCTCATATCCAACCCAAATAGTTATAAGTTTGATCAGATCAACCAGCAGCCACATATTTTTGATCAAATCAAAAGACCTAATTTAGTTCCATAGTTTGAGCCTGAATTAACTAGTTGACTTGATCAATGCTTATTGATCGATTGGTGTCTAAGGTAAGTTTGGCAGTTCGATCGATGGTCTTTAATTGAAAGCTACTTGCATAGATCGAGTTATTGACATACCCTCCCACCAATCTCACTTACCTGGCCAATGTAGTTGATTAAGTCTTGACTTAGATTGCTGATGATTTGAGCTAACCCATGCCACTAGGTTAGTCATAACTGATATGACTAATTAAGGATGAGACCTGAACCTAAATCTCCTCAATTAATATTAAGTCCAGTGGTCTTCCACCATTGTAGAGATGTGGGTGCCTAACTGATGTTGATCGTTCTCAGCTGGTCATAGTGGTTCAGTTGCATCGGATAGGTACAACCACTCTATGACATTAGATGCCCCGGGGTAGAGATGGGGTTGGGCCCATAACTATTAGGTGAGGATCCTAATGACAGCTTTGCGCCCACTGGTGTATGGTGGGTCTGACTTAACTATGAATTATGCCAATAACTATAAGGTGAGGCTACAGGACTTAGAGACTGAACTAACTGCATCTTTTTTAGTGGTTTGTGTGTTACCAATAACTGTTAGGTGAGGTGCACATAAATCAGTGGGACTGCAGTACCCACTAAAAATTGATCACATATAGATTTTTATTTTCTCCATCCAAGGAGTGTGGGAGATTTGTAGAAATAGTGAAAGCCCTTTATTTGTTTATCAAAGTCTCAATAACAAATATTTATAAGTTTAAAATATTTAATTAGAAATTGTTACTCTCTTCTGTTTACCATGTCAAGCTCAAATCTATTAGCCCAAATCCTTGACACCAATAAATTGACCGAAACCAATTACAAGATTGGCTCCAAAATTTGAGAATCGTTCTTAATTTCGAGAAGCTGAACCATGTCCTAGACTAGGATGCACCTATATTGCCAGCTTATCCATCCCCTGATCAACGAGCTACACTTGAGAAGTGGATGGATAAAGATAATAAGGTGAAGCGCTATATTCTTGCATCCACGTCCAATGATCTTCAGCAACTTCATAAAGACATGAGGACTGCCAGAGACATACTGACTCACCTGCAAGAGCTATATGGTGAGCAGAGTCACACAGCTTGCTTTGAAGTCTCTCAAAGACTTTTCATAGCAAAGATGCGTGATGGGCAGTCCATCTATGATCATTGTTTGATAATGATCAAAGACATTGAGGAGCTTTAGAAGCTAAGCATGAACATGGATAAGAAATTGCATGTGGATATGATCTTATAATCCCTTCCTGATTCGTATGGATAGTTTATCATGAACTACCATATGAATAAGATTGATAGCTCTTTGCCTGAATTGTTGAACATGTTGGTGACAGCTAAAAGTATCTTGAAAAGTTCAAGGGGTACCATTCTAACTGTTGAGCAAGCTTCCTTTAAGAGAAAGTCTTCTTGGAAGAAGAAGAAGAAGCCTACAAAGAAGCAAAAGATCGGTAGCAAATCAAAGAAGCAGGCTCCAAAGAAGACCAACAATAAAGAAAAATGTTTCCACTGCAATGTCGAAGGTCACTGAAAAAAAAACTATCTTACATACCTGGCCACTTTGAAGAACAAGAAGATGGACACACCTTCTAAAGGTACGTCTAAGTTGCTCATCATTAAAACTAACCTAATGATTTCCTCTTCTTCGAGTTGGGTTCTAGATTCTGGTTCTAGTGCTCACTTGTGTACTTCCATGCAAGATTTGGAAGAAGTTAGAGGGCTAAGGGAAGGCGAGATTACTCTCCGGATCGATAATGGGACAAGAGTTGCTACTGTAGCCATCGAAATTTATCCTTTGCGATTATCATTAGGAATTAGTTTGCTTTTAAAAGATTATTATTATGTACCTAGAGCCAATAGAAACTTAGTTTCTATATTTGTGCTAGCATAGGATAATTTTAATTTTCATTTTAATAAAAACTTCTACGCAATTTATTTTGGAAATAAAATTATTGCGTGTGCCTTTTTAATTGTTGGACTTTATCATTTGCATGAAGATGCGAATATTAATATTAACGAGCAAATTATGAATGCCGTAGGGTCTAAGAGACCTAGAGATAGGATTAGCCAAAAGTGTCTCTAGCACCTAAGGCTAGGCCATATTGGAGAGGACAAACTTAACAAATTGGAGAAAGATGGCCTTCTCAGGTCATAGACTTTTGAGTCTTATTTAATTTATGAGTCATATCTTCAAGAAAAGATGGTAAAGCTACCCCTTGTAGGACATGGGGAAAGAGCCACTGAGATATTAGCTCTGGTACATACTGATGCGTGGTCCATTTGATGTACAAGCCAAGGATGGCTATCTCTACTTCATAATCTTTACCAATGATTTCTTATGATATGATTTTGTGTATTTACTGCATCATAAATCTAATGTCTTTGAAAAATTCAAAGAATGCAGATATAAAGTACAGATGCAAACCAAAAATTTCATAAAGGTTCTTCGATTAGATCGAAAAGGAGAATACCTTAGTGGAAAATTTCGGACCCATCTTAAGGATAATGGCATAGTCTCACAACGGACATCTCCAAGGATGCCTCAGCTCAATAGGATATCCGCAAGGAGGAATCGGACTCTATTAGATATGGTCCGATCTATGATGAGCTTCATAGATCTTTTGATCTTTTTATGGGGACATGCATTGCTTTCTGCTATTCATCTTTTAAATTTGGTTTCCTCTAAATCCATCCTGCCACACCATATAAGTTATGACATGATAAGAAACCATCTCTTGGGTACCTCCAGATTTGAGGATGTCCGGCTCATAGCAAATGATAACAGACAGACAAGTTAAAGGTTAGATCACTTAGGACTCGTTTTATAGGATATCCTAAGAAATTTATGAGATACTATATTTTATCTTCTAGAGGATCACAATGTGATTGTGAGCCATCTTGCAGTCTTCTTGGAAAAGGAGTTTATCCAAGATGAAGATAGTAGAAGAAAGATTAAGCTCAAAGAGAAAGTCTCTGAAGAGCGTCGAGTCCAAGAACCTGAACTCAGTAATGAGCTAGTAAATTTAGTACCTCTTCCACCTCATAGATCAAATAGGATCTCCCATCCTCTAAAAAGATACTTAGATATACTTACAGAGAGTCTAGAGGAAGTGTTTGATATTAGAAATGATCCCAAAGCCTATGATGAAGTGATGTTAGATGTAGACTCCGAGGAATGGATGAAAGCAATGAAGTCTGAAATTGACTCCATGCATTCCAACCAAGTATGGTCCTTAGTAGATCCATCTAAAGATATTGTACCTATTGGATGTAAATGGATCTATAAAAGAAAAATAGGATTGGATGATAAGATAGAGACCTATAAGGCAAGGCTGGTGGTAAAAGATTATAGTCAATGCAAAGGTATTGACTATCAGGAGACTTTTTTGCCAGTGGCTATGCTAAAATTCATCCATACTTTACTTATAATTGCAGCCTATTATGATTGTGAGATCTGGCAGATGGATGTGAAAACTGTCTTTCTAAATGAGTATCTAGAAGAAGAAATCTATATGAAGCAGCCTATGGGTTTTACATCTAATGATAGTGATCACAAAGTCTGCAAGCTGCAAAAATTCATTTATGGACTTAAGCAAGCATTCCAAAGTTGGAACACTAGCTTTAATGATGTGATCAAATCATTTGATTTCATCAAAATGAAGAGGAGCCGTGTGTGTATAAAAATGTTAGTGGGAATGTTGTCATGTTCCTCATATTGTACGTGGATGACATCCTCCTGATTAAGAATGATATTTCCATGCTGACATCGGTCAAAGTTTGGTTGTCAAAAGAATTCTCTGTGAAAGATCTAGTAGAAGCTTCCTACATTCTTGGTATTAACATCTATAGAGATAGATCTAAGAGAATGATAGGATTCTCACAGCAAATGTACATAGAGAAGGTGCTGAAGCATTTTAGCATGGAAAACTCCAAGAGAGGTCTCTTGCCTCTTAGGCATGGCATTCATCTTTTGAAGAAAATGTGTCCTGATACACCTAAAGAGATCCAACACATGAGCAAGATTCCTTATACTTTGGCTATAGGGAGCTTCATGTATGCTATGCTATGTACTCGACTTGATATAGCTCTTACCATGAGTGTCACGAGTAGATATTAGTCGAATCCAGACGAAGAGCACTAGATAGCTATGAAGAACATCCTTAAGTACTTGAGAAGAACTAAGAATTTATTTTTGGTTTTTAGAGGAGGTTTAAAGCTAAAAGTTGAAGGATACACTGATTCAAACTTCATGTCTGATATCTATAGGATTTGATGTGGTGCTCCCAAGCTTTAGGAGGCCACAGAAAGTGCTAGGGTGTTGGCTCTAAAAGACTAGAATGGATGTGAGTCTTAGGGTTAGGATAGGAGTTATCCTAGGTGAAGATGGCATGTAACCTTGCATGAACTTAAGGTTTAGGTGTGAGGACCTTGAGGGAGCTTGGTAGGTGCTCAAGAAATCTGGGACACAAGGTGGAGTAAAGGATCGAAGTCAGAAGAAAAATCAGTCAAGACAAGGGGTTGACACATAGACGAGCTAGCTCGGATATACGGTCAAGCCAGCTCGAATTAAGATCGAGCTGGCTCGGAGTGCAGTCGAGTTGGCTATCTCAAGCAGACATAAGATAGGGTTCAGATGAAATGTAGTCGAGCCAGCTTGGCTCTTAATAGAGCTGGCTCGATAGTGGCAAATAGAATTGTTTGAGTTTTTTGTTTGGATCTAGGATAGGCTTTTATCCTAGGGTCTTAAGGTCTTAATCAATAAGATCTTAAGGGGGCAAACTCATGTATGGATCGGGTTCAAATCCAGGGGATGAGAGCATGTGAGATATATGTACATAGTCTCGGTGAGTGCTTTCATGTATTGGGTTAGCCTAGGAGAGTTTTTCAGCTTGAGTTTGAATTTATTAGGATTCATATGGTATAGTAGAAATCCTAGGATATATAAACCCACTACATGTTGTATCTTTATAATAGAGTGGAATACAATTAAGCTTTTCTCCCTAAAACTCTCTACTCTTCTCTCTCTGATTCCAACTTTAAGCCTTAGATGGCGGCCATCTATTTTATTCTTCTTCTCTTCAATAATTAGTATCAGAGAGGTACCAGGATCTAACAAGTAGTATCAGAGCCTGGTTAAGCATGGAGAAGAAAGAAGATCAGATTTCAGCAGAGATCAGCAGCGAGCTTCTGATCTAAAGGCTTTCTCCAGGCTTCATGAGGAAGAAAGAGATCATAAGGCTGCTATCCACCATCCTTAATCAAGGTATTTTTTTCAGATCTACCTATTTGCTATTTTTGATTCATATGATCATGGAGAATAGCGGATTGAAGGTAGAATTTGAGAAGTTTGATAGAAAAAAAATTTCATGATGTGGAAGGTTAGGATGAAGGATCTACTAATTCAGATGAGACTAGATTTGGCCTTGAAAGATAGGTCAGAGAAGATGATAGATAAGGAGTGGATGTCCTTGGAGAAAAGAGCATATGCCATGATTAGGGCTTGTCTGGCAAATGAGGTGCTGTATGGCATATTGGAGGAGAACACATCCAAGGATTTATAGTCAAGGTTACACTAGTTGTACATGGAAAGAACATGTGCACCAAGTTGGTGCTGAAGAAGTAATTGTACAGTCTTCGAATGCAAAAGGGCAAGGATGTTGCAGGGCATATTTAGTAGTTCGATCGGATGAGCATGAATTTGCTCAACATTGGGGTGGATCTCAAAGAGGAGGACAAGAGTTTATTATTGCTATGTTTGTTATCCGGGAGCTTCAATCCATTGGTGATGATGTTGCTATATGGTAAGGAGACACTGATGTACGAGAAGATCGTTTCAGTGCTAAGATCCAACAAGTTGCGAAAATGGATGACAAAGAGGAAAATCTTTCTGGAGGATCTCATGGTTTCAAAAAAATCCAGGCAAAAAAAGAAGAAGGGTCAGCAAAGGGACAGTAAGGGATCCAAGAGATGCTTCAGGTGTGGTGAAGTAGGGCACTTTAAGCGAGAATGTCCACTTTAGAAGAAGTGCAAAGGAGGAGAAAACTCAAAATCCATTGGTTCAGTCGCTGCAAGTGAAGAGTTGGATAAGCTCTTGTTGGTCTCGAAGAAGCCCACAGGATGCGGTGTATCTGAGATGATTTTGGATAAGTCTATGGAGTGCAGAGGATCCGAAGGGGCAGCAATAGTGTCCGAGGCACAATGACAAGCTCAGTAGTGCAGCATTGAGTGGTTGTCCTTAGGAGACTCGATTATAGAGTCGGCTTCTATGACATCAGGAGGACTTCAGTTTCAGGTAGAGCATCGAGTAGAGGTGGCTTCATAGATGGAGAGAGATGTGACATGAGTTTAGAGCTGAAGAGTGCAAGAGGACTAATATCCTAGCACCAATATCGGAGATGCATAATTCCAAGTGGAGCATTACATGTGGAAGGATAGGCGAAGTTCTGAGGAGATCGTGTCAGGGTATGCAGCAGGTGCCGGCATAGGATTGCTGCAAATTCTCTAAGAAAGTTCAGGATAGTTGATGCAGCTACCAAGCAGAAGGATACTTACAACTCCAAGGATGGTGCATAAAAGCAAGCCAAGATCTTCAATAGTGGAGATGGTCATCGCAAAGGCCTCAAAGAAAGCTCAGTAGCTAAAGAAGAATGATGGTGGCAAGGTGTGCAAAAGTAGCTGTAAGGACGTACATCGATAGTGGGTTCATGCAGGAGAACATTGCGAGGTGTATCAAGACTTTGGCACACCAAGATAAAGATTGTAGGATTTGATGTGGTGCTCCCAAGTCTTGGAAGACCATAGGAGGAGCCAGAATGTTGGCTCTATGAGACTTGGATGAGTGTGAGTCCTAGGGCTAGGATAGAAGTTATCCTAGGTGAAGGTGGCGTATAGCCCTGCACGAACTCAAGGTTTAGGTGTAAGAACCTTGAGGGAGCTTGGTAAGTGCTCTAAAAACTTAGGACATAAGGTAGAGCAAAGGACCGAAGCCAGGAGAAGAATCAATCAAGATAAGGGGTTGACACACCGATGAAATGGCTCTGATATGCAGTCAAGCCGACTTGGGTTGAGATCTAGCCGGCTTGGGGCATAGTCAAGCTAGCTATCTTAGGCAGATAGAAAATAGGATTCAGACGAAATGCAGTCGAGCCAGCTTGGCTCCTAATAGAGCTGACTTAATAGTGGCGAACAGAACTGTTCGAATTTTCTATTTGGATCTAGGATAGGCTTTTATCCTAAGGTCTTAAGGCCTAGACTAATAAGATCTTAAGGAGGCTAACTCATGTATGGATTGGATTCAGATCCAGGGGATGAGAGCATATCAGACATATGTACATGGGCTCAATGAGTGCTTTTATGTATTGGATTATCCTAGGAGAGTTTTTTAGCTGGGGTTTGGATTTATTAGGATTCATGTGGTATAGTAGAAATCCTAAGATATATAAATTTAGGTATTGTATCTTTATAATAAAGTAAAATATAATTGAGATTTTCTTCCTAAAACTCTCTACTCTTCTCTTTCTGGTTTCAACTTTAAGCCCTAGGTACTGGCCATCTATTTTGTTCTTCTTCTCTCCAATAATTGGTATCAAAGAGGTACCAAGATCCAACAGTATCGATGATAGAAGGTCTACATTGGAGTGTATTTTTCTATGTAATGGTGGACCAGTTAGTAGAAAAAGTTTCAAACAACCAATCATTGCATATTCGACCATGGAAGCCAAGTACATCACCGCCTCTGAAGCCACTAAGGAAGCCTTCTGGTTCAAGAAATTTGTTGCAGAGCTAGGTGTGATGTCATCAAATGCCATTGCATTGCATTGTGATAACAACGTTGCCATAGCCCTTGCTAAAGAACCTAGGTCACACCAGAAGTCTAAGTATATTGAATGACGATTCCATATTATATGTGAACATCTCGAGAAGCAGTTCGTCGAGTTGCAGAGAGTCAACTCCGCACAGAACATGGCGGATCTGCTAACAAAACCTCTCAGCCAATAGATGATTGAAGCTCACCTTGAAAAGATGAGTTTTGGATTTATGGCCAATTGCCTTTAGGTCAAGTACGAGTTTATTAGATGTGTGTCCCAAAAAGTCAATTGTTGGCTGACACATTTATTTTTCAGGACTCATATTTGAACTTATAATATTTTTATTATTAATAAAGAGCATTCTTATTTTCAGTCATGTTTATGTATCCATGATTTATCCTAGAAATTAACAAAGATGATTTTGCATATTCTAAAAGTATTGAGAATTTAAGACATACACTATTAGTGGTTAATTTTAAATACTCATGATTGAAGGATCATTATGAAGGATAGTAATTGATCAAATTAGATCGATACATGATCACCTCCTTCATAGGCAGATGAGTCTCGAGTCTGTAATGTGATGACATTAAGATGATAATACAGATGATTATTAGAGAATAACTTGCACTGAGCATGACCATTACTAAAAACCATTTGGATATCTACTCACTCATTGGTGGTATTCTTGATGCTACAATGATATGACTAGTTCTTTGACCTATGGTGAATTGACTATTTGCAGTGAAGCTACTATAGTTTGACTGCACGTCTACTTGATCCCTAGCCATTCGGATTCTTGCTGTGTATATTGGCTATGATGGATTCATGTTCACTGTTAAGAGTAGGATGCACTTAGATAAAATCTATCGATCTTAGTAGAAAAGGTATAGTCCCATGCGATTCATGAGACTAAGTTCAGTAAGTCTTTGGCCAAAGCAAGAGTGAATTCTGGAAAGGAGTTTCCTCGAGATTCACAAGAGAACTCAAGTTGAGCCAAACTTGCATATGACTGATGATGGAGTTTGATGAGTTATTCATGACCTCCATCAAGTTGGGACTTATAGTAGAAGGATTGAATCATATGATAATTGTACCTAAAAGTTCATACTTCCATTCTATTGGATTGTCACTACATACCGCTAGGTATCATTAGTGAATTATGGAACCCACGAGCATCGTCTTGATGATCGATGATTCTCGATAGATAGTATTGAAATTATTTTAATTTATCGAAAGAAATTTTAATGATATTATGATAGAGATCATAATACGTCTCACTACCAGATAGAATAGAACCTATGGGGTCACACACAAAAGAGATTTCTATCTGATTCGATGATTGATCGATGATTGTGAATCGTTAAGGATATAATTGTTAATATGATTGATAATTAACTCAAGATGGATAAATTAGTAATTTGATTACTAATTAGGCTCAATTTGATTAAGCAATAAGTTTTAGGTCAAGTCTAATTGAATTGGATTCAGTTTGACTTGAATTGGATTTGGTTTGATTGAGTTATGAGATAACTCAATTGCAATGAAATCAATTTTTGATTTGATCTGAATTTGGATTCAATTAAATCTTAATTGTATTAGAATTTAATCTGATTAGAGATTTAATTAGATTAGGTTCAATCAGTATTTGGGTCTAAACCAAACTATTTTTGGTTTGAGGCTCAATTCAAAACCCTAGAGTCCATTTTGTAAAGGACTCTTTCATACACCACCCATTATCCACGCCCCTTCTCTCCTCATACAAATTTCAGATTTGTGTGAGGTTTTTCATGTTTTTTTACCTCTTGGTCAACCACTTATTCTCTCATTTGGATATGGATAAGTTTTGGTTTAAATCTAAAATTTATTTTGAATTTTAGATAGAGTTTGACTCTATCAGGACTCTATCAGGCGCCACCTTAAAAAGATCTATCTTTAGAATACCTCCGAGGGTTTTTAGGATCAGAAAAAAATTTGGCCAACCACTAGAGTGAGAGAGGGACTTCTTTGCATCCTCCCTTCCAAGTTTGACGGGATAACTCCATTGGTACAAGGCGTGGGACTCCGAGGAAGAAAGCTATGCTGCTGCTATCTTTCTTCTACCTCCATTGCTTCTTCGACTGAAGATCATCTTTCAAATCTGAAGAAGGATCAAATCAATCATCAAAAGGTCATCTCTGCAAGGGAGCTAGCATCCTAAAAAGATAGACATGCCTCGGATCAGATCGAATCTTGTATGGATACTTGTAAAGGCTGGGCATTTGCGCAACTCTAAAAATCTGTCAAGTTTTTGATCATCGATTGTGAAGTTCTTCCACCCATGATATGGTATGAGATCTGATCTCATAAATTAATTTTAGATTTTATATGTCTTAGATCCATATTAGGAAAGGTTTTAGATCTGATTTAATGCATGATAAAAATAGTTAATCTATTTTATTTCATTATGATTTCAAAATAGTTTTGAAATACATGCATATAATCTGCCCTTTCTTGCTTTCTAACACAATTGGCTCAAAAATCATTAAAATTCATTGTTTTAATACCTAGATCGAGTTGAATTTGATGATGGCCATTGGATTGCATTGATTAGGCTAATTTGGACCCTTGGATTGCACTCAGGAAGTTAGAATCAGTGTCGGGAACGTTCATCAACCATCGAATTGAGATCTGAGAGAGATCTAGTTGCCGGATCTTAGTCAAGAGCACGCACAACTGTTGGATGGCATCAAATAGAGCTCCTAAATCCTATTTCAAATAGGATATCAATCCTTAGCCATTGGATCTTGATTGGATGCATTCTTGATCAGGTGCATTGTTGATTGTCTAATCATGCCTTCACTATGTTGCTGGACCAGGTGGACCATGCTTACTAAAGACCGCGTTGAATTGCAGCTTGCCCCATCTCTGAAAAGTCAAAAATGCCCTTATAAACCTTGTAACAATTTTTGAGGACCCTTTAAGGGTCCACGCCTTCCATGCTGGAGATCGGTCCATGGTGGACCGTGTATTATCCTGACATCAAGCTGACGTCATCTGGGAGAGGGAATGGGCTATGGGCGAGCTGGGCTGGTGCTGGCTAGCTGGGCCTAGCTTGCGGATGGATCAGGCTGATTTTAGCTAGTGGGGGCATTAGGTTGCGCTCGATCGATCAGACGAACTGAGCCAGTTTTGAGTGAACCAACTAAGCCAGTTTAATTTATTTTTATATTATTTTTTTAAAAAAAATTCATATTTAACCCATTTTAAATCAGATTTGCTTCAAATTTATTTCATTTTGACCAGAAAAATAAGTTCTTTTTTATTGACAATTAGTTTTCTACAAACCATAAATAAAAGTATTAATTCTTAAGTATAAAAAAATTAATTTATAAATTAATATTTTTTTCAATGAATTTATGGTAATTATCATCCATTGCAACCGCCAAAGGGCCGTGGAAGCCTCTATGGCTCAACTATCATCCGATAAGACTTTTAAATAAGCAAGAAAGAGAGAGAAAGCAGGGAAAGACATACTGAAGGGAGGCACAACTGGCGGAGGGATCGTCAGCATTTGCCGAATGGTCATCGTGGCCATCGGGCAATGGAGATTGTGTGGGTGAAGCCACGGCCATGGAACTAAGGCGACAGCCCCCCATTCCTTCATCATCTTTTTTAAAAATGCTGATGAATAGTGAAGCCGACAATCGGTTTGTCGGCTTCACTTAAGTGAAGATGGCAATGCATTGATGAATAGTGAAGCCGACAATTGGTTTGTCGACTTCACTTAAATAAAGCCGACAAATCCATTATCGACTTCATTTTTTACTTTTTTTTTAAAAAATCAAAAATAGTGAAACTAGAGTGAAGCCATTAAATCCATTGCTGGCTTCACCATTTTTTGGGTTTTTAAAAAAGACATGAGAAATGGGTGATGGCCCTATTTCACGCCCGTGACATCGCACGCATGGAATGCACTATCTAGCAGCTTTTTGGATGGCTTCCTCTCCATCATTTTCGATCTCCTCCTCTCTCTCTATTTCTCTCTTTTTCTTCTCTCGATTCACCTCCTTTGCCTATATCAATTCATGCTAGTCTAGTTCGGTATAAATCTGTATCGATCTATACCATCGGTCGACTGGCATAGGTTTCGATATCAAGTCCATAAATGCTAGTTTGATTTGGTATGGATCCATACTGATTCGTACTGCTGGCCTGCCAACATAGGTTTCCATACCGAGTCCGCAAACCATGGTTTAGACCAAATAATAAAGAGGACCCGTTCTGGGATTCATGAATTAAAAATAGGAAGAGGGAAAGAAAAATGACATATTTGAGAAGAGATGGAAGGAGGAAAAGAAAAATATAAGAAACAAGATGAAAGAAAGAAAAGAGACAGACTGAATTTTCTTTCACCAATTGCCATTTTTACGATGATCTGATTATAATGGGATAGAGAAAGTGTACCCTAAATCAAAGTTGACTATGCTGGTACTAGGGCCCATATCAATTGGCTGACAATATGGTTTAGTACATTTCGTGCAGGGCTTGAACCAACATAGTAGAGAGTGAGGGAGAGGGAGTATGTAAGAGAAGAAGAAGAGATTGAGAGGGAGCAAGGGGGAGAGAGGGAAGGAGAAAGAGAGCATGGAGGCCAGTGGAGGCCACTGGAGGCAGCGCACACAGAGGCAAGTGGAGATCATCAAAGGACTGTAGAGGCCCATGGGGGCCTCAATGGTCCTCCAACAACCTCTAGTAGCCTCCTGGTCTCTCCCTCTCCTTTGCCTCCTCTCTCTCTCTCTCTCTCTCTCTCTCTCTCTCTCTTCTTCTTTTTTCTTCTCCCTCTCCCTTTTCACCAATGTCTCATTTTGAAAGCTGGAATTATCCCAATCCATCGGTAGTACGGTTTGATATGCTCCGAACTAGATAGTTTGGGATGGTTCCGCAATCCTTACTTTAAATAATAGCTAGTAATATGCAACCTTAATATAATAGTTAATTAAAGTCAAGCAACATAAAAGCGAGAATATAAATAAGGTAACATGGCAATTAAGGAATAATGTTCCAGATATTTCTACACATCCCTCAAGTCAGACCAAAGATATTTGGCATGCCCGCAGCTTGTCAATGAGTTTGTCAAATGAGCACATGAAGAGGATTTGCTAAATACATTAGCTAGCCGAACGTCAGTCCAAACAGAAGAAGTAGATATCACCTGGGTATTAGCACCAATGTTAAGACGGCATCCCACAAGAACCCTTTCAAACAAGGTTAAGTTTCAAACAACTGATCTGAAAACCAAAATTTCTGGTTTTAGCAAGTTTCAATTGGTTTTGATAGTGCCGCTTGAATCACCCAAACTTTTGTTCTTTCTCTGTTTTGCTTAACAAGTGTATATATATCAACGTTTTCTATATTAATACCCTACTAATATGGTATGGTATGCCGAGTTTAATATGGTACACTCTATGGAACTGTATAAATCAGGAATCTTTTTCTTGTGTCCAGCCACGGTACTGCTTGGAACTGTATGGCACAGGTCGGTACAACTACAACATGAATGTTGGTTACAACTGGTATAGGCCAGTTCAACCCTTGCACCATCTTGAACCTAAATATTGCATTGGAACCTTATTAGCAGGTACAATACACTGAGCATCAGTCAGTGTGGGTCAAAACGTTACATGGAACAGCATATATGTGCGTATATGGTGCCATATCATGTTTTATGAAGATGACTAGTATTGTTCAAAAATACATTTAGCCATGTCATTTTAATCATATGTGTACTATAAATACATGTGCCCGGAATTGTACTTTAGATGATTGTAATTCCTACTCAGCTTCTTTGCTACTGTGGTGGGTGAGATGCAATTGAGTCCCCTATGCATCCATGAGATGTTTATCTATAATAATTACTGCTTCATCGTGAGCATGAATGTCTCTAAAATCTTTTTGTTGTTTTCTTTTTCTTAGCCACACAACATTGAAATATCTAGAGAAGCATGTGCATGCCTAATTTGAAAGGTGGCTGTTTGGGCACTAGGCAGATTAATAAATTGTAGATTTTGGAGGCTTGTAATTTGATTGTCCTGTATTTGATATATAGGCTTTAGTTCCTTCTAATGTTGATTAAATTTTCTTTTGATTTAACCAATCCATTGTCATTTCTTACGTCAACGTATTTGATTGGCTATTTAGAGCCAAATTGGTTTGCTTTTATGTCTGTGTAGGTTAACTTTTGATTGGTTTCAATGATTAGATCCAACCCATTTTTTCCTTCACAAATAGTAGTCATAATATTATTGTAATTTGGTGATTATGGTAGTTGCCACACTTGATTAAGTAGTCTACTTTGGTGCATAGGCTTTGCTTTCTTAGCATATGCATCGACTTGATTTATTACAAGCATTTCTTTTAACTTGACTTTTCAAGCAGCCTATGCTTGGACAATTAGCTAGAGCAGCAGATGCTGTAGCGAAACTGATTGTAAAAGAGGATAAATCAGCCACAATAAGATTACCATATGGGGAGGTCCTTTTAATATCCAAAAACTGCTTAGTAATAGTCAGACAAGTGAGTAATATTGGAGTGAACCAAAAAAATTTGGATAGAGCAAGATCTAAGTGTTGGCTAGGTAAGCGTCTTGTAGTAAGAGTAGTAGTTATAAACCCTATAGACCATCCCCATGGGGGCGGTGAAGGGAGAGCCCTAATTGGTAGAAAAAAATCCACAACCCCTTGGGGTTATCCTGCGCTTGGAAGAACCAGTAGAAAAAGAAAAAAATATAGTGATAGTTTTATTCTTCATCACCATAAATAGAAATATTAAAAATCGAATTTTTTTTGGAATTTGAAATAATGTGATGGGCGAACGATGGGAATTGAACCCGTGCATGGTGGATTCACAATTCACTGACTTGATCCACTTGGCTACATCCACCCCTTATCTAGCTAAAGGATTTTCTCTTTTTTCCATTCATCATTATTGTATTTATTCTAACCTCCATACTTAGATCGAGATATTGGACATAGAATGCTAATCTTTAAAATCTAAAAAAAAAAGAAGTAATCAGCTACGACACGTTCACTTGACATATAGATATTTTTATTTTAGACCTGAACAACTTTTTATTATAGCTCAATTGATGGATGGATATTAATTAGACATCTCAGTACCAGGCCCCATACTGATGCCACCTTACCACCATGTTGGTAGACCTGATATAGGACCATTTCAGCATACCAAGTATTGGTACACCCCAAGTACCGTGTATTTTGGTACTGAAATAGTATGGTATATTATGCTCCATACCACCGGTAGAGTTTTGGGTTTGATCAGACCATCCTTATTCTATTTAACACATTTGCTTCAATAGTCAATACAAGTTAGTTTTAATCTTAAACTATCCAAACTATAAAAATCATGATCCTAGACTTAAAGTCAAAACTATTTTAACTAGACCCTTAGCTTTAGCTCAAAATATTTGCACCTGACAATTCAAATGGTTATTGGGATAACACATGGACATGGCTCCACAAGAACAAATTCTTAGATATTGAAAGGATCTGACTCTTAAACATGCATCCACGATATCAAGGTTTGTAATCTTAGAACCGGACCTATACCAATGCCCAATCCATACACCCTGTACCAAATTGGTATGACACATACCTCAATAATGACATATATAGTACAGGGGGCGCCCCCGGTACACCAAGTCTCAATACCCTATTGTATGGTATGGCATAACCATACCAGGCGGTGCAGTCTGGAATTACAAACCTTTCTTGACATACAAATAACATCGCTTAAAATACGAATATATGATGCGAGGCGACTACGGATGCAAACGAAAGAGAGCAAGCTGAGTATGAGGTTTCTTTAGCTTGGCCTGCTATATATAAAAGGACCATTCAAGCTTGAGTCAAGATCGAGCCAAGCTTAAAAGAACGTGATCCAGCTCAGCTCATCTATGATCCAAGCAGAGCATGAATGAGCTCCCTATTGATCTAAGTCGAGCCAAATGCTATTTATTCTTCCACGCTTTAAGTGTTCAAGCTTGCCTTGTTTATGAGCTGAGCAATAAAATCTATTTGAGCTTAACTCATTTCCTACTTGCACTTGGTGTAAACCTATTCATGAATAGTTCGGTTTGTTTGCAAATCTAGAATTGACTTTTCATGATTATTTTATTTTCCTTATATATAGATTGCAATTTTGACTTTTTGACTGAAACTCAGAACTCGGAGCAAAATTCTACCGATGGGACTGAAAACAAATCGAGCCTTAAAACCTTGCTTTCGATTGCAATCTCAATCATCCACCAGCATGATCTTATAAGTAGCATTGTAGATCCTACTATATCACCTAGAAGAAAAAACCTTTCAGATTTTGTTGGGAATTTGATCACAACTGAGATTAAAATCTGCTCTAGTGCGATGTCTTCATTTTTAGATTTGATAATAAATAGGTTCAGATCTGAAACTATAACATAAAATAGAAGAAGAAGAAAAAAAAACAGGAAAAATGTGAGCAGAGAAGACAGAAGAACACAGGACATGGGGGGAGAGAGATTGATTGAATGAATTTCCTCTCACCATCACTTCTTTTTACTACAATATGACTATAATTGAAAAGAGAAAATAATCATAACATAGTTGGAAAACAACAATATCACTAATAGTACAAATCTCTAGTTAAACAATAAAATAAGGCAACATGGTGATTAAGGAAACAAATTTCAGTTGTTCACTATCGATGTGTTATAAAATTGTGAATAGGATAACATAAGAAACAAGGAATTAAAAGGAAGCCTGTGAGTTGTATTTCATAAAGTTTATAACACACTTTGAAATGGATTGATCATATACATTGCAAATTAAAGGAAGATAATACAAGGAACGGAGTACATACATAAATCAATAGGGCAAGGAGAGCGAACCCCAATGTAACTTAGATGGAGGTGATTATAAAGGAATGTGAAGAGGCTGAACATGATACTGGATATGACTTTTTCTAAAAATTGGAGAGAAAGAGAACTAAAACAGACTAGACTGGATTAATTTCCCATGGTTTTGAGTATCGTGGAGGTAACCATGCCAGAAAATGTAGTGTATGCAAGTGGGACTACATTCATATTAGATTGTGGAAATTTTATTCATAGATTGTGCAAAGAATAGTATAAATTGTATATATCTGTTAAAAATGGGTTTACCTTCATTGTTTTGTAAGTTATTTATGTCTCAATGTTTGTAGGTAGCTCTTCACTACTCAGCAACTGACTTTATCCAGGAATGCTAGCACAATTTGTTGGATGGTTGACAATCTTGTAAATTTTGAATGTAACATTGGTAGAGTTTTGCTTTACAAGGATTGACCCTGGGGGGTTTGATAAATCATTGTTCGAGAACCTAGAAGTAATGATCAAAACGAAACAACATGTAAAACTTGTTAATACTGAAATTTAGTACACAATATAACAAGATTCGCTATCTTGATAGTGGACCCCATATTGATACCATTCTTTTACCATGCCAGTATACGCTACAGAGTTTTATAATAGTATCAGTATGATATGGTATGGCATATCGAAATGATATGGTACATCCGTATGGGCGGTATAGTAAATATAACAATATACTTGTACTACACAGAAACCTTCAATGAGCTATTTGAACTTTGAGGTGATTTATTGCCACTAATCATAAACGAAATAAAAAATTTGACAATAAAAGTGCTTCTGTTGAATGAATGGCCCAGATCGACCCATTTCATGCTTTCTATGGGTGAAGTTGACCATTTAATGGGGTAGAGGCCATATTAAAAGATAAATGAATCAGATCAAACCATTTTATTTGCTTCAATAGAAGAAACTTATCATCCAATGGTTGTAATAGGCTTACTAATAAATATACAAGTCAAACTATCTTATATTATTTTATTCAATAGAAAAATCTTAAGATCTGATGGCTCTAAAGCACTAATGGACAATAAACGGACTAGACCAAATTGCTTATCCATTGCATAAGAAATTTGTGAATTGATGGCAAGGACTCAGGTTAATCGATGGACCAAATGAATTGTTTAATCCATCTAATAGATACGACTCAGTGATTTTAAAGGCCTCACAAATCAATAGATGGGCTATATCTAATTATTTAGTTCATCTAATAGAAGATATGTATGATCTAATAGCTCTAAAGAATAGGGAGGCAATGGGTCAGATCGACCAATACTTGTGCCAACCCCATAATTGAAAATCTATATCCATATCTGCCCCATACCCACCTTGGGTCAGATTAGGTCGTACACATGGTCTCGGTCATGGTCAAGTTATGTCAGGTAGATAAGATGGGTTGGGTGGGTCCGGAGAGGAACTCATCATATAAACATTCCAAAATAATTATAACTTTGAAAGGAAGGATATTTAGATTAGGATTATATCTGGTCAGGCTCGGGATGAGGCATACCATTATCCATACCCAACCAGAGCATGCTTTAGGCATTTTATCTAGAACCCATACGCACCCTGAATTCTAATTGGGTCAGATAAAATCCATCCCATTTGGGTAGGATTGGATCGGGTACTCGGTGGGTCGACTATAATTGCCATCCTTGCTAAAAAATCCTTAGATCAATAGATGAACAAGATCAAATTGTTTAGTCCATTTGATGGAGGAGACTTATGATTTGATAGCTTTAAAGATCTCACATGTCGATAAGTGGATTATATCAAATTCTTGGGTCCATCTAATGGACGAAACTTTGATTTGACAACTCTAACCCTCCGTTTGATATAAAGGATGGATTGAAGAAAGGATGGATAGAGGAGGAATGATGGATAAGAAAGAGGATGGATGGATCTTCTATCCATCATTTCGTATATTTGATGAATTATGGAAGGATGGATGGGAATGATTCCTTCTCTAGTTTGGTATAAGAGGAATGAAAGGAAGAATAGATATTTGTATCATATTTTTGCTAAATATCTTTTGATAAAAAATATTATTATTATCAATTTACAACCCTTATTTATACTTAAAAAAGTAAGCAAGGTATAAACTTATAATATTTATAATTTATAATTATATAAAAATAATATAAATATTTAATTTTAATTTAATTTAATTTAATAAATAATTTATAAATTAACTATTAATTAGTTGATTTATTTATATTAATTATATAAAAAACTAATTAATTTATAATTTAATTTAAGAAAAAATTATACGAACACCCCCTCAAATTTATCTTAATTTTACTTACACCCCTTCAAGTTTAAAACGTCTCATTTAGACCCTCCAAATTATCGAAGTATATTAATGTGCCCCTTCCGTCCATTTAAGTGATAATGCCGTTATGTTGCCCTTAGAAAAGATGAAAATGCCCATCCCTTCAAAATCTATTACAATACTGACCCTCCCAATTTTAACATCTATCATTTTGCATCCCTTGCTTCAGATGATTATTCTCCGACAAGATTTCGACGACGACCTCTATCACACTCTATATTTCGGTTGAGCGGAGTCTCCTCCCTCATGCACAAGCATGATAAGAGTTTGAATACCTTATTTTCGGCCTGCAGGTGAGCACTACATCTTCTTTTGCCGGCATTGCTTCTTTTAATGATTTATTTTTCATATTAAATCATAATTGTAGTGATTATTTTATTGATGTATGTCTCTTTAGTAGTCGACCGATAGTTTTAGGATTTTATCTTTGAAAAATCGATACTTTTAGATTTTTTTATCTAATTTTTGTGGTCCCTCTATCCTCGCATATTTTGTGGTCCTGTTTTTTATTTGCGTGAGCATAGATGGGATCGACAGGAAGCCTTCCACTATCAAATATCATTTCTTTTACAGAAATGTTTCAATTTAGCCAAGCAGTATTTTTTAGTGTCCCGTGTCTCTTGTTCATTGTGCAGGGATGGACTTTGATTTTTTTACTGTACAAATCCACTATGGTGGATCTTTCAAATACAGTCCAACCTACCATTATAGTTAGGGCAGCAGCTGATACTTCGATAATTAAGACAAAGATAGATTTAGTATCATAGAGATAGAGGACATGATGAGCCAATTAGGGTCTATAAATTGTAGCCATTTTTATTATCTAATGCTAGGACTGTTAGATATATATGCCCTAGAAGTCAGAATTGGCTGACACTTGTAATACACTTCTAGGGGTAAAATTATAATTTTGACTAAAATCAATAAATGGGTTATTTTCTATCACATATGTGTATTTAGTGTCTGTGATACATCCTTTGAGTTAATGGTAATGATAATTCATATTTTCAAGAGTTGAAAATTTAAGACATGAATAATCATTATTAACTCATAAATTGCTCCTGACCATAGGATCATCACGAGGATGGTGATTGATCTGGAAGGTTGGTGTACAATCGCTTCTCTTTAGTAGATGAGTCTTGAGTCTACGGTGTGGAGACACCGGAGCGAGAGTACAGATACTCGTTAGAGAACGAGGGCACTGAGCGTGACCACCTCGAGTAGTCATTAGGGAGTCTACCTTCTCGTCAATGACTGACTCGATGCTGCAGTAGTGTGTCTGGTTCTTTGACCTGAGGATGCATCGGCAGTTCACCTTGAGGGTGTTATAGTTTGACTACACCATTACTCGGTCTCCTAGCCATATGGAACCCTGAGGTGTATGTTGGCTATAGCATGTTCATTGTAGGAACTGGATTGCATCAAGATGGAATCTATCTACCTCGGTGGTAGAGGAGCAGCCCTATGATGATCATGAGAATCAAGTCCAGAAATCCATGGCCATGGTAGAGTGAAATAATAGAAAGAGTTTCTATTTAGATTTTCACATTGGACTCGAATCGAATGATTACATCATATGACAGAGACTAGGGTTTGACGAGTTCACCTTAACCCTAATCTGATCGGGGCTCAAGATAGAAGAACTTGAATCACACAGGTAGCTGCACCAAGAGGTTCGCATTCAGCTCTGATGGGGTGCCACCATATACTGCTAGGTGTCACTGGTGGATTTTGGGAGCAATTAGAATGATTTAGATGATCGATCATTCTAGCTGTTCGAATCAGAAGAGTTCTGATCCATCGAAAGGAGTTTCGATGATGTCGATGATAGAGATCATGACATATCCCATTACCATACAGAACTGAACCTAACTGGGTCACACAAACAAGGGTTTGAATCTGGTGATCATCAATTGAACTGATCTAGTTCAATTGATCTGAATGAGATTCAATTAGGTTCAAGGAAATCGTGCTAGCACTCGATTGAACCTAACGTTCTTCTTTTGCTATCATAAATAAGTTGTCCTGTCTGAGCCAAAGGAGTTTGTGCTCAATCAGAGGCCTTCATATGGTCTGACTGGAGGTTGTCCAAGTCAGAAAAGGTTGTCTTATTTTGTAAGACATTACCTGCCATTTTTGGTCACCTGCCATTTCTTGTTCTTTGACTTTGGTCAAAAGTCTACCTTTGACTGGTCAAACGTTGACCATTGACACTTTGACTTTTGACCACATGTCATGCACCTATTGGAGAGCTGGTGGGGGCCTGTCCCCCTGCCAGAACCTGGCAAGGAGAAGGGCGCACGCCACCCTAGGCGTGTGCCCAAGTTGGAGGCGCCTAGGAGTCCTTGTTGGACAAGGACTCCATCTCCTTTTTGGATTCCAATTAGAGTTCTTCTAAGAACCAACTTTGACTGGTCTTAGGCACCCTCTAAGGAGGAATCCAGGGGACTCTATTCCCACCAATCAGATTTAGATCTGATTTCACAAAGGGTTGTGATTGGTTGGGAAGAAGAGGAGTTGGATCACAGCTAGTCTATAAATAAGACCCTGCGCCCAACTCAGAATGAGATAAGAGATATGATGAATCAAGTTTCTCCATGCCCCAAGGCTGCCTCTCCCCTCCTTCTCCATGCCAAAGTCTCTTCTCCCCTTGCTCTCCACGTCCAAAAGGAGTTTTGGACCTTGGTTGGTGCGATTCAGATCAAAGAAAGGCGATCAAAAGCAAGAAGGCTGCGCTGCTGCAAAGGACGACTGCTGATCTTCAAAAGGAGTTTTGAAGATCCTCCAGATCAGATCCAGATCTAATTTTTGGAGGTGTGATAGAGAAGAAGAGGATCTCCAGATCCAACCCTGAGTGGATACCGGTAGAGGCCAGGCGCTTGCGTGGCTAGATCCAGAACCTTCCGCTGCAAACAGGATCATCAACAGGGTAATAGGATTACCCAGATCAGGTAAATTAAATTTGATTTAATTTATCTTATTTTATTTTATTTTATTAAAATAATAAGAATCAGATCTGAAACATATCAAGATCTGATTGGGATCAAGAGAAAAAATTTTTGAAATATATCTCTTGATCTGATCAGATCTGAACGAACCTGGACCGGGAAATCAGGATTTCCCTTCAACTGGTATCAGAGCCATGGTTCTAAAATTATTTAGATCTAATTTTAAATTTATTTTAATTAAAAAATAATTGATTTCAGATGTCACATGAGATGTGATCAGATCTGAAATCAGAAAAAATTAAAATTAAATAATTTGGATCTAAGATTAGAAGATATGCATGACTAGTTCTAGAATAGAATAGTTCTATAGAATAGTCTTGCATGTTTTTGATTTAATCTGATTAAATCATATTTTAGATCTTTTTATTTACTATTTTTTGATATTATAAGTGTTATAATAACATCTAAAAAATAGCAAATAAAAATTATTTAATTTTTAAATATCATATGAGATATGATTGATGCATGTCTAGACTAGTTGTAGAATAGTTCTACATAATTATCTAGATTAGAATTTATTTTGATTAGATCAATTTAAATCTAATTTTTTAGATTATTATGAGATAATTTAGATCTGAAAACATGCATGATTATGATACATGAGATGTATGCAAAATATGCCATGATTAGATCTAATTTATATATGAGATATATGATATAGATCTGATATTGTTTTGTAGTATTGAATGTTCCTGATTAAGGCGTTCCTCTTGGCCGTCCGGTCATAAGAATGAAGAAGGGTTTAAAGGCCCTCTCTTCCCATTCGATGGGGTGTTCTTATGATGTGTAGGGGTGCTGCGTGTTCGTCCTTAATCAGAAACCCAAAACTTACTTTCTGCAAAACCCTAGATCCTGAAACCCTAGGATTTATTGTGCATATTTTGTTTATGAACCCTACTTAATTAAGAATTAAGTTTATGGAATATTAATTAGGTCTAAAATTGAGAATTTCAGATCTAAGACATATTCATAATACTGGGTTCGGGCTTGGGTAGCTCAATTAGGTCTAAGCGGTTGATCAAACCGAATCAAGAGTTGGTTAGATGGGATCAACAATGCTTAAATTGACCAGCCTAATAGGATTAAGTCTGGGTCAAGATCGAGTCACGATCAAGCAAGACCTAATTAGGCTCAGAGGTTAGAGTCTGGATTGTAGGCTAACCCAATTGGTTCTGGACTCAACAATTTGGTGTCTAAGGTAAGTTTGGCATAGACGACCGACTGGATTTTTAATTGGAAGCTACTCGACCTGAATGCATTCTTGTACGAGTTAATGGCATATTCCTTCCACCGGATCTCACTTACCTGGCCATATCTGTTGACACAGTTCTGATCTGAGGTGGTCAATAATCCGAGCTAACCCATGCCACTAGGTTAGTCATAATTGTTATGACTAAGCCAAGTCTAGTTTAATGAGACCTGAATCAATTCTCCCTAAGAAAAGATTAAGTCTGAGGTCTTCCACCATTGTAGATGTGCGGGCCCTTCCCGGGGTTGATTGTTCTCGGCTGGATACAGTGGCTCAGTTGCACCGGGAAAAGATGCAACCATGTCTATTAGGCATTGGATGCTATGGGCTGGAGGATGAGTTGGGCTCAATATTTCCGGATACGGTGAGAGACTCAATTAGGAACCCAGTCTATGCAAATGGTGGGTCTGACTTAACTAAGGAGTGGATCAATATTTCGGATACGGTGAGATTCATGAATTAGAGACCAAGTTTGGGTGCACCATGATTAGAGAATCATTGAACAAGAGTTGTTCACTCATTGGCTAACCCATCACCAATAACTGTTAGGTGAGGTGATGAGTCAGTTGGTGAGACCGCACCACCCACTAGAAATCATTAATCGTGGAGATTTTCGCATCTCTACAGAGGGAGTGTAGGGATCCGAGAAAATAGTGGGAGCTAATTTGTTTAAAAATAAAATCCCTAAATAAATTGGTCAAGTCAAAATTACAGTATCTAACTAGAATCTTTGACTCTCTACAGGAAAATGTCTGCGTCCAACCCATTGGCACGTATCCTGGACACACATAGACTGACTGGACCCAATTATAAAGATTGGCTCAGGAACTACAAAATTGTTTTGGGTTCCGAGAAGTTAACCCATGTTTTGGACCAGGACCCTCCCACATTACCAGCCCGTCCATCTGTTGAACAGAGAGCGTCTCTGGAAAAATGGATTGACGAAGATAATAAGGCCAGATATTACATGTTGGGCTCGATGTCTGATGAGCTCCAGCGCCAACATGAGGATATCGGGACTGCTCGCCAAATGTTGGCTCACCTGCAGGAGATGTTTGGTGAACAGAGTCGCGCAGCCAAATATCAAGTCACGAAATGACTTTTTAAGGCTAAGATGCGTGATGGGCAGTCAGTCCAAGATCACTGTCTGACAATGATCAAGGACATGGAAGAGCTTGAGAAGCTCGGTGTGAAGTTGGACTTGGACCTGCAGAATGATATTATTCTGCAATCCTTGACTGATGCATATGGGCAATTCATCATGAATTACCACATGCATAAACTTCAGAATTCCTTGGCCGAGTTAATGAATATGCTGGTTACCGCTGAGCTTTCTATGAAAGGTTCTAAAGGCTCAGTTCTTGCTATGGAATGGACTTCTTCCAAAAGAAAGTCTTATGGAAAGAAAAAGAAGTCTGTGAAAAAGCAAAAGGTGGAAGGATCAAAGAAGAAGAAGGCAGAATCGAAGAAAAAGGCCGATGGCAAAGGAAAGTGTTTCCATTGCAACAGCGACGGCCATTGGAAGCGGAACTGCCCTACTTACCTGGCCACCCTGAAGAACAAGAAGGAAGGTCCTTCTGGAGGTATGCTCGTTATTGAGTCTAACCTTACGGATTTCTTCTGCATCCAGTTGGGTGCTTGACTCTGGTTCTAGTGCTCATCTGTGCACTTCTATGCAGGGTCTTGAGGATAGCAGGAGGCTGAGGGATGGAGACATGATCCTACGCATCGGTAATGGAGCAAGAGTTGCTGCAGTAGCCGTGGGAACATACCCTCTTCGATTACCATCTGGTTTAGACTTAGTTTTGAAAGACTGTTATTTATGTGCCTGCAGCTAGCAGGAATTTGATTTCTGTTTCATGCTTAGCACAAGAAGGTTATGTGATTCACCTTCTTTAAGGACCATTGTAACATTCTTTATGAAAGAAATAAAATTGCAAATGGTTTCCTTATTAATGGTCTTTATCAGCTACATATTGATGTACCTGTTCTAACTATCGAGCAAAACGTGAATGCCAAACGACCTAGGGATAGTCCAAACGATAGATATCTATGGCACCTGAGATTAGGTCATATAGCAGAAGATAGGATCAACAAATTGGAGAAAAATGGGCTATTGAGTCCATTGACTTCCGAGTCATATCCAACTTGTGAATCCTTGTCTTCAAGGCAAAATGACTAAACTCCCTTTTGTTGGACATGGGGAGAGGGCCACAGATCTCCTTGCCCTAGTACATACTGATGTGTGCGGCCCATTTGATGTGCCGGCTAGAGGCAATTTTGTCTACTTCATTACCTTTACCGATGATCTGTCTAGGTATGGGTATGTGTATCTTATGAGACACAAGTCTGAAGCTTTTGAAAAGTTCAAAGAATTCAGACATGAAGTAGAAAAACAAACTGGAAAACCCATTAAGGTTCTTCGATCAGATCGAGGAGGTGAATACCTTAGCCGGGAATTCCTAGACTATCTCAAGGAAAATGGCATAGTCTCTCAATGGACTCCACCAG
Organism: Cocos nucifera; assembly: GCA_006176705.1. NCBI lineage: Eukaryota > Viridiplantae > Streptophyta > Magnoliopsida > Arecales > Arecaceae > Cocos > Cocos nucifera. The sequence goes on along the minus strand of QRFJ01002791.1, from coordinate 119,376 downwards.
GAACACCTCAACTCAACGGGGTTTCAGAATGGAGAAATCGGACTCTATTGGATATGGTTCGATCCATGATGAGCTTCACAGACCTCCCTGATTTTCTTTGGGGACACTCATTGTTAACTTCAATCTATCTACTGAATAGGGTTCCCTCTAAAACCGTTCCTACCACACCGTATGAGATATGGCACGGTAAGAAACCAAGTCTGAGTCATCTCAGAATTTGGGGTTGTCCGGCTCATGTCAAAAGACAACAAGCGGACAAGTTAGAGTTTAGGTCCTTCAGAGCTCGATTCATAGGATATCCTAAAGAGTCATTAGGATACTATTTCTACATTCCAGAAGACCACAATGTGATTGTGAGTCGACATGCCATCTTTCTTGAAAAATAGTTTATTCAAGATAGCGGCATTGGAAAATAGATCAAGCTTGATGAGAAAGTCTCACAAGCAGAACGAGCTAAGGACCAAGTGGAACCAAATCAGGTTGAGCCAATAAGAACACTACCTCCTCCACCTCGTAGATCGGAAAAGAGTTTCCCGTCCCCCTGAAAGATACTTAGGTATTATTTCAGAGGATGTAGAGGAAATGTTCCTCGTAGGTAATGGTGCTCATGGTGATGATCCCAAAACCTACAACGAGGCGATATCAGATATCGACTCCGAGAAATGGCTAGAGGCAATGCAGTCAGAAATTGACTCGATGCACTCAAACCAAGTCTGGACCTTGGTAGATCCACCAGAAGGTATAGTACCTATTGGATGTAAATGGATCTTCAAGAGAAAGATTGGTGCAGATGGGAATGTGGAGACATTCAAGGCTAGACTGGTGGCAAAAGGTTATAGTCAATGCGAAGGCATTGACTATCAGGATACCTTTTTCCCAGTAGCTATGCTAAAATCCATCCGCACATTGCTTGCCTGTTGCAGCCTATTTCGATTATGAAATATGGCAAATGGACGTGAAAACGGCATTCTTAAATGGATATCTTGAGGAAGATATCTATATGGAACAGCCGCTAGGTTTCACATCCAGTGATACTGATCACAAGGTTTGCAAGCTGCAAAGGTCCATATATGGACTTAAGCAAGCATCTCGGAGCTGGAACACTCATTTCAATGATGTGATCAAAAAGTTTGGTTTCATCAAAAATGAAGAGGAACCATGTGTTTTCAAAAAGGGTCAGTGGGAGCGCTGTTGTCTTCCTCGTATTGTACGTGGATGACATCCTCCTTATTGGGAATGATATTCCCATGTTGACATCAGTCAAGATGTGGTTGTCCAAGGAATTCTCCATGAAAGACCTAGGTGAAGCATCCTTTATTCTAGGAATTAAGGTCTATAGGGATAGACCGAATAGGATGCTAGGACTTTCACAGAAGATGTACATAGAGAAAGTACTAAAGAGGTTTAGTATGGAAAACTCTAAGAGGGGATTAATACCCTTCAGACATGGTATTCATCTTTCCAAGAAGATGTGCCCCAGCACACCTGAGGAAATAGAACGCATGAGCAAGATCCCTTATGCTTCTGCAATAGGGAGCCTCATGTATGCCATGCTATGTACACGACCTGATATAGCCCATGCTGTGAGTGTCACAAGCAGATATCAGTCAAATCCAGGTGAAGAACACTGGACTTCTGTGAAATGTATCCTTAAGTACTTGAGAAGAACTAAGGATATGATGTTGGTCTTTGGTAACGGAGAACTCCTGGTCCAGGGATACACAGACTCGGACTTCATGTCCGATATAGATGATCGAAAGTCGACATCTGGCAGACTGTTTGTGCTGGAAGAGTTCCAAGCAAACGGTGATACCACCTCATCCGCGATTACCTCGAGAAGGGTTACGTCGAGGTCAAGAGAGTCAACTCCACAGATAATGTGGCAGACCCACTTACAAAGCCGTTGGGCCAGCAGAAGATCGAAGCCCACCTTGAGAAGATGGGACTTAGACTTGTAGCCAATTGGCTTTAGGACAAGTGGGAGATTGTTAGATATATGTGCCCTAGAAGCCAGAATTGGCTGACACTTGTAATACACTTCTAGGGGCAAAATTGTAATTTTGACTATAAAATCAATAAATGGGTTATTTTCTATCACATATGTGTATTTAGTGTCTGTGATACATCCTTTGAGTTAATGGTAATGATAATTCATATTTTCAAGAGTTGAAAATTTAAGACATGAATAATCATTATTAACTCATAAAATTGCTCCCGACCATAGGATCATCACGAGGATGGTGATTGATCCGGAAGGTTGGTGTACAATCGCTTCTCTTTAGTAGATGAGTCTTGAGTCTACGGTGTGGAGACACCGGAGCGAGAGTACAGGTACTCGTTAGAGAACGAGGGCACTGAGCGTGACCACCTCGAGTAGTCATTAGGGAGTCTACCTTCTCGTCAATGACTGACTCGATGCTGCAGTAGTGTGTCTGGTTCTTTGACCTGAGATGCATCGGCAGTTCACCTTGAGGGTGTTATAGTTTGACTACACCATTACTCGGTCTCCTAGCCATATGGAACCCTGAGGTGTATGTTGGCTATAGACATGTTCATTGTAGGAACTGGATTGCATCAAGATGGAATCTATCTACCTCGGTGGTAGAGGAGCAGCCCTATGATGATCATGAGAATCAAGTCCAGAAAGCCCATGGCCATGGTAGAGTGAAATAATAGAAAGAGTTTCTATTTAGATTTTCACATTGGACTCGAATCGAATGATTACATCATATGACAGAGACTAGGGTTTGACGAGTTCACCTTAACCCTAATCTGATCGGGGCTCAAGATAGAAGAACTTGAATCACACAGGTAGCTGCACCAAGAGGTTCGCATTCAGCTCTGATGGGGTTGCCACCATATACTGCTAGGTGTCACTGGTGGATTTTGGGAGCAATTAGAATGATTTAGATGATCGATCATTCTAGCTGTTCGAATCAGAAGAGTTCTGATCCATCGAAAGGAGTTTCGATGATGTCGATGATAGAGATCATGACATATCCCATTACCATACAGAACTGAACCTAACTGGGTCACACAAACAAGGGTTTGAATCTGGTGATCATCAATTGAACTGATCTAGTTCAATTGATCTGAATGAGATTCAATTAGGTTCAAGGAAATCGTGCTAGCACTCGATTGAACCTAACGTTCTTCTTTTGCTATCATAAATAAGTTGTCCTGTCTGAGCCAAAGGAGTTTGTGCTCAAATCAGAGGCCTTCATATGGTCTGACTGGAGGTTGTCCAAGTCAGAAAAGGTTGTCTTATTTGTAAGACATTACCTGCCATTTTTGGTCACCTGCCATTTCTTGTTCTTTGACTTTGGTCAAAAGTCTACCTTTGACTGGTCAAACGTTGACCATTGACACTTTGACTTTTGACCACATGTCATGCACCTATTGGAGAGCTGGTGGGGGCCTGTCCCCCTGCCAGAACCTGGCAAGGAGAAGGGCGCACGCCACCCTAGGCGTGTGCCCAAGTTGGAGGCGCCTAGGAGTCCTTGTTGGACAAGGACTCCATCTCCTTTTTGGATTCCAATTAGAGTTCTTCTAAGAACCAACTTTGACTGGTCTTAGGCACCCTCTAAGGAGGAATCCAGGGGACTCTATTCCCACCAATCAGATTTAGATCTGATTTCACAAAGGGTTGTGATTGGTTGGGAAGAAGAGGAGTTGGATCACAGCTTAGTCTATAAATAAGACCCTGCGCCCAACTCAGATTGTATGAGATACAGAGATTGATTGAGATCATAGTTTCCCACGCCCCAAGGCTGCCTCTCCCCTCCTTCTCCATGCCATAGTCTCTTCTCCCCTTGCTCTCCACGTCCAAAAGGAGTTTTGGACTTGGTTGGTGCGATTCAGATCAAAGAAAGGCGATCAAAAGCAAGAAGGCTGCGCTGCTGCAAAGGACGACTGCTCATCTTCAAAAAGAGTTTTGAAGATCCTCCAGATCAGATCCAGATCTGATTTTTGGAGGTGTGATAGAGAAGAAGAGGATCTCCAGATCCAACCCGAGTGGATACCGGTAGAGGCCAGGCGCTTGCGTGGCTAAGATCCAGAACCTTCCGCTGCAAACAGGATCATCAACAGGGTAATAGGATTACCCAGATCAGATAAATTAAATTTGATTTAATTTATCTTTTAATTTTATTTTATTAAAATAATAAGAATCAGATCTGAAACATATCAAGATCTGATTGGGATCAAGAAAAGTTTTTTTGAAATATATCTCTTGATCTGATCAGATCTGAAGGAACCTGGACCGGGAAATCAGGATTTTCCTTCAAGGACAGACATTACAAAATGGCTTGAGGAAATTAAGGTGTGATGTCAATATATTAGATATGTTGGGTTCAATGCAAGGTGTTGACATGGTTGAGATATATGTTGAGCACTAAGCAGATGCAGATGATACTCCTTCATCTAAAACAGGCAAGCAGAGCCCATAGGTGTGTATCCCCGTCACAGGGGGGAGATGCCACCTAAAAAAGATATGACTGCATAAACACTAAGAGGTCGGATAAAGAGATTGGCAATGAAAAAGGATAGGTGTCTCTAGGTTTAAACTTGATGAGAAATTGAAAGGGATTGAAGCTTCCACTTCAAAGTCTACAGTTGCCAGTGAAAGCAGTAGTGATGAATCATTTAGTCAGTTAAGTAATTTGGATGACGATGACGATGATCTTTTCAATGATTACGTAGATAGAGATATACTTAAGAAAGAGTTGAGATCTTGGGCACATCATTCTCGATCTCATGAGGGAGCTAATTTTTTTGGAGAGGTGTAGCTTATTGGTAGGAAATCAGATAGTAGTAGCAGCTTCCATCTCCACAGCTTGAGCAATGATAGTGATTTAGATGTTGGTATTTGGGGTTCTAAATATCCTGAATTCAATGAATCCATAGATGTTAAGAAGAATATTAAACTTTCAGTTGGAATGACTTTTAGGAATGTTGCACGATTTAGGAAGGTGTTGCGGCTTTATAGCATGCAAGAGGGTTTTGATTATGTGTACAAGAAGAACGAGGCTAGTTGGATAACTACTATATGCAAACTTGCATGTGGGTGGAGGATTCATGCTTCTCCTATACAGAGGGAGCTCACCTATCAAATAAAGACATTCCAACCTGTACATAACTATGGATGGCAATTTCAGAATCACAATATCACATCCACCTTTTTAGCAGAGAAGTATCTTGATGAGATTAGAAGTGACACAAAATAGAGTGTCAAGGACTTTCGAGAGCAAGTCAGGAGGGATATGAAAGTTTTTGTTTCGAGGGCACAGTGCTATAGAGCCAAAAGCAGAGCATTGGATATTATTTAGGATAGTCACAGAGAGTAGTATGCCTATTTGTGGGAATACTGTTAGATAATCAAACAAACTAATCTTGGAAGCATGATGTTATTGGATGTTAGGAGGCCCAATGAGAGTAGCTAGCCTATTTTTAGAAGGTTATATACTATTGTCTTGCAGCATGTAAGCAGGGCTTCACTAAAGGCTACAGACCTATTATTGGTTTGGATAGTTGCCACTTGAAGGACTCTTTTGGAGGGTAACTTTTAGCTATAGTGGGGAAGGATGGAAATGAAAATATTTTTCCTATTGCATGGGTTGTTGTAGAGGCCGAGATGAAAGACAGCTGGAGTTAGTTTTTAACCAGCTTACTATAGGATATTGATCCATTAGAAGAGCATGGATGGACCTTTATGTTTAACAGACAAAAGGTTTGTTTGTCTTATTAAAAAAACTTGTTCAATTCTCTTATCACTTAATTTTTTACATAATTTATTTTTTTCAATTCTGGTATAGGATCTTGTGGAGACTTTCTAGAATGTTATTCCTACTACTGATCATAGATTTTGTGTGCAACACTTATACGCCAATTTTAAAATTGCTGGATTTAAGAACAAGAACTATAGAGATGCCATTTGGAAGTGTACCAAGGCTAACACACTTCTGGACTTTGAGATTGCCATGAAGGAGCTGCGATAGTTTGATGGGATAGCATGGTAGTGGCTCTGACAACATCCCTCAGAGCTATGGTTGAGGCATGCTTTCAGTATTAGAAGCAAGTCTAGCATGCTCTTGAACAACATATGTGAGTCATTCAATAAGTATATCATTGATGCTCGAGACAAGCCTATTATCACCTTGTTGGAGACTATTCAAAGGCTAATGATGCAATGGTTTTAATCTAAAAGAGAATGCTTGTACAAAATTATAGGAACCCTATGTCCTAAGATTCAAAAAAAAATTGAAGAAAGCAAAGTTGGAGGCCATGGATTGCCACTACATATGGGGAGGAGGCCATAGATTCGAAGTTGAGCATCACAATGATAGATTTGTTATTGATTTAGAGGAGAGTATATGTGGATGTAGGGTATGAGATTTAACTGGCATTCCATGTTGCCATGCTGTAGTAGCTATTATATATGTTTGGAAGGAAGCAGAATATTTTGTTAGTGCATGGTATACTAAAGCAACATGGGCATTGATCGATGAACATATCATCGAGCCGATATCAAGTATGAGATCTTTGCTAAGGATAGAATATCCCATTGTATCCTCCCTTCCCTAAGAGCTCTTTTAGGTGGACCCAAGAAGGAAAGAAGAAAAGAAAAGGATAAGCCAAAAGATTCTAGTAGATATAGATGGAGGGGTACATCCTTAAGGTGTAAGAATTGCCAATAGTGGAGCCATAACTCCAGGATTTGCAAGGGCCCTAGGAAGGACAAGGTGAATAAGAAACAAGATACCACTACATCTAGTCAAACTAGGAGCCAAATTAGTAGAAAAAAAGAGAGATCACAAGTACGTTTACATTTTATATTGAAATTAGCAAACATTTACTTATCTTTTTGTACTTTTTTTATAGGCTAAATACAGTAGGAGAAGGAAGAAGACAGCAACTTCTGTGGATACATCCTCTCAACCTCTATCCTCATAACTAGGAACTACTTTCTCTCAACCAACACCCTCCCAGCCAGCTCCTTCCCAATCTCTGTCGTCACAGCTAGAAGCTACTTCCTCCCAGCCAGCACCCTCCCAGCCAGCTCCCTCCCAACCTGCTTATTCTTTCTCATAGCTAGCTCACTCCCAGATAGCAGCATATTAGGGCCATCTAAGATGTATCAAGGCCATTTTGGTTGTATCAAGTAAACAAAAAACTATTTTTTCCATCATAGGATCGTTCAGATCTCATCAGATTTGTAGAAATATTTTTTAAAAAAATTTTACTTAATCTAATTAGATCTAAGATATCTCAGATCCGATCCTAAAGATCTAATATTAAAATAAAAATAAATATTTAATTTAATTTAATTTCATACCTTATTCGGATAATCTAATTATCCTACTGATGATCTAGCTGTTCTTGAGGTTCTGGATCTTAGCCATGTAAGCGCCTGACCTCTACCAGTATCCACTCAGGCTGGATCTGAAGGACTTCTCCTATTGAATCATGATTCTAGAGATCAAATTTGGATTTGATCTGAAGAACCTTCAAAAGAGTCTTCAAAGATAGCACATTCATCTCTCAAGCGAAAGCCATCTTCTTCCTGATCTATGCGCCAAATCTCCTTGAAATTTTACTAAAATTATGCCCAACTCCTTGGACATGGAAAAGGAAGAGAGAGGATTAGAGGGAGAATGAAAGATAGGAGGGACAGCCTTGTGGCATGGTGAATAGGTGTGATCTCTCAACCCTAGGCGTAGATAGGGTTTAAATAGACCTTACTTCACCATGTAGTGCCACATAGGTCTGACCAATCATATTGCTTGGATTAATTAGATCTTAATCTCATTGGTGGAGTGTTGTCATCTGATCCAATCAGATTAGAGACCCCTCAAAGCCCTCCAAAGGTGACACTAATACTAGATAGAGATAAAGACTTAGGCACCCAATAATTTAAACTCAGCTAGCAACCCTTGGAGTCCCATCTGTATGGGACTCCTCTTCTCTTCATGCGCGCATGCTAACTAGGGGCGTGCGCACACTTTTGTGCATGGAATCCAAGTGGGTGTGCACTCCAAGGAGATGTCCAAAGGGGCGCATGCCCCTACCTCTTTCTTTTTGGCATTGAGACATCTCATGTCTCGATAGTGATAGAAAATGATAGGTGGCGACAGGATTTAGCAGGTATTATCTTATTTTCATTTAATGGATTAAGATAATCCTTTTTTGACCTGAACAAACTTCAGTCAGTCAAAGATAGACCCATACAGGGTTCTTTGATGAGTCCAAACCAATTTGGATCATCCGAGATGAACCAAAAAAATTACAGAAGAAAAATGTTAGGCTCAATCATGTACTAGCATGATTTTTTTGAACCTAATTTGATCTAATTCAAGTCAATCGAATTAGGTTAGCCCAATTGATGATATCTAGATCCAAATTCTTATTTATATGATTCAGTTAGATTCAGTTTCATATAGTAATAGGATATGTCACGATCTCTATCATCGACATCATCGAAATATCTTTCGATGGATCAGAACTTTTTTGATTCATACAATTAGAATGATCGATCATCAGCATCATTCTAATTGCTCCTAAAATCCATCAATGACACCTAGCAGTATATGGTGGCAAGCCATCAGAACCAAAAATGAATCTCTCAATGTAGCTACCTATGTGATTGGACTTTTCTATCTTGAGCTCCAATAGGATTAGGGTTAAGATGAACTCGTCAAACCCAACATCCGTCATATGAATTAATCATTTGATTCGAGTTCGATGTGAAAATCTAATAGAAACTCTTTCTATCATCTTCACACTACCATGGTCATGGGCTTATGGACTCAATCTCATGATGATCATTGAACAACTCCTCATCTACTGAGGTAGATAGATCCCTTATTGGTGTAATCCAATTCCTATAATGAACATGCTATAGCCAACATACATCTCAAAATTTCGAATGGCTAGAAGATCGAGCTATGGTATAGTCAAACTATAACACCCTCAAGGTGAACTACCGATGTATACCAGGTTAAAGAACCAGACACACCACTATAGCATTGAGCCAATCATCGATGAGAAGGTAGACTCCCTTATGATTGCTCGAGATGGTCATGCTCAGTGCTCTCATTCTCTAATGAGTATCTGTACTCTCATTTTGGTGTCTCCACAGCATAGACTTAAGACTCATCTATCCTAAGCAAGCAATCGTACACCAATCTTTCTTTTTGATCACCATCCTCATGATGATCTTATATTCAGGAGCAGTTTATGAGTTAATTATGAAAATTCATGTCTTAAATTTTTAACTCTTAAAAATATGAATTATGATTATCATTAACTCAAAGAATGTATCACAGACACTTTAAATACACACTGTGAAAGAAAATAATTTTTTTATTAATTTATAGTTAAAATTATAAAATTGCTTATAGAAGTTTATTATAAGTGTTAGCCAATCTGGCTTTTAGGACACACATCTAACAAACTTTCACTTGACCTAAAGCTAATTGGCTGCAAATCTATGTCACATCTTCTCTAAGTAGGCTTTGATCTTTTGTTGGACTAAAATCTTCTCTAAGTACTCTAGGTGTAGATAGGATTTAAATAGACCCTGCCGCGCCATGCAGTGCCACATAAGTTCGACCAATTATATTGCTTGGATTAATCAGATCTTAATCTGATTGGTAGAGTGTTGTCATCTAATCCAATCAGATTAGAGACCCCTCAAAGCTCTCCAAAGGTGGTGCAAATACTAGATAGAGATAAAGACAAAGACTTAGGCGCCCAATAATTTGAACTCATCAAGCAACCCCTAGTGTCCCATATGTATGGGACTCCGCCTCTTCTCTCCATGTGCGCATACCAACTAGGGGCGTGCGCACACTTTTGTGCATGGAATCCAAGGGGGTGTGCACCCCAAGAAGATGTCCAAAGGGGGTACATGCCCCTACCTCTTTCTTTCCAGCATTGAGATATATCATGTCTCGACAGTGAAAGGAAATGGTAGGTGGCAACATGATTTAGCAGGTATTGTCTTATTTCTATCTAATGGATTAAGACAACTTTTTTTTAACTTGGACAAGCTCCAGTCAGTCAAAGACAAATCCATACAAGATTTCTTAGTGAGCCCTAAATCAATTTGGCTCATTCGAGATGAATTAGAATGAGTACAGAAGGAGAATGTTAGGCTCAATCATGTGCTAGCACGATTTTTTTGAACCTAATTAGATCTAATCCAAATCAATCAAATTGGGTTAGCCCAATTGATGACATTTAGATCCAAACTTTTGTTTGTGCGATCCAGTTAGGTTCAGTTTCGTATAATAATGGGATATGTTCGCAATCTCTATCATCGACATCATCGAAATACCTTTTCGATGGATTAGAATTTTTTTGATTCATACAATTAGAATAATCAATCATCAGGATAATTCTAATTGCTTTCCAAAATCTACCAATGATACCTAGTAGTATATGGTGACAATCCATCATAACCAAAAATGAACCTCTCGGTGTAGCTACCTATATGATTGGGTTCTTCTATCTTGAGTCCTGACGGGATTAGGGTTAAGGTAAACTCATCAAACCCAACATCCATCATATGGATTAATCATTTAATTCGAGTCCGATATCAAAATCTAATAGAAACTCTTTCTATCATCTTTACACGGACCATGGCTATGGGCTTATGGACTTAATCTCATGATCATCATAGGGCTACTCCTTATCTACTGAGGTAGATAGATCCCTTATTGGTGCAATCCAATTTCTACAATGAAAATGCTATAACCAACATACACCTCAAGATTCCGATTGGTTAGAAGATCGAGTTATGGTATAGTCAAACTATAACACCCTCAAGATGAACTACCGATGCACATCAGATCAAAGAACTAGGCACACCACTACAGTATTGAACCAGTCATCAATGAGAAGGTATACTTTCTTATGACTGCTCAAGGTGGTCATGCTCAGTATTCTTATTCTCTAACAAGTATCTGTACTCTCACTTTGGTATCTTCATATCGTAGACTCAAGACTCATCTATCCTAAGTAAGCGATCATACACCAATCTTTCTTTTCGATCACCATCCTCATGACGATCCTATATTCAGGAGTAGTTTATGAGTTAATTATGAAAATTCATGCCTTAAATTTTCAACTCTTAAAAATATGAATTATGATTATCATTAACTCAAAGGATGTATCACAGATACTTTAAATATACACTGTAAAAGAAAATAATTTTTTTATTAATTTATAGTCAAAATTATAAAATTGCTCATAGAAGTTTATTATAAGTGTTAGCCAATCTGGCTTCTAGGACACACATCGAACAAACTCCCACTTGACCTAAAGCTAATTGGCTGCAAATCTATGTCCCATCTTCTCTAAGTAGGCTTCGATCTTCTGCTGGTTGAAAGACTTCATCAGTGGATCTACTGCTTTGTCCATGGAGTTGACTCTCTTGATCTCGACATAATTCTTCTTAAGGTAATCATGAATTACGTGAAATCGCTACTCGATGTACTTGGATTTTTTATGAGACCTCGGCTCCTTAGCTAGGGCTATGGTACTATTATTGTTGTAGTATAGAGAGACGACATCCGATGGCATCCTCCAAGCTCTGTAGCGAACTTCTTATACCAAAATATCTCCTTCGCATCTTTTGACGTAGCAATGTATTCTGCTTCCATGGTGGAGTCTGCTAACACCATCTGCTTGGAACACTTTTAGCTAATAGTTCCACCATTGCATATAAAAGGACTTCTAGATGTCGACTTTCGATCATCCATTGTCGGATATAAAATTCGACTTCTAGATGTCCCTGGATTTTCGATGATCTATATCGGACATAAAATTTGAGTCTGTATACATATCCTTAGTCCTTCTTAAGTACTTAAGGATACATTTCATAGAAGTTCAGTGCTCTTTGCCTGAATTCGACTGATACCTGCTCGTGACACTCATAGCATGAAAAATATTAGGTCATGTACATAGCATGGCATATATGAGGCTCTCTATTGCTGAAGCATAAGGGATCTTGCTAATGTGTTCAATCTCCTCAGATGTGCTAGGGCACACTTCTTGGAGAGATGAACGCCATATCTAAAGGATACTAGATCCCTTTTGGAGTTTTTCATGCTAAATCTCTTTAGCACTTCTTCTATGTACATCTTCTATGAAAGTCCTAGCATCGTATTCGATCTATCTCTATAGTTCTTAATTTTTAGAATAAAAGATTAGTTCTTAATTTTTAGAATAAAAGATGCTTCTCCTAGGTCTTTCATAGAAAATCTTTTAAACAACCATATTTTGATCATGATCAATATGAAAATATCATTCCTAATTAAAAGGATATCATCCATGTACAATGAGGAAGACAACAATGCTCTCATTGACTTTTTTGAAAACACATATCTCCTTATTTTTGATGAAACCAAATGATTTGATCACATCATTGAAATGAGCATTCCAACTCCGAGATGCTTGCTTAAGTCCATATATGAATCTTTACAACTTGCATATCTTGTGATCACCATCACTGGATGTGAAATCAAGTGGCTGTTCCATATAGATATCTTTCTCAAGATATTTATTTAAGAATATCATTTTCACATCCATTTGCCATATTTCATAATCAAAATAGGCTGCAATAGCAAGCAACGTGCGGATGAATTTAAGCATGGCTACTGGCGAAAAGGTATCTTTATAGTCAATGCCTTCGCGCTAACTATATTCTTTTGCTATGAGCCTTGCTTTGAATGTCTCTACATTTTTATCTGCACCTATCTTTCTCTTGAAGATCTATTTACATCTAATAGATACTATACCTTAAGGTGGATCTACCAAAGTCCAGACTTGGTTCGAGCGTATTGAGTCAATCTCTGACTCCATTGCCTCTAACCATTTCTCGGAGTCGATATCTAATATTGCCTCATCATAGATTTTGGGATCATCATCATGAACCCCATTTTTCATGAGAAATATCTTCTGAAATAGTACCTAAGTACCTTTCAGAAGGATGAAAAATCCTAGTTAATTTTCAAGATGGAGGTAGTATTTAGACTGGCTCAATCTGACTAGATTCTATAGATTTCTTAGCTCGTTGCTATTTAGAGATCTTCTTCTCGAGCCTAATCTATCTTTCGATGCTACCATCTTGAATAAATTATTTTTTAAAAAAATGGCATGTCGACTCACAATCATATTATGGTCTTCTGGAAGATAGAAATAATCTTCTAACGACTTTTTAGGATATCCAATGAACTGAGTTCTAAAGAACCTAGATTCTAACTTATCCGCCTACTATCTCTTGACATGAGCCGGATAATTCCAAATTCTGAAGTAACTTAGATTTGATTTCTTATCATGCCATATCTCATACGGTGTGATAGGAATGATTTTAGAAGAAATCTTATTCAATAAATATATTATAGTCATTAGACTATGTCTCTAAAGAAACTCAAGGAGGTTCGTGAAGCTCATCATGGATCGAACCACATCTAATAGGATCTAATTTCTTCATTCTGAAATCCTATTGAGTTGAGATGTTCCAAGTGGAGTCCATTATGAGATTATGCCATTATCTTTAAGATAGTCCAAAAATTTTTGACTAAGATATTCACCTCCTCGATCTGATTGAAGAATCTTAATGAATTTTTCTATTTATTTTTCTATTTCAAGTCTGAATTTTTTGAACTTTTCAAAGATTTCAGACTTATGTCGCATCAAATATACATATCCATATCAAAATAAATTATCGATAAAGATAATGAAGTAGATATAATTGTCTCTAGCCGACATATCAAATGGGCTACACACATCAGTGTGTACCAGAACAAGCAGGTCTATGACCCTTTCCCCATGTCCTATAAAAGGAAATTTGGTCATTTTGCTATGAAGGCATGATTCATAAATCGGATATGACTTGAAAGTCAACGAACTCAATATCCTAGATTTCTCTAATTTATTGAGCCTATCATCTGTTATATGACTTAGCCTAAGGAGCCAAAGATACCTATCATTTAGACTATCCTTAGGTCGCTTTGATCCTATGGCATTCACATTTTGCTCGATATTAAAAATAAAAACATCAATATATAACTGATGGAGACTATTTATAAAAAAACCACTTGCAATTTTATTTTTTTCAAAAAAAATATTATAATGGTCCTTAAAAAAACTAATTACATAGCCTTCCTGTGCTAAACATGAAATAGAAATTAAATTTCTGCTTGCTGCAGGCACATAAAAACAGTCCCTTAAGTACTAAATCTAATCCTGATGGTAGTCGAAGAGGGATAGGATTTTCCCATGGATCACAGCAGCAACTCTTGCTTCTATTTCTAACGTGCAGGATCACCATCCCTTAGCCTCTTACTTTCCTCAAGACCCTGCATAGAAGTGTATAAATAAGCACTTGAACTAAAGTCAAGCACCCAACTAAATGTAGAAGAAAACGTAAGGTTAGATTTTATAACGAGCATACCTCCAAAAGGACCTGCCTCCTTCTTGTTCTTCAGGTATAGAGGGCAGTTCCGCTTTCAATGGCCATTGATGTTGCAATAGAAATATTTTTCTTTGTCCATGGTCTTCTACTTCGGCTCTTCCTTCTTCTTCTTCTTCTTCCACTTTTTGTCTTCTGCTTCTTTGTAGACTTCTTCTTCTTTCCAAAATTTTTTTTTTGGAGGAAGTCTGCTACACAGCAAGCACTGATTGCTTTGAACCTTTCAAAGAAAGCTCAACAATAACCAGCATATTCATCAATTTGGCTAGAGTATATTGCAGCTCATGCATATGAAAGTTCATGATGAACTTTTCATATGCATCAGTCAAGGACTGCAAGATCACATCAATTTGTAAGTTCCTATCCAGCTTGACACTGAGCTTCTCAAGCTCTTCTAAGTTCTTGATCATCATCAGACAAAGATCTTTGATTGACTATCCATCACACATTTGAGCCTTAAATAGTCTTCTTGTGACTTTATACTTGGCTGCACGACTCTTCTCACCAAATAGCTCTTGTAGGTGAGCCAACATTTGACGAACAGTCTTGATGTCCTCATGTTGGCGCTGAAGTTCATCAGACATCGAGCCCAACATGTACTACCTAGCTTTATTGTCTTCATTCATCCACCTTTTTAGAGATGCTCTTTATTCGATCGATGGACGGACTGGTAAGGTGGGAGGTTTCTGATATAATACATAAATTAACTTTTCAAAATTCAAAATAATTTTATAGTTCTAGAGCCAATCCATGTAATTGGTTTTGATCAATTTATGGGGGGCCCAAGATACGGGCTAGTGGGTTGGATGCAGATATTTTTTTATAGAGAGTCAAAGTTTCTAGTTAGATTTTATAATAAAACTTGATTAATTTATTTAGAAATTTTATTTTTAAATAAATTAGACTTCCACTATTTTCTTGGATCCCTACACTTTCTTGGTAGAGATGCAAAAATCTTCATGATTAATTGATTTCTAGTGGATGGTGTAGCCCACCGATTGGCTCACCACCTCACCTAATAGTTATTGATGATGGATCAATCGATGAGTGGAGAACTCTTGTCCAATGATTCTTTAATCATAGTGCACCCAAACCTAATCTCTAATTCATGAAGCTCACCGTGCTCAGAATATTGCTCCACTCCTTAGTTAAGTCAGATCCATCATTTGCATGAATTAGATTTTTGATTGGATCCCTCATCGTATCTAGAATATTGAGCCCAATCTATCCTCCAACTTGTAGCATCCATGCCTAATAGATATGGTTGTATCTTTCTAGTAAAACTGAATCACTGTAACTAGTCGAGAATAAGCAACCCCGGAAAGGGCCCGCACATCTATAATGATGGAAGATCTATGACTTAATATTTTTTTAGAAAGATTTGATTGAGGTCTCTTTAAACTTGACTTGATTTAGTCATAATAATTATGACTAACCTAGTGGCATGGATTAACTCGAATTGTTAGCCACCTCTAATTAGAACTAGGTTGACCGAAATGGCCAGGTAAGTGAGATCGGTGGAAGGGATATGCCATTAACTTGACAAGAATGCATTCAAGTCGAGTAGCTTTCAATTAAAAATCTAATTAGGTTAGACTTACTTTAGACACAAAATTATCAAACCAGAACCAATCAGGTTAGCCTACAATCCAGGCTCAAACCATGGAGCCAAATTAGGTTTTGACTTGGTCAACCACATGTGACTGTGTGTCGACCTTGGTCCAGACTTAATTGTATTGGACTGGTCAATTCTAAGTATTTTCGATCCCACCTAACCAACTCTTGATTTGATTTGATCAACCGCTAGACCTAATTGAGCTACTCCAGCCCAAACCCAAATTTATGAAGATATCTTAGATCTTAAAATTCATAATTTTAGACCTAATTAGTTTCATAATCTTAATTCTTAATTATATTTGGGTTCATAAATAGAAACATGCAAAAATCCTAGGATTTCAGGATCTAGGATTTTGCAGAAAAGTAAGTTTTCGATTTCTGATTAAGAAAAATGCACTACACTCCTACACACCATAAGAGCATCCTATCAAATGGAAAGAGAGGGCCTTTAAATCTTTTTTACTCTTATGATTGGAAGGCCAAGGGGAATATCTTAATCAAAAATAATAACTAAACTACAAAAGATTAAGATCTATAACATATATCAAATATAAGATCATAGATTTATTCATGCATGTTCCGTATATATCTCATTTATCATTTATTAAAATATAAATGTATGCTTTTAGATCTGATATATCACATACAATATCTAAAAAATAAAGTTTTAAATTGATTATATCAAATAAAATCTATTATTGATAAATCATAGAACTATTCTACAACTAGTCTAGGCATGCATCATTTATATCTCATATAAAATTTTAAAATTTTATTTTTTATTTTTAGATCTGATTATAATATTTATAATATCAAAAAATAGAAGCAAAAAGTCCTAAAAAAAAATTTAATCATATCAAAATGGAAAGGCTACACTAGACTACACATAGAATAATTCTATACCTAGTCTAGACATATATCTCATACGACATTGATATGAATCTAAAATTTAATTTTCTAATTTTAGATTTGATCATATCTGATGTGATATCTAAAATTTTAAATATTTAATTATAAATTATAATAAAAATTTAATCTAAAATAGATCTGTAGAGCTGCAAACGTAGCTCGGATACCATTTGAAGGAAAAACTACTTTTTTTGTCATAGGACGTTCAAATCCGATCAAGTTTGTAGGGATATTTTAAAATTTTTTTTTACTTAATTTAATCAGATCTGAGATATCTTAGATCTAATTCTATAAATTTGATATTAAAATTAAAATTAAAATTAAATTAAATCTAATTTCATACCTTATTTGGGTAATCTGATTATTCTATTGATGATCTAGATGTTCCTGAGGTTCTAGATCTTAGCCATGCAAGTGCCTGATCTCTATCGATATTTACTTAGGCTAGATCTGAAGATCTTCTCCTTCTGACTCATGACTCTAGAGATCCAATCTGGATCTGATCTGAAGAACCTTCAAAAGAGTCTTCAAAGGTAGCACGTTCGTCTCTTAAGCGAAAGCTGTCTTCATCCTGATCTATGTGCCAAATCTCTTTGAAACATTACTAAAATTATGCCCAACTCCTTGGGCATGGAGGAGGAAAAGAGAGGATCAGAGGGAGGCATGGAAGATGGGAGGGGCAGCCTTGCAGCATGGTGAATAGGCATGATCTCTCAGCCCTAGGCGCTGATATGGTTTAAATAGACACTGCTGCACCATGCAGTGCCACACAAGTCCGACCAATCATATTGCTTGGATTGATCAGATCTTAATATGATTGGTAGGGTGTTGTCATTTGATCCAATCAAATTAGAGACCTCTCAAAGCCCTCTAAAGGTGGCACCAATACTAGATAGAGATAAAGACTTAGGTGCCCAACAATTTGAATTCATCAAGCAACCCCTGGAGTCCCATACAAATGGGACTCCTCTTCTCTCCATGTGCACAAGCCAACTAGGGGCGTGCACACACTTTTGTGCATGGAATCCACGGGGGCATGAGCCCCAAGGAGATGTCCAAAGGGGGCACATGCCCCTACTTTTTTTTCTGCATTGAGATATCTCATGTCTCGATAGTGATAGGAAATGGCAGGTGGCGACAGGATTTAGTAGGTGTTATCTTATTTCTATCTAATGGATTAAGATAACTTTTTTCTGACTTGGACAAGCTCCAGTCAGTCAAAGACAAATCCATACAAGGTTTCTTGGTGAGTCCAAATCAATTTGGCTCATCCGAGATGAACTACAATGATTACAGAAGAAGAATATTGGCTAAATCATGTGCTAACACAATTTTCTTGAACCTAATTAGATCTAATCCAAATCAATCAAACTGGGTTAGCCTAATTGATGACATTCAGATCTAAATCCTTGTTTATGTGACCTAGTTAGATTCAGTTCCATATGGTAATGGGATATATCACAATCTCTATCATCGACATCATCGAAATACTTTTCGATGGATCAGAATTTTTTTGATTCATACAATTAGAATGATTAATCATCAGGATCATTCTAATTACTCCAAAAATCTATCAGTGATACCTACCGGTATATAGTGGCAAGTCATCAGAATCAAAAATGAACCTCTCAGTATAGCTATCTATGTGATTGGGTTCTTCTATCTTGAGCCCCAACAAGATTAGGATTAAGGTGAACTCGTCAAACCCAACATCCATCATATGGATTAATCATTCGATTCGAGTCCGATGTAAAAATCTAATAGAAATTCTTTCTATCATCTTCACACTACCATGGTCATGGGCTTATAGACTCAATCTCATGATCATCATATGGCTACTCCTCATCTATCGAGGTAGATAGATCTCTTATTGGTGCAATCCAATTTCTACAATGAACATGCTATAGCCAACATACACCTCAGAATTTTGAATGGTTAGGAGATCAAGTTATGGTATAGTTAAACTATAACAATCTCAAGATGAACTTCCAATGCACCTTAGGTAAAAGAACCAGACACATCACTGTAGAATTGAGCCAGTTATCGATGAGAAGGTAAACTCCTTTATCACTGCTAGAGGTGGTCACGCTCAATGCCCTCATTCTCTAACGAGTATCTATACTCTCACTTCATTATCTCCACACCATAGACTCAAGACTCATCTATCTTAAGAAAGTGATTGTACACGAACCTTCTGAATCAGTCACCATCCTTGTGATGATCCTATGGTTAGGAGTAGTTTATGAGTTAATTATGAAAATTCATGCCTTAAATTTTCAACTCTTGAAAATATGAATTATGATTATCATTAACTCAAAGGATGTATCATAGACACTTTAAACACATGAAGATAGAAAATAATTTTTTTATTAATTTATAGTTAAAATTATAAAATTGCTCCTAGAGGTGTATTACAAGTGTTAGCCAATCAGCTTTTAGGGTACACATCTAATATCAAGGCCATTTTACTTGTATCAAGGTTATTTTTGTTGTATTAAAGCTATTTTTTAATGTATTAAGGATTCATTATATTTTGTATGAATTTTTTAATCCACTTGGGTGTATTTGGGTTATTCTATCCATGCTCTGGTACATTATCTTGCCTTGTAAAACATTATGAAATAATTTGAGCCATTTTGAATACTTGTGATACATTGTGATTTGTCAACCAAACTTTACATATTTTTTGTAAAACTTTATTAAAAGTTATGATATTTTGATGTGTGTGATTAAAATAGATCTTATCGGTATCCTGAAACTACATAAGATAATGTGCCCCTATTTATTTTTTCTGAAAATAGGAGGTGTATATTCAACACTTCTGTAGTATAGGGGGTGTAAGCATAACATATATAAAATTTTAGAGGTGTTCATTGAAACTTTTTAATATAATAAGGGATAAGATTGAGAGTCTTAGAGAAGTTCAAGGAGGGATATTTATAGATTCTTAAAGTAATTCAAACTATTATTTTATGATATTCTAACTTCAGCATAAATCTGGATGTGATGTATAAACATCATAAGTAATATTTTAGGTTACTGATTGAATATCATTTATGTTAGATATGTGTGTCCTAGAAGCCAGAATTGGCTGACATTTGTAATACACTTCTAGGAGCAAAATTATAATTTTAACTATAAATAATAAAATAGATTATTTTCTATCATAAATGTGTATTTAGTATCTGTGATACATCCCTTGAGTTAATGGTAATGATAATTCATATTTTCAAGAGTTGAAAATTTAAGACATGAATTTTCATTTATTAACTCATAGCATGCTCCTGACCGTAGGATTATCATGAGGATGGTGATTGATCTGAAAGATTGGTGTACAATCACTTCTTCATAGTAGATAAGTCTTGAGTCTACGGTGTAGAGATACCAGAGCAAGAGTATAGATACTCGTTAGAGAATGAGGGCACTGAGTATGACCACCTCGAATAGTCATAAGAAAGTCTACCTTCTTGTCGATGACTGACTCGAAGCTACAGTGGTCTGTCTAGTTCTTTGACTTGAGGTACATCGGTAGTTCACTTTGAGGGTGTTATAGTTTGACTACACCATGACTCAATCTTCTAGCCATTTGAAATCCTGAGGTGTATGTTGGCTATAGCATATTCATTATAAGAATTGGATTACACCAAGAGGAAATCTATCTATCTCGGTGGATGAGGAGCAGTCCTATGATGATCATGAGAATCAAGTCCATAAGCCCATGGCCATAGTAGAGTGAAATAATAGAAAGAGTTTCTATTAAGGTTCTCACATCGGACTTGAATTGAATGATTAAATCATATGATAGAAATTAGGGTTTGACGAGTTTACCTTAACCCTAATCTGATCGGGGCTCAAGATAGAAGAACTTAATCACACAAGTAGCTGCATTGAGAGATTTATTTTTAATTTTGATGGGTTGCCACCATATACTGCTAGGTGTCATTGGTGGATTTTGGGAGTAATTAGAATGATTTAGATGATCGATCATTCTAGTTGTCTGAATTAAAAGAGTTTTGATCCATCGAAAGGAGTTTTGATGATGTCGATGATGGAGATCACAACATATCCCATTATCATATAGAACTGAACCTAACTAGATCACACAAATAAGGGTTTAGATCTATATATCATCAATTGGACTAGCTCAGTTCAATTGATTTGAATTAGATTCAACTAGGTTCAAGGAAATCATGCTAGCACACGATTGAACCTAATGTTCTTCTTTTATTATCATTAAAAGTTATCTCGACTGAGCTAAATGAGTTTGTGCTCACTCAAGTACTTTTACTTGGTCTAATTGGAGCTTGTCCAGGTCAAAAAATGATTGTCTTAATTTATGAGATAAATTTAAGACAACACCTGCCATTTTTCATCACCTACTAATTATTGTCCTTTGACATTGGTCAAACGTTCATCTTTGACCCTTGGACATCTGCCCATGTGTCATGCACTTATTGGAGAGTAGATAGAGGCTTATCCCCTTACTAGAAATTGAAAAGAAAGGGGGTGCATGCCTAGGGAGGCATGCACCCATGGATAGGGATGCCTAGAGTTCCATACGGATGGGACTCCAGGTTGCTTCTTGGATTCTACTTAGGTGACCCCTAGCCATAGACTTTGGCCGATCTTAGGCACCATCTAAGGATGAATTAGTGGGGCTCTTATCTGATTGGATCAGGTGATGTCATGACATCAATGAGATTTAGTTCTGATTGCATGAAGCAATGTGATTGGCCAGGATGATGTGGCACTGCATGGCGTAGTAGGGTCTATATAAACCCTGTCTGCGCCATACTTTGATAGAATTCCTCTTAGCCCATGCCCCAAGGCTGCCCCTCTCCCTCCTCCATGCCATTGTTTGATCCTCTCTCTCCTCTCTATGCCTAAGAAAAGTTGGGCTCCAGTTTAGTGTGATCCAGGCAAGAAAGAGTTGACGAGAAAGGAAGAAGGCAACACTGCTGCAGAGACGACTGCTGATCTTTAGGAGTTTTGAAGATCCTCCAAATTAGATCCAGATCTAATTTTTAGAGAGGTGATAAAGAAGAAGAAGATCTCCAGATCCAGCCTAAGTGGATATTAGTAGAGGCCAAGTGCTTGCATGGCTAGATTCAGAATCTCAGGCAATCAGTAGGATCATCAAAGGATAATCAGATTACCCAACATCAAGGCATAAATTAAATTAGATTTAATTTATTTTTATTTTTATTTATTAGATCTATAAAATTAAATTTAAAATATCTCAAATTTAATCTAGATTTATGAAATTTTTTTTTGAAATATCTCTCTTTCGATTAGATCTGAACGAGCCTGATCTGGGAAATCAAGATTTTTCCTGCAACTAGTATGAGAGCTAGGTTCTCTAATTTATTTAGATCTAATTTTTAATTTATTTTAATTTAAAAATTAGATGATTTTAGATATTACATGAGATGTGATTAGATCTAAATTTAAAAAAATTAAAATTAAATAATATAGATCTAAGTTCTACAATATGCATGACTAGTTGTAAAATAGAATAGTTCTATACGTAGTCTTGCATGATCATGATTTATTTTGATTAAATTATAATTTTAGATATATTTATTTTTTATTTTTTAATAATTATAAATATTATAATAAGATCTAAAAAATAGAAAATAAAATTATTTAATTTTTAGATCATATGAGATATGATGAATGCATGTTTAGACTAGTTGTAGAATAATTCTACATAATTATCTAGATTAGAATTTATTTTGATGTGATCAATTTAAATATGAATTTTAGATAATTATAATATAATTTAGATCTAAAAAATATGCATGATATGATACATGAGATGTATGCAAAACATGTATTAAGTTAGATCAATTTTTATATATGATGTAGATCTATCTAGTTTTTATAGATTTATATTTTTGATTAAGGCATTCCCCTTGGCCATTCGATCATAAGAATAAAGTAGGATTTAAATGCCCTCTCCTCTTATTTGATGGGGTGTTCTTATGATGTGTAGGGGTGCTGCGCATTCGTCCTTAATCAGAAATCAAGAACTTACTTTCTGTAAAACCCTAGATCCTTAAACCCTAGGATTTTATTTACATATTTTATTTATGAACCCTAAACTTAATTAAGAATTAAGATTATGAAATATTAATTAGATCTAAAATTAAGAATTTCATATCTAAAATATATTCATAATATTGGGTTCAAGCTTGGGTAGCTCAATTAGGTCTAAGCGATTGATCAAACCGAATCAAGAGTTGGTTAGATGGGATCAACAGTGCTTAAATTGATCAACCTAATAGGATTAAGTCTGGGTCAAGATTGAATCACGTAAATGATCGATCAAGCTAAGACCTAATTAGGCTCAGTAGTTAGAGTTTGGATTGTAGGCTAACCTAATTGGTTCTAGCTCAACAATTTGGTGTCTAAGGTAAGTTTGGCAGATACGACCGACTGATTTTTAATTGGGAGCTACTCGACTCGAATGCATTTTTATCGAGTTAATGGCATATCCCTTCCACCGATCTCACTTACCTGGCCATGTTTGTTGACTCAGTTCTGATATGAGGTGGTCAATAATCCAAGCTAACCCATGCCACTAGGTTAGTCATAATGGTTATGACTATGTCAAATCTAGTTTAATGAGACCTAAATCAAATCTTTCTTAGAAAAGATTAAGTATAAGGTCTTCCACCATTATAGATGTGTGGGCCCTTTTCGGGGTTGATTATTCTCGGCTGGTTACAATGGTTCAGCTGCACTGAAAAATGCAACCATGTCTATTAGGCATTGGATGCTACGGGCAGGATATTCCGAATATGGTGAGAAACTCAATTAGGAATCCAATCTATGCAAATGATGGGTTTGACTTAACTAAGAAGTAGATCAATATTTTGGACACGGTGAGATTCATGAATTAGAGATCAAGTTTGGATGCAATATGATTAGAGAATCATTGAATAAGAGTTATTCACTCATTGGCTAATCCATCACCAATAACTGTTAGGTAAGGTGATGAGTCAGTTGGTGGGACTGCATCATCCACTAGAAATCATTAATCATGGAGATTTTATATCTCTACAAAGAAAGTGCAGGGATCCAAAAAAATAATGGAAGCTAATTTGTTTAAAAATAAAATTTTTAAATAAATTGGTTAAGTCTTAATTATAATATCTAACTAAAAATTTTGACTCTCTACAGAAAAATATCTGCATCCAACCCACTAGCACAAATCCTAGACACCCATAGACTGACCAGACCAAGTTACAAAGATTGGCTCTGAAACTTCAAAATTATTTTGGGTTTCAAGAAGTTAACTCATGTATTGGATCAGGACCCTTCCACCTTACCAGTCCGTCCATCCACTGAACAAAGAGCATCTTTGGATAAGTGGATGGATAAGATAATAAGGCCAGATATTACATGTTGGACTCGATGTCTGATGAACTTCAGTACCAATATGAAGATATCAAAATTGCTCGCCAAATGTTGGCTCACCTACAAGATATCTTTGGTGAACAGAGTCATGCAGCCAAGTATCAAGTCACTAAATGACTATTCAAGACTAAGATGCATGATGGACAGTCAGTTCAAGATCATTGTCTGATGATGATCAAGGATTTGGAAGAGCTTGAGAAGCTCGGAGTAAAGTTAAACTTGGATCTGTAGAATGACATAATTCTACAATCTTTGACTGATGCGTATAGGTAGTTCATCATGAACTACCATATGCATAAACTTCAAAATTCCTTGGTCGAACATATGAACATGCTGATTACTGCTGAGCTTTCTATGAAAGATTCTAAAGGCTTAGTGCTTACTATGGAATGGACTTCTTCCAAGAGAATCTTTTGGAAAGAAGAAGTCTGTAAAAAAGCAGAAGGTGAAAGAAGGAAAGAAGAAAAAGATAGAGCTAAAGAAGAAGGCCGCCGACAAAGAAAAGTATTTCCATTGCAATAATGACAGCCATTAGAAGCGAAACTGTCCTACATACTTAGCCACCCTAAAGAACAAGAAGGAGGCAGGTCCT
The DNA here is from genome assembly GCA_006176705.1 of Cocos nucifera. Lineage (NCBI taxonomy): Eukaryota > Viridiplantae > Streptophyta > Magnoliopsida > Arecales > Arecaceae > Cocos > Cocos nucifera. Next base: position 94,360 of record QRFJ01002791.1, on the reverse strand, counting down.
TCTGGAGGTATGCTCATTATTGAGTTTAATCTTATGATTTCTTCTGCATCGAGTCGGGTGCTTGACTCTGATTCTAGTGCTCATTTGTGCACTTTCATGCAGGATCTTGAGGATAGCAGGAGACTGAGGGATGGTGAGATGATTTTGTGCATTGAAAATGAAGCAAGAGTTGCTATCGTGGCCATGGGAATATACCCTCTTCGACTACCATCTGGTTTAGACTTATTGTTAAAAAACTATTATTATGTGCCTGCAGTAAGTAGAAATTTGATTTCTATTTCTTACCTTGCATTAGAAGGCTATGTAATTAGTTTTCTTAAGGACCATTATAAAATTCTTTATGAAAGAAATAAAATTGTAAGTGGTTTTCTTATTAACAGTGTTTATCAGTTACATGTTAATGTATCTATTTTTAATATCGAGCAAAATGTGAATACCATGAAACGACCTAGGGATAGTCCAAATGATAGGTATCTATGGCACCTAAGACTAGGTCATATAGCAAAAGATAGGGTTAACAAATTGGAAAAAACTATGCTATTGAGTCCATTGACTTTTGAGTCATACCCAATTTGTGAATCTTGTCTTCATGGCAAAATGACTAAACTCTCTTTTATAGGACATGGGAAAAGGGCCATGAATCTTCTTGCCTTAGTGCATACTGATGTATGCGGCCCATTTGATGTACCGACTAGAGACAACTTTATCTACTTCATAACCTTTACTGATGATTTATCTAGGTATGAGTATGTGTATCTTATGAGACACAAGTCTGAAGCTTTTGAAAAGTTCAAAAAATTCAGACATAAAGTAGAAAAGCAAATAGAAAAACTCATTAAGGTTCTTCAATCAGATCGAGGGGGTGAATACCTTAGTCGGGAATTCCTGGACTATCTTAAGAAAAATGAAATACTCTCAATGGACTCTACCTGGAACACCTCAACTCAATGGGATTTCAGAATGGAGGAGTCGGACCCTACTAGATATGGTTCGATCCATGATGAGCTTCGTAGACCTTCCTGATTTTTTTTGGAGATATTGTTTGTTAACTGTAATATTCTTACTGAATAGGGTTCCTTCTAAAATCGTTCCTACCACACCGTATGAGATATGGCATGGTAAGAAACCAAGTCTGAGTCATCTCAGAATTTGGGGTTGTCTGGCTCATGTCAAAAGACAAGAAGTGGACAAGTTAGACTTTAGGTCCTTTAAAGCTCAATTTATAGGATATCCTAAAGAGTCATTAGAATATTATTTCTACATTTTAGAAGATCATAATGTGATTGAGAGTCAACATGCCATCTTTCTTGAAAAATAATTTATTCAAGATAGCGGCATTGAAAAGTAGATCAAGCTCGAGGAAAAAGTCTCAAAAGAGTAACGAGTTAAGGACAAAATGAAACCATATCAGGTTAAGCCAATCCAATCACTACCCCTCCACCTCGTAGATCAGAAAGAGTTTCCCATCCCCCTGAGAGATACTTAGATACTATTTCAGAGAAAGTAGAGGAAATATTCCTCATAGGTAATGGGGTTCATGGTGATGATCCCAAAACCTATAATGAGGTAATATCGGATATCGACTCCGAGAAATAGTTAGAGGTAATGAAGTCAGAAATTCACTCGATGCACTCAAATCAAGTCTAGACCTTGGTAGATCCATCAGAAGGTATAGTGCCTATTGGATGTAAATGGATCTACAAGAGAAAGATTGGTGCAGATGGGAATGTGGAGACATTCAAAGCTAGATTAGTGGCAAAAAGTTATAGTCAATGCGAAGGCATTGACTATCAGGATATCTTTTCATCAGTAGCTATGCTTAAATTCATCCGCATATTGCTTGCTATTGTAGCCTATTTCAATTATAAAATATGGCAAATGGACATGAAAACAACATTCTTAAATGGATATCTTGACAAAGATATCTATATGGAACAGCCACTAGGTTTCACATCCAGTGATGATGATCACAAGGTATGCAAGCTGCAAAGGTCCATATATGGACTTAAGCAAGCATCTTAGAGCTGGAATACTTATTTTAATGATGTAATCAAATTATTTAGTTTCATCAAAAATGAAGAGGAGCCATTTGTCTTCAAAAAGGTCAGTGGGAGCGCTGTTATCTTCCTCATATTGTATGTGGATGACATCCTCCTTATTGAGAATGATATTCAATGTTGACCAAAGTTAAAATATGGTTATCTAAAGAATTCTTCATGAAAGACCTAGAAGAGGCATCCTTTATTCTAGGAATTAAGGTCTATAGAGATAGACCGAATAGAAAGCTAGGACTTTCATAGAAGATGTACATAGAGAAAGTGCTAAAGAGGTTTAGCATGGAAAACTCTAAGAGGGGTTTGGTACCCTTCAGACATGGCATTCATCTTTCCAAAAGGATGTGCCCTAGCACACTTGAGGAAATAAAATGCATGAGCAAGATCCCTTATGCTTCAGCAATAGGAAGCCTCATGTATGCCATGTTATGTACACGACCTGATATAGCCCATGCTGTGAGTGTCACAAGAACGCTGGACTTCTATGAAATGTATTTTTAAGTACTTGAGAAGAACTAAGGATATGTTGTTGGTCTTTGGTAATGGAGAACTCTAAGTCCTGGGGTATACAGACTCGGATTTTATGTTCGATGTAGATGATCGAAAGTCGACATCTGGGAGTCTGTTTGTATGCAATGGTGGAGCTGTCAGTTGAAAAAGTTTCAAACAGACAGTGATAGCAGATTCCACCATGGAAGCAGAATACATCTCTGCATCAGAAGCAGCAAAGGAGGCATTCTGGTACAAGAAGTTTGCCGCAGAGATTGGAGTGATACCATCAGATGCCATTCCTCTGTACTACAACAACAATGGTACCATAGCCCTTGCTAAGGAGTCGAGGTATCATCAAAAATTCAAGCACATCGAATGGTGATACCACCTCATCCACGATTACCTCGAGAAGGGATACGTCGAGGTCAAGAGAGTCGACTCCGTAGATAATGCGGTGAACCCGCTTACAAAGCCGTTAGGCCAGCAGAAAATTGAAGCCCATCTTGAGAAGATGGGACTTAGATTTATGGCCAATTGACTTTAGGTTAAGTGAAAGTTTGTTAGATATGTGTATCCTAGAAGTCAGAATTGGCTGACACTTATAATACACTTCTAGGGACAAAATTATAATTTTGACTATAAATAATAAAATGAGTTATTTTCTATCACAAATATGTATTTAGTGTCTGTGATACATCTTTGAAGTTAATGATAATGATAATTCATATTTTCAAGACTTGAAAATTTAAGACATGAATTTTTATTTATTAACTCATAAAATGCTCCTGACCATACGATCATCATGAGTATGGTGATTGATCCGGAAAGTTGGTGTACAATCGCTTCTTCATAGTAGATGAGTCTAGAGTCTACAGTGTAGAGACATCAAAGCGAGAGTATAGGTACTCGTTAGAGAATGAGGGCACTGAGCGTGACCACCTCGAGCAGTCATAAGGAAGTCTACCTTCTCGTCGATGACTGACTCAAAGCTGTAGTGGTGTATCTGGTTCTTTGACCTGAGGTACATCAGCAGTTCACGTTGAGGGTGTTATAGTTTGACTACACCATGACTCGATCTCCTAGCCATTTAGAATCCTGAGGTGTATGTTGGCTATAGCATATTCATTATAGGAATTGGATTGCACCAAGAGGGAATCTATCTATCTCGGTGCATGAGTAGCAGTCCTATGATGATCATGAGAATCAAGTCCATAAGCCCATGGCCATGGCAGAGTGAAATAATAGAAAGAGTTTCTGTTAAGATTTTCACATTAGACTTGAATCGAATGATTAAATCATATGATAGAAATTAGGGTTTGATGAGTTTACCTTAACCCTAATCTGATCGGAGCTCAAGATAGAAGAACTTAATCATACAAGTAGCTGCACTAAGAGATTCATTTTCAATTTTGATTGGTTACCACCATATACTGCTAGGTGTCACTGATGGATTTTGGGAGCAATTAGAATGATGTAGATGATCGATCATTTTAGTTGTCTGAATCAGCAAAGTTCTAATCCATCGAAAGGAGTTTGAATTTGGATATCATCAATTGGACTAACCCAGTTCAATTGTTTTGAATTAGATTCAACTAGGTTCAAGAAAATCGTGCTAGCATGTGATTGAACATAACGTTCTTCTTTTATTATCATTAAAAGTTATCTCGACTGAGCCAAATGAGTTTGTGCTCACTCAAGTATCTTTACTTGATCTAACTTGAGCTTGTCCAGGTCAAAAAAGGATTGTCTTAATTGTCCAGATAAATTTGAGACAACACCTACTATTTTTCGTAACTTGCTAATTCTTGTCCTTTGACTTTGGTCAAACATTGACCTTTGACGCTTGAACATCTACCCGTGTCATGCACTTATTGGAGAGCAGATAGATGCTTGTCCCCTTACTAAAAATTGGAAAGAAAGGGGGTGATGCCTAGGGAGGCGTGCGCCCATGGATAGGGATGCCTGGAGTCCCATATGGATGGGACTCTAGGTTGCTTCTTGGATTCTACTTAGGTGACCCCTAGCCATAGACTTTGACTAGTCTTAGGCACCATCTAAGAATGAATTAGTGGGGCTCTCATCTGATTAGATCAGGTGATGTCATTCCATCAATCAAATTTAGATCTGATTGCACGAAGCAACGTGATTGGCCGAGATGATGTGGCAAGTGCAGTAGGGTTTATATAAACCCTGGCTATGCCATACTTTGATAGAGTTCCTTTTAGCCCATGCCTCAAGACTGCCCCTCTCCCTTCTCCATGCCATCTTCTGATCTTTTCTCTCCTCTCCACGCCTAAGGGAAGTTGGGCTCTAGTTTGGTGCGATCCAGGAAAGAAAGAGCTGACGAGAAAGGAAGAAGGCAGCACTGCTGCAGAGATGACTGCTGATCTTCAGAAGAAGATTTGAAGATCTTCTAAATCAGATCTAGATCTAATTTTTGGAAAGATGATAAAAAAGGAGAAGATCTCCAGATCCAGCTCAAGTGGATACTGGTAGAGGCCAGAGGCTTGCGTGGCTAGATTCAGAATCTTAGGCAATCAGCAGGATCATCAAAGGATAATCAGATTACCCAACATCATGGTATAAATTAAATTAAATTAAATTTATTTTTATTTTTATTTATTAGATCTATAAAATTAGATCTAAAACATCTTAGATCTGATCTAGATGCATGAGAGAAATTTTTAAAATATCTCTCTTGATCCGATCAGATCAGAACGAATTTGATCCAAAAAATTAGAATTTTCCTTTCAATTTGCTGGCTAATATAATGTCATTTGCTAGTTGATATAGTATTTTAGGTTACTGATTAAATGTCAGACTTGATTTAGACCTCATTTACTGATTGAATGCCTTTGCTGGCTAATATAAATAGCGTAGGTATTTTAGGGTTCTATATATTAAATATAAAGTTAGCTTTTTTTTTCTTTATTTGGCCTAGTTTGATTTGTTCAAAGATAATTAGACCCCATTTCATAAAAAGTTATAAAATACAATATGATTTTTCATAAATAGAATTTTACAAATACAAAATCAGACCTCATTTCATAAACAGGAACCCATAGAGTAAAAATACAACCACGTACTCGAAATGTCCCAAAAATAAAGTACAATACTTTTGGAACAAAATTAGGTTATTCAACTATGAATAATTAGTACATTTAAATTGGAGAACTGAAGCAATCCAACATGCTAGCATACACCAAACAACCTAGGTGGCCCTTCTTTTGTAGCTTAGCATTTGGCCCTCAAGCTTTTTGTTCCATTGCAAAAGTCTGTTAATAATATCCTTATCCCTAGGGGATCATGCCAATGGAAGTACCCACAGCCCCCATTTACTTGACGAATAATTTGAAGTTAAACATAATAAAGATTGGACATTGTGATGGAAAATGACTACTGTACCTCATACATCCTACATCTAAAGAAATGCTGGCCAGAATTTGCAGTGGTCCAAGAGGTCCTCAGTGGCGATCTGATTTCATAATGGCAAAAAATGATACTTCGAGAGGAGGTGTAATTGAAAGAGCTTGATTGAGAATCCTTTATTGCCTCTTTCTCCATGGGTAATCTTTCCTTTCTTCCACGAATTTCTTCTTCTCCACCCACAGCGTAAATGGCGACTTCTTCTTCTCTACCCATGATTGGATTGATGAAAGATCTCCCTCAGCAAGAACCTAGACTTACTCCTTTTCCTCCTCTCTATATTTAGGGCATCCAAAACTCTCGACTAGGAATCCAAAACATCCGTAAGGCACGTGATTTGATGGTGCTTTGCCTAACATTCGACTGAGAATTTAAATCAAGGATAATTTTGTCATTCCAAAAAGTAGGACATCATGTGAGCTTCATGTGACAACATTTCATTAACGAAGATGGACAGAAGGGGCACATTGAAACACTTCAATAATTTGGAGGATCTAATTGAGATATTTTAAACTTGAGAGGGTGTAAGTGAAATTAAGATAAACTTGAGGGGGTGTCCGTATAATTTTTTCTTAATTTAAATAGTTAATTAATTTTTACCAATAGTTTATTAAAATTAGTAAATATAAATAGAAAAATAGAAGATAATTCTAACTATTTAATTATAATTATGTAAATTATGCACTAAAATTAAAATAATTAGTCATAAAATTTAATAGTATAGAATTAAAAGTATAGATAAAATAAAAATATATATAAATATATGAATAAAAAAGTAAAGAAGTGTTATAATTTTATCAAAAAAATTAATGAGAGTTAATTTTATTAATACAGAAATTCATCCCTCACATGCTCTATTCATATTCCTACATCCTCCCAATTTGGGAGGATGCAAATTGGTGGACTAGGATGGATGGGTAATCCCTCATTTTCATACATCCTAAAACTTTTTGAGCCAAACTATAGATAGAGACCATCCCTCTTTCTAGCCCCATCCGTCCTCCCTCCCATGACCCAAACCAAATATAGGGTAAAGGCTTTAAAGATCAATACTTGGACTAGATTGAATTGTTTAGTCCATGTAATGAAAGAAACTTATGATTTGATGGCTCTAAAGGTCTCACAAATCAAATTGCTAAGTCCATCTAATAGAAGAATTTTACAATCCAATAGCTATGAAGGCCGTATGGATTGACAGATGGGTTCTATATTATGTAAGTCTAGGTATGGTATCAATTGAGGGTGTGCCTAGCAGTTGGATTGATCTTATCGTCAAATCTTAGGATATGGGGACAATGTTAAAAATGATTGCCAAATTTTGTATAGACCTATTATGTTTTTGTTTAACTTTTAGTCTACACTCATGTCTTCTTTAGATTTATGTATGTCGACTCAAGATATGCTAAAGTTGACTCGAGTTTAGATAGTTTTTCACTGCTCTCTTTTTACTTTCTGAGATCATTCCAAGGTCAACTCTTGTTCTACTAGAGTCGACTCGAGATATGCTGGGGTCGGCTCATGGACTATATATGTTTTCTTTAGATGCGCCAAAGTTGGCTCAAGTATCTTGGAGTCAACTCTTCTCTTCCATCCTTTGTCAAAAATCATAGGAAAATTCTTCTTTGACTAAATTGAAGAGGGATTCTTCATGATTATGAGTGTAACATTAGAGCATTAAGAGATTTCCTACAAACGTACTCTCAAGCTTGCATTAGTATTAAGTATACTCAAGTATTTTAGCATCATCAAAATTAATTCTCATTTCAACAAGTCTTGGCATCAGAAGGGGGTTCATTGGAAGGGTCTAAGTAGGTTCAATTTTCCAAGGAGAAACTCTCTATAGATAAGGATATGAAGAGCTCTCATACCATCGCACCTTCAAACATCTCCATTTTCATCCATGCCACCTGTTTGAATCAGCATCTTCTTTACATGTGGGAGCAGTGTGATGCTTTCTATTGTCATAACATTCATTAGAAATTCATTTACAACAAATGGCTGCAGCAACAAAATTCACTTGTTCCTTCTTGATAGTAAAAGGATCCCAATGCATGGAAGTGACAAGAGATGACATGGCTTGGAAGATCTCAACAACTTCCTTGAATGTGTTTCCTCTAATCATGACCATCAGGTACCAAAGGATACAAAGACTTCATTGTAGCAAGCTATAGCATCAGCATAATTGCCCTGGTGCTTGTAGATCACTGCTAAATTGTTGAAAGGAGCACATGATCCAACGATATGAAGCACTGTAATTTGAAGCAGCCATACTGATTGTTGGTGCAGAATTTGATCGAAGTCGGACCAAGCTGGAGTTGAGAAAGAAGAGGTTGCCACTGGTGATCTGCAAAATAAAGTCCCACTCGGAGTCAATGGTGGTGGCTTTAACAGGATCCTCTGACGATTAAGTCAGCTCTTCTAGCTAACAGAAATAAAGTGCTCAGAAAAGAGTTTAGTAGAGTTTTGAAAAAGAGATGAGAGCTTAAAGAAAATATATCTAGAGGATCCCTTTTATAGATGAAGCCCAGAGTAGACTGATAGTGACAGCTATAGCTATCTGATAGCTAGCCGCTCGGAGCCGTATGAGAGAGGCACCGCCTACAACAAACTGATAGTGATAGCCATAGCTAACTGGTAGCTGGTCGCTTGGGGTAGCATAAGAGGGATGCCGCGTACAGTAGATTGATAGTGATAGCCATAGCCATTTGGTAGCTAGCCGCTTAGGACCGCATGAGAGGGGCACCATCTATAGTAGACTGATAGTGACAGCTGTAGCTATCCGATACTGAGCCGCTTAGGGTCATGTGGAGGGGTGAAGAGCTTTAACGTATGCCAATTTCAGAAAAATTTGGACTCCTAAAGGAAATACGGCTAGAGGAGATCATCCGAAAGGAATGCTATTTAAAATTTGGAAGTAATCTACTGAAGAAATCTAGATGAAGCTCGACTAATGGAGAAGTCCAGAAGGAGTCTGACTGGGGGAGAAGTTCGACTGAAGAAGTTCGACTGGTGGAGAAGTTTGGCTGAAGGAGAAGTCTGAAAGGAGTTCGGCTCTTAGAGAAATTTGACTGAAGGAGAAGTCCGAAAGGAGTTTGACTCCAAGAAAAATTCGACTAAAGAAGAAGTTTGAAAGAAGTTCGGCTCATAAAAAAATCCGATTGAAGGAGAAGTTTGGAAAGAGTTGGGTTCCTAGAGGAATCTGACTGAACGAGAAGTCAGGAGGAAGTTTGGCTCCTGGAGGAATCCGATTGAAGGTGAAGTCCGAAAGAAGTTTGGCTCTTAGAGGAATCCAACTAAAGGAGAAGTTTGGAAGAAGTTTGGCTCTTGGAGGAATCCATCTAAAGGAGAAGTCCGAAGGGAGTTTGGCTTCTGGAGGAATCTGACTGAAGTAAAAGTTCGGAGGGAGTTCAGCTCCTAGAGGAATCCAATTGAAGGAGAAGTCCAAAAGGAGTTCGACTCCTGAAGGAATCCGACTGAAGGAGAGGTTCGGAAGGAGTTGGGCTCCTAGAGAAATCCGACTAAAAGAGAAGTCCTGAAAGATGTTGAGCTTCTGGAGGAATCGACTGAAGGAGAAGTCCTGAAAGGAGTTTCGACTCCTAGAGGAATTTGACTGAAGGAGAAGTTCGAAAGGAGTTTGGCTCCTAGAGGAATCCGACTGAAGGAGAGGTTCAGAAGGAGTTTGGCTCCTGGAGGAATCCATCTGAAGGAGAAGTTCGGAAGGGAGTTTCGGCTCTTGGAGGAATCCGACTGAAGGAGAGATTTGAAAGGAGTTCGGCTCCTACAGGAATCCGACTGAAGGAGAAGTCCAGAAGAAGTTCGACTCCTGAGGAATCCATCTGAAGGAGAAGTTTTGGAGGAAGTTCGTCTCCTAAAAAAATTCATCTGAAGGAGAAGTTTGGAGGGACTTCGGCTCCTAGAGGAATTCAACTGAAGTAGAAATCCGAAAGGAGTTTGGCTCCTGGAGGAATCCGACTGAAGGAAAAATTCGGAGGAAGTTCGGCTCCTGAAGGAATCTAACTAAAAGAGAGGTCCGAAAAGAGTTGGGCTTCTGGAGGAATCTGACTGAAGGAGAAGTCTGAAGAAAGTTTGGCTCCTAGAGGAATTCGATTGAAGAAAAAGTTCGGAGGAAGTTCGGCTCCTGGAGGAATCCAACTGACTAGAAGTTCGAAGAAAGTTCGGCTCCTGAAGGAATCCAACTGAAGGAGAGGTCCGAAAGGAGTTGGGCTCCTGAAGAAATCCAACTGAAGAAGAAGTCCAGAAGGAGTTCGGCTCCTAAAGGAATCCGATTGAAGGAGAAGTTCAGAGGGAGTTTGGCTCCTAGAGAAATCCAATTGAAGGAGAAGTCCGAAAGAAGTTAGGCTCCTAGAGGAATCTGATTGAAGGAGAGTCTAAAAGAAGTTTGGCTCTTAGAGTAATTTGACTAAAAGAGAAATCCAAAAGGAGTTCGGCCACTGGAGGAGTTCAACCACTGAAGGAGTTTGGCTAAGGTTCGGATGCTGAGGAGCTCAGTCGGCTGAAGGAGTTTGGCTATGGTTTGACTACTGGAGGAGTTCAACTGGGGTCTGACCACTGGAGGAGAATTTTTGATCGAAGCTCTTTCATGATTATCAGTTGTATTAGGCTAAGCATCAGGCTGGACTTCAACGGGAGTAGGGTTTATCCCCAACAATAGTACCCCTACTCTCGAGTTTGAAATATGAAGGAAGAGAGTGCAAAAATGGTGACTATCGAAGTTCTTTTCTAGGCTCTACATCCATTCAAATTGAAACTCTGGGGAGATCTTATCTCCTATCTTGGGTTTCCATGCTTGTTGCTTGTTGTGGACATTGGACTAGGACCTCTCTTGCAAACCAGGATAAGGTTCTATCTTTCGCATTTGACGTAGTCAGGTTGTCATGGGTAAACTTGGATAAGGATTCTTCATCAAGCTTCTTCCTTCTCCACATCTTTGGTCTATGAGGTTCTGACTTTTGCTCATGTTAAGATGAGGTTCTCCTTCTGTTCTTAACAGATTGTAGGGGCACATTAGGATCGTTGTCGAAGTCTCTCCTCTCATCTCATCTAAAATGAACGAGGCTTTCGACTTTGCTCACGTTAGGATGAGATTCTCCTCCTATTCCTAATGAGCTATAGGGATGCATAAGGGTCATTGTCAGGGCCTCTCCCTTCACCTCATCTAAAATCAATGAGGCCTTCGGCTTTGCTCTCATTAGGATGAGGTTCTTCTCCTATTCCTAATGGACTGTAGGAGTGCATAAGAGCCGTTGTCGGGGCCTCTCCTCTCATCTCGTCTAAAATGAACGAAGCCTTCGACTTTGCTCACGTTAGGATAAGGTTCTCCTCCTATTTCTAACGGACTGTAGGGGTGCATAAGGGCCATTGTCAGGGCCTCTCCCCTCATCTCATCTAAAATGAATGAGGCCTTCGACTTTGCTTACGTTAGGATGAGGATTCTTCTCCTATTTCTAATGGGCTGTAGGGGTGCATATGGGCCATTGTCAGGGCCTCTCCCCTCATCTCGTCTAAAATGAACGAGGTTTTCGACTTTGCTCACATTAGGATAAGGTTCTCCTCTTATTTCTAATGGGCTATAGGGGCACATAAGGATCATTATCAGGGTCTCTCCCCTCATCTCATCTAAAATTAATGAGGCCTTCGACTTTGCTTACGTTAGGATGAGATTTTCTTTATGTTCCTAACGAGCTGTAGGAGCACATAAGGGCCGTTGTCAGGGCCTCTCCCCTCATTTCATCTAAAATGAATGAAGCCTTCGACTTTTCTCATGTTAGAACAAGATTCTCCTCCTATTCTTAATAGACTGTAGGGGCGCATAAGGGCCATTGTCAGGGCCTCTTCCATCATCTCATTTAAAATGAATGAGAATTTTGACTTTGCTCACATTAGGATGAGGTTCTCCTCCTGTTCCTAATGGACTGTAAGGATGCATAAGGGCCGTTGTCAAGACCTCTTTCCTCATATCATCTAAAATGAACGAGGCCTTTGACGTGCTCATGTTAGGATGAGGTTCTCTTTCTGTTCCTAATATGGCCACTATTGATTGCTTCTTCACTATCATCACATAATTTTTGCATCAAAAAACCATAATATTGAAATGGAGAAGTTTTATTGTAGAAAAATTACCAATAGTACATTCTCAGATTCTCTAAGTTTCAAGGTCATGGGAGCATTATTCCTCCGAGCTCCTTCAAGCAATAAGTTTTGGATCAGATGACCTCCTCTATTTCATACGGGCCTTCTCAATTTGGGGCAAGCCTCTCCTGGCTTCGAGGTTGAGAGATGGTGGCTCGCTGAAGTACTAAGCCCCCCTAGAGATAATATTGATAATGCCGAGAGGCAGTCGATCTTCTTATTTTTCCTTCCTCCTTAGTGGTTCTGGCTGCGATAGTGCCCTCGAGCGACCTTCACTTGCTTTAGGCCAATGTCTGAGGAATCGACCCAATCGACCTCTCTTGATGAGCTTTTCGATCTCGTCTTGGAGCTAAATGTATTCTTTAGTATCATGGCCATGGTCACGATGGTAGAGATAGTATTTACTAGGATTGTGCTTGTCGAGGTGAGTGCACATCCTTTCAGACCTTAGTAGTTGCTCCTTGATCTCCATCAACACTTGCATTTTTGGAGCATTGAGGGTAGCGTAGTTACGAAATCTTTTGGAAGGAGAACTTCTTCACGCCCTTCCATCGGGGCTTCTTTGACGACGAGCTTGAGAAGGAGTTTGGGCTCGCTTGCGCTCAGAGGGGTCCGTGAGCACGATCGAACTTCATTCGGCCCTCTATCAGCCATGGATTTACTAGACTTGCCTGCCTGCCGCTCTCCTGTGGCTTTCTCATCTTTTAATTTGAAAGTTTCTTCTGCTCGGACATATCCTTCAATCCGAGCTAGCAGATTGATAAAGTCTCTGGGGTACTTCTTCTTCAGAAAGAATATCAAATCATTCTTCTAAAGACCATCCTTGAGTGTGGCTATTGCAACAGACTGGTCCAAGTTTCGGACCTCTAATGCAGCAACGTTAAACCGGATGACATAAGTCTGAATAGATTCTCTCTCCTTCTACTTGATATTTATCAGAGAATCCAAACCTCGGGAGGGACGTCAGTTGCTAACGAAGTGAGCCACAAACTGATACCTCATCTGATGAAAAAAAAAGATCATATCCGACTTCAACATCGAGTATCAATTTTTTACTACTAAAGCTCGATATAAGATGGCGTCTAGTGCACCATAGAGCAGCATCATGATCTAGAAGGCCTCTAAGTGATCGATCAGATCAGAGGTTCCATCATAGCTTTCAAATTGGGGGAGCTAGAAGTTCGACGAAATGGCTTCTTGCATAATTCAGAAAGAAAAAGGAGGATCGATGCAGAGATCGTCATGGCGAGTCGGAGCAACTTGGCATAGTTTTTCAATCCATCGGTCCATCTTTCGTAGTTTCTGATCGAGGATGTTGTTTCGATCGTAGATCTTGGAAGGCTTTCAATTATAGATGGAGAAGGTCTCTTCTAGAGAAGAATCGTGATCCAAACAAGGATCCTCTGCTCTCTTTTTTTCCATCTCAGGGGTGATGGGTATGCTAGCTTAAGTGCTCTTCCTCGGAATCAGTTTCTAACATCTTGACGGCAGGTTTTCTAATGAAATCACCATCAGAGGCTGCCGCATGGCCTGCACCATCTCATTGAGGCTCTGAATCTGCTACATCAGCAAGTTAAACTATTTCGAATCTACCATGGCCGTCGGTGGAAGAGGTTGAAGTACTAATGTTGGAGCAGAAACGGATGGGTCTAACTCAGATATGATGGTAGAAGCGGTAGATCTCTGAGTAGTTACTTTTTTTGGAGGTATTTCTTAGGATCGAGGGAGAGGATGGAGATGGACCTTGAAAAAAAAGATCCATAGGGTCAGCTGAGCACTTCTTTAAGAATAAGGATATCTTAGAAATAGAGGATCCTTCCTCGAGCACTAATCCTATTGGTGCAAAATCTGGTCGACGTCGGACCGAACTGGAGTTGAGAAAGAAGATGTCGCCATCGATGACCTACAAAATAAAGTTTCATTCGAAATCGATGGTGGTGGCTCCAACAGGATCCTTCGACGATCAAGTCAACTCTTCTGACAAACAGAAATTGAGTGCTCAGGAAAAAGTTCGACAGAGTTTTGGAAAGAAGAATAGAGCATAGAGAAAATATATCTGGAGGATTTTTTTTGTAGATGGAGTTCAGAGTAGACTGATGTGATAATCGTAGCTGTCTGATAGCTGATCGTTCAGAGCTGCATGAGAGGGACGTCACCTACAGCAGACTGATAGTGACAGTCATAGCTGTCTATTAGCTGACCGCTTGGGATCGCATGAGAGGGGTGCCGTCTGAAGCAGACTGATAGTAACAGTCATAGCCATCCGATAGCTGGCCGCTCAGGACCGCATGAGAGGGGTGCTGTCTATAGCAGACTGATAGTGACAGCCATAGCTGTCCGGTATTGAGTTGCTCGGAACCATGTAGAGGGGTGAAGAGCTTTGACGTATGTCAATTTTAAAGAAGTTTGGACTCCTAAAGAAAATATAGCTAGAGAAGATCATCCGAAAGGAATGCTATGTGAAATTTGGAAGTAATCTATTAGAGAAATCTATATAGAGTTTGACTGATGGAGAAGTCCAGAAGGAGTCCAATTGGTGGAGAAGTTTGGTTGAAGGAGTTCGACTGATGGAGAAGTTTGACTGAAGGATAAGTCTGAAAGAAGTTTGGCTCCTAGAGGAATTCGATTGAAGGAGAAGTTCGGAAGGAGTTCGACTTCTGAAGGAATCAGACTGAAGGAGAAGTTCGAAAAGAGTTCGACTTCTGAAGAAATTCGATTGAAGGAGAAGTTCGGAAGAAGTTGGGCTCCTAGAGGAATCCGACTGAAGAAGAAGTCTGGAGGAATTTTGACTTCTAAAGGAATCTAACTAAAGGAGAGGTTCGGAAGGAGTTTGGCTCCTGGAGGAATCCATCTAAAGAAGAAGTCTAGAGGGAGTTTGGCTCTTGGAGGAATCCGATTGAAGTAGAAGTCTGGGGGGAGTTTGGCTCCTGAAGGAATCCGATTGAAAAGAAGTTCGGAAAGGAGTTTGGCTCCTGAAGAAATCTGACTGAAGGAGAGGTCCGAAAAGGAAGTTGACTCCTAAAAAAATTCGAAAGAAGTTCAGCTCCTCAAGGAATCCGACTGAAGGAGAGGTTCCAGAAGGAGTTCGACTCCTGTAGAAATCCAATTGAAGGAGAGGTCTGGAAGGACTTTGGCTCTTGAAGAAATCGATTGAAGAAAAAGGACTTCGGCTCCAGGAGGAATCTGACTGAAGGAGAGGTCTAAAAGGAGTTTGACCCCTGGAGAAATCCAACTGAAAGAGAAGTTTGGAAGGAGTTTGGCTCCTGAAGAAATTTGGAAGAAGTTCAGCTCCTGAAGAAATCTGACTGAAGAAGAGGTCCGGAAGGATTTTGACTTCTGAAGAAATTCGGAAGGAGTTCAGCTCCTGAAGGAATCTAACTGAAGAGGAGGTTCGGAAGGAGTTCGGCTCGTGTAGAAATCCAATTGAAGGAGAGGTCCAAAAGGACTTCGGCTCTGGGAATCAACTGAAGGAGAAGTCTGGAGAAAGTTCAGCTCCTGTAGGAATTCAGCTGAAGGAGAAGTCGGAGAGAGTTCGCTCCTGAGGAATCCGACTGAAGAGAGGTCTGGAAGGAGTTCGGCTCCTAGAGGAATCCATCTGAAGGAGAGGTTCGAAGGAGTTTGGCTCCTGGAGGAATCCTTCTGAAGGAGAAGTTCAGAGGGAGTTCGGCTCCTGGAGGAATCTGACTGAAGTATCCTGGAGGAATTTGGCTGAAGGAGAAGTCCGGAGGGAGTTTGGCTCCTGTAGGAATCCGACTGAAGGAGAGGTCCGGAAGGAGTTGGACTTCTGGAGGAATTCGACTGAAGAAGAAGTATGGAAGGAGTTGGGCTCCTAAAGAATTTTGATTGAAGGAGAAGTCTGGAAGGAGTTCGACTACTGGAGAAATTTGACAGAAGGAGAAATTCGGAAGGAGTTCGGCTGTTGGAGGAGTTCAGCTGCTGAAGGAGTTCAGCTAAGGTTCGGACGCTGAGGAGTTTGGCCGGTTGAAGGAGTTCGGCTAAGGTTCGATCGTTGGAGGAGTTTTGCTGGGGTCCGACTACTGGAGGAGAATTTTTGATCGAAGCTCTTCCGTGATTACCAGTTGCATTAGGCTAAGCATCAGGTTGGACTTCGATGAGAGCGGAGTTTATCCCCAACATTGATCATTGATTGACCAAGTCTTGCAATGTCCAAAATATTTGAACTTCCTTCTAGGTAAGCAAGCCTAACATACTTTGGATAGAGCTAGATGCTAAGAAGCCCACACTTGAATCAGAAAGTTCTAACTTTTTGCACAACTGAATGGCAGAGGTACCTACCGCTGCTGCACATGAGTTCCAAGTATCTGATATGACTAGGTATATTTGTGCATGTTGAACCTACTTCTGGTTATTGAACGATTGCTGCAATTGCTGATATAGGATGTTGTGTCATGTTACTTGAAATATTTTGTGACTGAGAACAAATTATCTATTGTTCACATACTTCATCTTGATTGGCATGCACTAGCTCTTCCTTGTTTGCTTGACCAGCTTATCTTCTACTTCTTCGGCACGTGATTTTTCCTCCACCAAAGAGATTAGATTTCGATTCAGGCAATCAGTTGCAATATGCCCAAAACTCTGGCACTTGAAGTACTTGCAAGTGTTGGAGGCAATAGTGTTGGAAGGGCTAGGGTTGCTAAGGATGCCTTTGTCTTTCTTTTGAGATGGTTGGAAGGTGTTGGTTTGGAGGGTGCTGACCTTTTTGACACAGAACTTTACCGGTTGGACACTCCATCTCTGTGACTTGGAAAGAATGAATTACTTATTCGATTAGTTGCTGCTTCTTGATCTTTGTTGCTGCTCGTATCACATCATTCAACATCCAATAGGGTTAGAGTTGTAGGACATGCTCAATATTTGGCTTCAATCCTCCAAAATATCATGCTATAATTTGCTCTTCAGATTTCTTAATATTGCATGTCATGAAGAGTTGCTTGAATTCCATGGTATATTCTATGGTCATATCACATTGTAGAGCTTCAGAAATTTTCTTGGCCGTAATTTTCAAGTAGGACCTTACATTTGAGTTTGCAACGCATCTTATCTCATGTTCGGATCTTGCTGCATCCTTCATGCTCACATCGTTGTTTTAGATTCCTCTACTAAATTGATGCATGCTTTTTGAGCTTGATGGCGACTAGCTTCACACATTGATCATTAAAAACTTCATTAAACTTAAAAACTCATTCAATGGTGTGGTGCCAATCAACGAACTCATCAAATTGTAGGCATCCTTAAAAGTTGGGGATGCCTATGTTGATGCCAAAGTCATGATCATTGCGATAAGTCTTTGTTCATATTGATGATGGATATCTTCTTTGTTTGATGAGGATGCTCTTACATTATGGAACATATTCAAGTCCACCACTTCTTTATTGAAATACTTGCTTTCATCATCAAAGGGCTCTCTATCAAAGTAGTGATTGGAATCTTGGCAATATCGGCATTTATGATGCTCTTGCTATTGATGAAGCCACTGATTTTATTATCAAAGTTGTTTATGTTGGCAGTGCAATTCATCTAAGTTGATATCTCGTACATCTTGCTCATCTTCAACATGCTCTTTGACATTGCAGCAGAGGGGAGGCATCCTGAAAATGTACTTGATACCAAGTGATGTTGGAGAGGTATTGAGATTAGGCTGAAAACACAAAGAAAAATGGTATGTTGGCACAATTGATTGTGGCAAGGTAGAAACCGCACGACACATACGACACCAGGGCAGATGGAATTGTTAGAAGATGAGCAGGGATAGACCACTCGCTTCCAAGACTGAAAACATGATCTTAGCTAGCACTCTAAGGATACAGCTCCTACACGCTCACTCACAAACCTAAGGAATCTACCAAAAGAGAGGAGAGAGAATAGAGAGAAGGAAAGAATAATTCCCATAAGAAAATTCTCACTAACCAATAACTCAAGGATCTCAAGTATAATTACAAGAGGAGCCTAGTGGGGTATTTATAAGTAGTATAAAGGAACTCTTTTCTTCAACTTTCGAATATGGGATTTTCCTATTCTAACCTGAAGAATCTTAACTACTAACATCTCTAATAACATTAAAAGTTCTTAAAAAGAAAATTCACAAAAATCAAACTCTCTACACCCGTGCATACAGGACTTGCAACCCATGCTGCCGGAAACCATAGCCCATATGGTCAGGACCTTGGCCTGTGCGGTAGGGACTCCCCACTCATGCGGTTGGATGTGTAATAGAGATTCTCTATCATCAGTTAGGCCAAAATTTATTGCACATAACAACAGCCAATTTGATTTGAGAAGCCAACAACGAATTAATATAAGGAACGAAACAAGAATATATTTACCATCAATTAAAGGAACTGGAGACTCTTAGGTCAAAGAGGTCTAAGTCAAAGTTTTAGCAAATATAACAGTTTTTATACTGTAAGGAAGAACTCTAAGAGCTATATACTACAAATTAACAACGTCAACAATGCAATATGACATAATGGGGCCTATTTGCTAACATGCCATACCGTGTCAAATTCTAGCCAAAGTGGCTCAAAGATTAAATATGGGCATAAAAAGAGTTACAAGAATAAATTCACCTAATTGATCAATGCTAAAGTCTCATTCGAGATTACTTGGATTGGGAGCCCAAAAACTAAGTCTAGGCTTCACACAGAATAAAATAAGCTTCCTAAGGACTGAAGCTAGCTTGGCTCATTGACACATAAAAGGAGAGAGTCATAGGCATCAAAATGAAATAGTAAGAAATTTCTATGATTAGCTATGTGTATGAGCCTATAGTTCCATGAATTGAACAACAAAGAGCCGGTACTCCTGCATAAGCAAATTTAATGACACATGGAGTTTAAGTCATGTAGTAAGGTACTCTAACCTGCCATCAACCTTGATTAATTGTCTATATTTAAACCACTAGCTAGCAGATTTGAAGAATCAGCCTGATGTAATCCAAATGATAATTAATGGAAACTAATTCCATTGCAGCCTGAGGAACATGAGAAAGAAGGATAGAAACTCGGTAATAGTATTTATGGATGAAGTCATTGTTATTCGCTGAGAGAGTAAGAGATGAACCATTAGTACTAAGAATATGATGATGGATAAGCTCAAATTATATGCACCAAAAAACATATGAAAAGATGCATAATAACTTGAATCCAACCAAATTCATATATGGCAGAAAAGGCAATTTTCCGGTCATTTGAGCATGGACTGCATGTGAGGTAAATGGTTGAAAAAGTGGTATTCAAGAACAATATACCACCATGTGGTCAACACCATCAATAATTTCCATGAAAAGAAAAAAGTAAATGAACCACTAGAGCCATCATGAGCTACAGATAGCAACAACAACTATAGGACACAATCAATGAGCAACAAGTCTCCATATCACAAGTATCGGTTGATGATGTAGACATTGTAAAAATCTTGCAAGTGTGGGAACACAGACATCTTTAAGGAAATGGCGAAAGATAGATATAGGTGATGGACCAAGTTCTGAATGGTTTTATGCCTTGTAAGTCAACTTCTCATGGTAAACCAACTTGACCTCACCCCACATTACTAGAAGAACAAAAGTTATGAAAATGCAATTATACATGTTATCCACTATTGTCACACCCCCGATCCAAGATCGTAAGTCAAGAATCATGGCAACCGCCGCATATTTATAAGAAACTCATCCCACAAGCATGCAAGGCATCTCATCATGCTATCATAAAGTAATAGTAGAATAATTAATCAATAAATTAAATCCAAAATTTAACTATTTAAAATCTAATTTCAATATCTTATAAAATTCAACAATATTCGAAAGAATCTTACATCAATTTAATAAATTTTTTTTCTAAAACAAAAGTATCGATGTTCTGCTTCTAATCATCCTGTCTGTCTCTAATCACTCTTCCATACATACTCCTGTATCATCTTATTTCTCAAGATCTGTAAAAATAATAAAGTAGGAATAATGAGCTAGACAGCCTAGTAAGCAATGATCACTTCAATTAGATTTCATCAGGTAAATAAAATAAATCAGTACTTATAAAAAATAAATATATAAAGTTTATCAGGTTGAAATCAATTTCTATTATGCAATATCTTCAAAATATTTATTACATCAAATTCAATCTTTTAAGTTTCTTTCAAAAATTTAATTTTCTTTCAAATTATTAAATTCTTATCAGTCATTCTTATCATTCTTGTCATTCTTATCATTCTTGTCATTTTTTCTCATTCTTATCATTCTTGTCATTTTTTTCTCATTCTTATCATTCTTATCAGCCATGAGCTATGACCACATCATCCCTGCGGTAGAGTCATAACACCACGTATATTCTTGTGGTGAGCTGCGAATCATCTAGTAGCTATGTCCTTTGGAACCGCCGGTCTGCTAGCGGTTAGTCGCTAGTTTGCTGGCGACATAAATTCTCAGGACTAAATCTTTGCCAACGTATTAGCTCCCATTGACAGAGTTCTCCACATAGTCAGGCTAGAAGTTCAATTCATCTTATAAATCATATTCTTTTTATAATTCATGTTTTCTTATTTCAATTCGATAAGATTTCATATAATCATATGGTATCAAAATCAATCAAGTGTAATACATAATAAGATCAGTATTTTTAATCATACTTTATCATAACATTTTAAAAATAAGATGCTTTCAATAATCAAAATATCATTCATCAATTCATGCATCATTTCATAAATCATGCCAAGAACATATATTATAATTTGCTGATAAATCTAGAAAAAAAGTAAAACATTACTTACCTTGTACGCATTCCAATAAATCCATATTATTCTTATATTTTTTTTTCAAAATTTTTTATTCATAGATCATGTCGCAGTACCCCATTATTGACATCTACAATCCTATAGAGGATAAAGTTTAATAATTAAAAAGCATACCCATAAATCGAAAAGATAGGTTGATGGTGGCATATCTAATGGTCCAAATCAGTCTGATCATCCTAACTTCATCGATCAAGGTTAGACTAGAAGACGGATGGTTCAAATATATTTATCTGGATCAAATTGGATTCGAAGGGATAGGATCAGAAATTTTTTATTAAGTTCACAAATCAAGTGGAGAGATAAAGTCAGAGGAGAGAGATATTATGAAGATAAATTAGAACTAATTAGGTGATATAGTCCAAAAGTTCGATCAATTAGAACAAGATAATTTAAATCAAATCATGATAGAATTATCCCACAGATAATTCAATAAAATCATGGATGATAAAATTTAATGGTGCCCGGCCTAATTAAGGTGGGTGCCGATATATTATCCGATGATCATAAATCAGGACCCTTTCACTAAGATCGTTCAAATTCATCATCAATCTTTTCAAAAATCTAGAGAACCCTAGGAGAGAGAAATTACAAAGAAACAACCAATCCAGAGAGAGAAAGTTTTGTAGAGAGAAAGTGGAGAGGGAAAGAAAGAGAGAGAAAAAGGGAGGAGAGGGAAAATCTTCTTCTTTATTTTCTTTTTCTTTTCTTTTTTTTTTTCTTTTTTTTCTTTTCTTCTTCTTCTTCTTCCTGCAGTTCTCCTTGGGGAAATAGGGGACTGTGAGGTCCGCCTTCTTCTTTCTAGGATTGAAGGTGGTGGCTGCCAACCTACTGGTTGGCAGCAGCCAGGGCTGCGACGACGTGGCTCGGCGATCCCATACCGACGATCGGCGTTGACCATCGTATCAAAAAAATTAAAGGAAAAAGGGGATGGAAGCAAGGGATTTTCAAAAGATTTTTCCTCTGGCGAAGCCGGCGGCAGGCGGGGGCTTCTAGCACAATAGGAGGGAAGGGAAAAGAGAGGAGAGGGAAAGACCATGCTTACCTTAGTCTCTGACGGCCTCTTCAACCCATTTTCCAGTGAACATAATGATGGCTTTCACGAAGAAAAATTCGGCGATCCTCGTCGATTGGCTTTAGTTTTTCATTGGGGAAAAGAGGGAAGGCTTCTTCCCATTTTATAGAGTTGGTGGGGAGGAGTAAAACTCCTCCCTAAGGTGGGTTTCCAACTCTGATTAGGAGTCGGTCAGGAGGATGAAGATGACTCCTATGGGAGTTTTCTGATTTCTTCTCTTTTTTTTTTTTTTTTTTTTTGCTGCTTCAAGATCCATACTGGTGGGGGTCGAAATCAAGTGGATTTAGCTCAATTTGGATAGGGTATTACATTCTTCCCCCCTAAAAAAAAATTCATCCCAAAATTTTTTATCAAAGGTTTTTCAAACTTTAAAGTTTCATAAGCATAATCTCATTTCTTATAAAAATAAGGCTTAATACCTCTTGACTTGATTCCTTGTATAGATAATTAAAGTCAAACCTATCTCTTGTAAACAAAAGAAAATTGACATCTTAATTTTAAATAAGAATTTCAAATTTTTTCATCAAAACATTATTTGCTCTTAATCAATCCATCATAACATAGGAGGACATACTAATATGAATCACCTCTCATCCATGCTTTCAAGAGTTTGAGATTCACTATTCTATTCTCATCTTTGAACATTTTGATGTTCTAATTCTCAATGCAACTTCATCAATAAATCATTTCATAAGAGAAAATCAATACCTTAAAGATATATCCTAATCAGAATCATTCATTTCTTGAAATCAAAATTGATATCTTAATTCCAAATAAGGATATCAAGTTTCTTGCCAAAACTATTAGTTGCTCATGATTTAATCAATATACCATAAGATCATAAACAAACCTTATTATATTCTTAATATATGGATGCTCGAGGATAAGAAAATCTAAGATCAAAATCAAGGATCGATAAACAATCTCAATTTCTTTTAACAGATAGAGAAGCATAAGATTAAATTCTAGGATACAAAGAATCTATCTCTAAATATTCTAAATTCAAAATCAAGAACCAAGGGCCCACTCATCAAGACTCATGATGCTAAAAAATTCTTAATATGGTAGATAGGAGCACTTCCTTTCGAAAAACATATAACAACATTCAAAATAATCCAGAATTTCAACAACATTATTCTTTCTAGTACCAATGAATTTCTTGTATCAAGAATATTTAATTATGTCATCTATCATAATTCTTTAACTCAAGATCAACATTCTTGACTTGCTCAAAATAATTAAGATCACCATGCTTTCACTGCGCGCTCTGATCTAGCAATCAAAATTTCTTAGATTCACGAAATAATTTTGATCAAATTATTCCTTTATCCTATATATGAAAAAGATCTAAAATTTTAAATTTCAATTGAAGCTAGAGATTAACTTCCAATTCTCATTTTTACTTTTGCCAGGTGCACAACCATCTTAAATATTTGTTAAGTCCAATATCACATTCAAAACTATCATATAGGTCTACTATGGTCCAATATAAATCAAATCTTAGTTCTAGTATCAATTCAATTAAATAATTTCAAATCAAAATCTTATAAATCAAATCAATTAAGAAATCCATGGATGCTCTACCAGGTTAAAACATAAAGTAAAATATATAATTAATTTTAAATAATAATCTTTTCTAAAATTTCTTTCATTAAGATCTTTACTATCTATCAAACATCCTTTCATAACAATCATACAAGCCTTTTAAAATCAAATTTTTATATAATTCTAGAGAACCCTACGAGAGAGAAATTACAAAGAAACAAGCAGTCTAGAGAGAGAAAGTTTTGTAGAGAGAGAAAGTGGAGAGGGAAAGAAAGAGAGAGAAAGAGGAAGGAGAGAAAAAATCTTCTTCTTTGTTTTTTCTTTTCTTATCTTTTTTTTTCTTCTTTTCTTCTTCTTTTTGCAGTTCTCTTTGGAGGAACAGGGACCGTGAGGTCCCCCTTCTTCTTTCTGGGACCAGAGGTGGTGGCTGCCGACCTACTGGCCGGTGGTAGTTGGGGCTGCGATGGCACGGTTCGGCGATCCCATACCGGCGATCAGCGTTGACCACTGCATCGAAAAAATTGAAGGAAAAAAGGGACGGAAGCAAGAGATTTTCAAAAGATTTTTTCTCCGACGAAGCGCCAACTGGGGCTTCTAGCACAATAGGAGGGAAGGGAAAAGAGAGGAGAGAGAAAGGCCATGCTTACCTTGGTCTTTGATGGCCTCTTCAACCCATTTTTCGGTGAGCACGATGACGGCTTTCGCCAAGAAAAATCTAGCGATCCTCACCAATTGGCTTCAGTTTTTTGTTGGGGAAAAGAGGGAAGGCTTCTTCCCTTTTTATAGAGTCGGTGGGGAGGAGTTTTATTCCTCCCTAGGTTTTCGACTCCGATTAGGAGTTGGTCGGGAGGATGAAGATGACTCCTATGGGAGTCTTTTGATTTCTTTTTTTTTTTTTTTTTTTTTTGTTGCTTCAAGATCCATGCTGGTGGGGGTTAAAATCAAGTGGATTGAGCTCAATTTGGACGGGGTATTACAACTGTGGTGAGCAATTACCCATACATATGCATACAAAAGAATATAATTGTTACCACTGAAACTGTCACATAACTATAATAATTCGTGCAAATGTAGAATAAGAATAATGTTAACACATCTATTCAAAACAATGTCAAGATGATTCCACTAGAATGGTATAATGGATATTAGTACACAGCTTAGAGAGATGATGTGCCCAATTGCTTCAAATTTTTAACAATTATGCGATTGATATCTACCATTCAGGTTGAGAGACCATATCTTATGTCAGCGACCAAGTTATTTTGATAAAAATTACCATTAACAAAACAATATATATTTGACTTCATCAAGTAGAAAGTCTGGAACAAATTATTTTTGAGAAGTATCCACGAAAAAAAAAAAAAACTTTTCAGAAGGTTTTATGACATCTTTAACGAACTTAATAAACAAAGAAAACAACAACGACAATAACAACGACATGAAATACAAGCATACCGAAATATAAGCATTTCCTCGGGCTTCCTCCCTCCAGAACTCTTGCAAGAAATCCCTAAACTCTCAAACCATTTAAAAAATCCTTTATCATTCAATTAAATCTTGCTTTCAGTTATCAAAAATCTACCTGGCCATAGGGCCAAGAACACAGAATTTGGAAGATAAATTACTTGGTGCAAGGATAGAGAAAGTTTTCTTGTTTTGCTAATTAGTAGTTTCTGTATGTAATTCCAGTTCTGATGCCATTAAGAACGGTCACCAAGCATACACATTAATATCATCATATTTGTTAGATAAATTACCTGGTGCAAGATAGAGAAAAGTTTTCTTACTTTTGCTAATTACTAGTTTCTGCATGTACTTCCAGTTCTGATGCCCGTAAGAATAGTCACCAAGTATATACATATATAATCATAGTCTCATCCGTAATAACCTCTAACCTTGAACGGAAACAGACAGATATTAAAGAAAGAACATATGTGATATAGATAAAATGCACTCCACAACAAGGATATGATTTTCTGTGCAAATAACAATAAATCATAGAATCAGGACTCATACTGAACAGAACCTGTTTTAAAGACTTATGAAAACTCACTATTTGGGAATGTTTGATTGCAGAAAGCTCACCGTATTATACCTTTATGTTCATTATTTGGCTTCCGGCTGAAAGAGGGAATCTATTGTCTCAAGCTGTGGCAATTGGGGCCACAATGATGCTCTATAGTGTGATATAGAGGGCCATTTCCTAGAACCAACTACCTAAAAATTTAAGTGCACAGAGCAGTTAACCAATGCATAAAGTTGGAAGCAAAAGCCAGAATAACAAATGCATAAATTTAAGATGCATATGATGAAAAGCTAGAATAATAATTTTATTTATTTAATAATTCATGTACATATATAACAATGAGCTCAATTATTTACAACCTAAATGATTGGCTTTAGGATATATTTTTCAACATACAATTGCTTCTCGCATTGTCTCTGTAGGTAGAAATGTTAATTTTGGATTTTTAGAGAAGAATGTAATTAATTTTGGGAAGAAATTGAAGAGACTAGGGTGGGAATTTTTTTGTTCCTTGAAGACATTGACCTCTCCCACCCTAGTTAGAGAATTCTACTCCAATTTGAAAGGTGGAAGTGGGGTAATAGAATTTGAAGTTAAGGGTGTGCTAATTGTGTTTGATTCTGAGAAATTGGGGAGAATTTTAAGAAAGAGAGCTAAAGAGAGCTTAACAGAAAAATTTGAAAAGAAATATGAAAGACTTAAGTATATTTTGGAAAGAGAAGATATCAGTGATATAGAGGAGGTGAGTGCTAATAGACTATCTACTGAGATGCATCTCCTACACTATATGATGAACTAGATTTTCTTCCTCGAGAATGATGGATTTGATTTTGTGTCTGGGCAAGATGTTTCATTCATGTATTATGTGATTAGAGAAATTTTCTTGAACTTATCGGCTTTGATCATTAGATTTATTGAGGACATAACAAGGAGATCAAGGACATCTCTACCTTATGGGATGGCTTTGACTCTAGTATTTCAGGAGCATAGGATAGACCTCGATGGAGAGACCATCCGAGCCCTCATGCATACTGACACTTACAACGAGCACTCATTGTATCACATGGGTTTCAAGGAATAGGAAGTTTGTTAGATCTAGCAAGGGGCTCAAGCTCAGACAGATGATCCAATTGTGGCTCCTGAGGTAGTTCCTATAGCAGACATTTAGATGGAGGAGTCAGCACACCAGCAGCACTGATAGAGCATAACTAGAGGCAACAGATAGACCATCCACTTCACTGGACGAGGATTTATTAGTTGAGAGGATCTTCTCGAGGATTATTTTAGTGATCAACTCAGAGATAATTTAGCAACTTACTTAAGAGGCTATCTCACTACTTAGAGAGAAGGCAGCTCAGATGAGATAGGAGGATGATTTGATCATCCAGGACATAAGACAGAATGCTGCATGACTGATATAGGAGGTTTCTACTATGAGGGCAGACATTCCAGACCAGCCATCTGGAGATGCGAGACCACATTCACCTTCTTAGCTTGGACCTAGTTCTTAGAGCCTCTAGAGCTTTTGTTAAGATGTTAGGACATACTCTATAGAACTTTAGCTTATCCTAGCAATCCCCTTTTTGATAGGTTTATATGTCATATTTTGTTTGGACTTTTAGATGTTATCATTATAAACAACTTATATATATTTTTTTTTGAAATTAATGAAAAACATTCTTTTGATCAATCTGTGTCTACTTGAGTGAATGCTATGCTTGATTGAATTTTTTTTTTGAAATTTTTGTGTCAATTGAATACTTAATTTGATTCTTAGTTCACTAAATTGATGCTTGCTTAATCTTAAAAATAGCTTTGTTTAGAGTAGATAGGAAGAAAAAGTAAAATTTTTACTCCTAAAATATTTTTTGATTGAAAATATCATGATATAAAGAGAAGTTATTTAAAATAAATTGATTACTAATTTGTTTATTCATTAATGTGGTCTTAATTAAAAGTATTTAACTTGAAAGAAAAAGGGAAAGAATAAATTTAAAAAGTTAAAATCTATTCTTCAAGAATTATGAAAAAAATGGGGAGAAAAATATCATGTAATGAATCTTCTAGTTTTACATTTACGAACACAAGAAGAAATATTTCTTGAAAATTAACAACTTTGATTTGATTGGAACCACTATTGAATTTGAATATTAATCCTAAAACTCCCAACCAATTATTTTTTAGTTTTCTTAATTTGAGCACTCTTCTATTTGTTCCATTTTCTCAATTTTCTTGATTTGATTGCCAAAACCTTTTGATAACTAATTGGAGTTAAAGTGATTTTTTTTGAAACATATTTTTGCTCCAAACAAATTGAAATTTGAAACTCATGTTAATGAATACTTCATATGTTATTTTTACAAATTTTGGAGTGAGGTTGAATTGGTAACAATTTTTCACTCTAAAAAATGAATGCCAAAATTGATATCATTTGAATTTTTAAATCATTCAAATTTATGAAGATTTCACATATTTTTTTTTAAAATGTGCATTGAGAAAATCTTTATAAAATTTTTTTGGCTTTGATATTGTCTTTGATGCATTTTCGATACATACCTTTTTGAAGCTTAATTAATTGAAATCTCTTGAGAAAAGAAAAGAATAAATGTTAAATTTGGTATTAGATTTGAAAATTTTTGATGTGTTTGTTCTACTGCTTAATTCTTTGAAAAACACTTTTTTTCTAATTGATTTGAAAATTTAAGTTGGTGGTATCAAATGCAAATTTAGCATTAGACATACTTTACTTAGTATCAAATATACTAAAATATCTTGAAAAGCTTTATCCTTCAATATTGATTTGAAAAATCTAAATTTAATCCATTTAAGAAAGGGGGAGATGGTGATGCATGCTAATCTATCACTATGGCAAGTGCATTAGTCGATCAAGTAATAAAGTATATGAGTAGAGTATCTTTCCTTGAGGATTGAAAAATAAGTACTGAAAAACTCTTTCCTAAATTTTATTTTAAAAAATTAATTTATAAGAATTAAAAAATAAAATTAAATAAAAAATAATTAAAAAATTACAAAAGAATAAAGAGGATATAATTTGTAGGGTTGAATTCAAGAGCAGTAAAATATTAAGGCAATCTATTCACCAACTCAATCAATATAATATTCAAGTAATCATGTAAATTAGGTTAATTTTATTTTATGTGATGGTGGAGTTTCCTAAAATATTCACTATCCTTTGGTCCAGGTGTAGCAAAACTATTAATATTTATTAACTGTCCTTCGATCCAGATATAATTTAACTAAATATTGATGTTTTAAGTTTTGTGAAACTCTCTAATTAAAATATGCTGCATCCAAAGTGTACTAAAATTTTTGCGTACATATGAATCTTAATCTAATTCAATAGGATATATAAATCAAGAAGCATTGGTATAGATATACTTGGTCTGTATCATCTATGTCCATCAAATCAATTAGAAGATGATCAGTAATCTAAAAGCATTAAGAACAGATTTATATACTCCTCATAAATAAAATTTAAATATAAAATCCAATCATATTGAATATTGCATCAAAAGAGAGGCTACACCTTAGCCTTAGTAAAAAAAATTTAGTTCATTATAAAAGAAACAAAAACAATAAATAAAATAAAAGACATGAAAAAATCCAAACAGAAAATTGCTTGTTGCTGAATTTTGTCATTCGTTGCTCTTAGCGTGGAGAAGATCTGACGAAGAAGAGATTCTACTAGATGTGCCAGTCTTCAAAGATGAACAGAGGAGAAAGAAGAAAGAAGAAAGAAAAAGGAAAAAACTCTCTTTCTCTCTCTGATCATAAATCTCTCTCTAATTCAAAACCCTGACTTCTCTGTTCACCAGACCCTCTTAGAAACCCTGACTCTCTGTTCTCTCTAAACTATTCTACTATTGTGCTATGTTGTCTATTCTGTTCAATAATAGCAGGCTTTAAATAGGTTAGGGAGGAGAGTTTTGGGTCGAAGTCCTAAAGAAATTAGGATTGAGACTCCTGGAACAAGTCGAAGAAAGCCCTGAATTGATTCTGATCGTCAGATCACAATCAAACAGACCAAAAATCTCTTGAAAACAATGATTAGACTCCTAGATCCAGTCGGAATAAATTCTGACCATTGGATCAAAGTTGATGGTCGATTCCCAACTGTCAGATGGCAATTTAGAGGTTATAGGTGATCAAAACAAAATTCTATCTGCATCATTAGATCATCACCGGCTTGAACCTGGACTGCACGATTGTGCACATGAGGTTTGAGCTATTGAATTAGCCTAGAAATTGCTCCATTCATCCGATCTTAACTAGCAGCTTCTACAACCGTTGGATCACGCCATACCCCTATGTAGATCGTGTGTAAATCACACCTTTCATAGACCACACCAATTTGCAGTCAATCAGAATGCTCTACGTCGAATGAAATCCCTATTTTGCCCTTGGCCCTTGCACTATAGTGGCTCACGATGAGCTGCATGGTTTCTTGATGTTATGGTGATGTCAGGGGCTGGCCGATTTATGTGGGCAGTCTATTGTAGTCGGGGTGAGCCGACTGAGCTAGTTTTCTAAGCCGGTCTGGTCTAGATCGACCGATTATATATTTTTTATTTTTTCTTTAAAAATAATTTTGGGCTCATTTTAAATCCATTTTGCTTTAAATTTGTTTTCTTTAAACTAGAAAATTAAGCTCTTCTCAATTATGGCCTTCTTTCCTACATAAGATCAATAAAAGTATTAATTTTTTAAAAATAAAATAAATTATTTTATAATTTAATACTTTTAGTATTATATTTATAATACTTATCACACCCCTCAACTTAGTCATTGCTAGTCCCTTAGCAATGCTTTATTTAATATTAATTCATTACCATGTTTCAATAAGATCCTCCATCACAAAGATAGATCTAGGATTAAAGATCAAAAAGTTTAGAAAGTTCTACTAAGTATTGAGTTTCAAAAGTAAATTTTGCAGTCAGTATAATCAGAAATTTTCTTAGAGTACATCTAAAGATCTATAGCACTTGTATTAGTGATGACTAACTTAGTATTTTGGTACTAATTTAAAGGACAAATGTATCTTCTCTTATCATCTATTTTGATTAATTTTCTATACACTCTCAAGTTAAGCTCATGAATTAAGATAGTTTTCACACTGCCCCCCTCCTTTTTTTTGTACCGAGTATCCTAGCCTTTCCTCCATCATTTGACGTGAACCTCTATACTTGACCTAAGTGCAGAGATCCAATTACTAAGCTTCGGGCAATCCACATATACTCTATATTTTATACTTTTACTTTTAGGTAGGTAGCTCTTTTCTTAATTTCAAGTTTTTTAATTAAAATTATATTAACCATCAATTTTTAGTGATAATTGAATCCTCAGTTGGTCTTATAATCAATACTTACTTTACCTTATTATGGTGTATGTGAAATTATAAGTGCTAATAGTCTTTAGATGATCTAAGTAGACCGCTAAAAATCTGACCAACTAGTCTACTTCTTAACTTGCTACATTCATTAGCAAATATTTTCTAACGTTTTTACTTCTCCTAGTCTATCTTGCTCAAGATTTTCTTTCTTGACACATGATTAAATTTTTTTTTAAAATTATTTAAATTTAATTTTTAAAATTTTAATTAATTAACTTTTTAGTAAAAATTTTTCCTGCCTCCCCCCACTTAATCTACATTATCTCAATGGAGAAAGAAAAAGTAAAGGGTGCAATAAAGGATAGGAGAGAATACACTTGATTTGGTTTAGACTAGTTCTTTGATACTTTGCAATTTGGCTTAAGCTCGATCTCATTCATTTTTCTCTGCAAAAATGAAAACACATACCAAAGCAATAAAAGAGCAACAAGATACTATAGAAAAATAAAAGAAAGGATCAAAACTAAAAGAAAAAGAAATAACCTATCTAGTAGTTCTAATTTATAGTCATCTGCTTGACTTTCTTGGACTTTAAGCAGGATCAATCTGGTGCCACTTCAATAGGTATACTTTCATTTTTATCCAAATCCTTTTTTGATTGGACAATGCATGCTTCAATAGGATTCTCAAACCTATTTTCTAAGGAATACTCATATACTGATTTGTCAATAACATCAATTTGAAAATAAGTTTGAAAATCATTAGGATATTTAGTATCTTTAAAAATATTAGAAGTAACATATTTATCTTGAACTCTAGGAATTAATTTTTTTTATTGAATATCTATTAAAGCTCTTCTAGTAGCTAAAAAGGGTCTTCCTAAAATAAAGGGTATATCATAATCTTCTTTCATGTCAAGAACAATAAAATCAATAGAAAAAATAAATTTATTTATCTTTACTAAGACATCCTCTACTATACCTCTTGGATATTTAATGGATCTATCGGCTAGCTAAAGAGTGATAGTGGTAGGCTTTGGTTTTCCAAGACCTAGCTTCCTAAAAATAGAGAAAGGTATGAGATTAATACTTGCTGCTAAATCACATAAAACTTTATCAAAACTCAAATTACCAATAATACAAGGAATAGTAAAACTCCTTGGATCCTTTAGCTTCTATAGCAATTTATTTTGAAGTATTGCTGAACATTCTTTATTTAAATTGACTGTCTCATGCTCCTTTAGCTTCTTCTTATCGGTCAGAATTTTTTTAAGAAACTTGGCATACCTGGGCATTTAAGTGATAGCATCTATAAAAAAATATTAATATGTAAATTTTTTAAAATTTTGAAAAAGTTTGAAAATTTCTTATTTGAATGTTGTATTTGTCTCTCTGGGAATGGTAGTGGCGGCTTATAGGGCTTCACATTTGGATCGACAAACTTTATACCTAGAGACCATCCATCTACTGGTTGTTTAGATGACTGACGAACTTTGGTTGGCTATTTGGTAGTTTTCACTTCAGTCTTTTTGTTCTGATGTGGCTCCTCCAGCTCTTTACCAGTTCTTAAGATGATAGCATTGACTTGCTCCCTTGGATTGGTCTCCCTATTGCTAGGCAAGGATCCCTGTGGTCTCCCAAAGATTATCTTGGCCATTTGACCTACTTGCATCTCTAAGTTTCAAATAGCTGCTGCTTGATCTTGCTTGAGCTTGGTTTCTAGATTTCTTATGGCCGCTTCTTGATTTTGCATGAATTTTGTTTCCATATTTCACATGGTTGCTTCTTGGTTTTGCATAAATTTGACCATCAACTCCTTTATGTTAGGCTTTTCTCAGGTACTTGGAACCCTAGGGGTGGCTGTTGTGCTACATTTTTATTACTCTATGAAAAGTTTGGATGCTGCCTCCACCTTGATTATATGTGTTGGAGTAGAAATTATTTTGCTGTGGGCTGAAAAATTTATCAAGATAGTTAGCTGTATTAGAGACTTTAGCAAAAGGATTACCTATCTGGCAGTCGCTTGTATCGTGTCCTACTCCTCATAGCTCATAAGTGATGCTCTGTACATGCATAGCTGCTCCCTGCATATTGTTAACTTGACTCTCAAGGCTGCAATCTCAGCTAATAAGGTTGAAACTGAAAATACTCTCGGCACAACTACTGGTCTTCTCGGCATCATGTGATCTAATAGCTATTTAATGCCATCTCATCAATCAAATCAAAGGCTTCCTCTTTCGTTTTGCGATTAATGTTACCTCCTATTACTATAACTATTATAGAATGATTAGTAGAAGATAAATTATTATAAAAGTTCTGTACCCAAAGTCAAACGGATAATTGATGGTGTGGGCAACGCCTCAGTAGTTTCATGAAATGCTCCTAAGCCTCATACAGTGTCTCCATCTCCATCTCCATCTGCATAAAAGAAGTAATATCGTTGTGCATCTTTACAGTCTTAGAAGGTAAAAAGTACTTGGCCAAAAATTTTTGGGCTCGGACATCCCATGTTGTGATAGAACTTGTGGGAAGAAAATGAAGCCAACTTTTAGCTTCGTCACATAAAGAAAAAGGAAATAACCTTAATCTAATGGCATCATTTAACATTCCATTAATCCAGTCATGAGAGCATACATTAAGGAGAAGCTTCAGTACAAAAGCTTTACATTCATTAGTTCATGACATTCATATTTCCTATAATCATTTTATGGATTGCTTCATATTTTGTCACCATAAAAAGGAGAGAGATTATTGAACCTCCTAAGTGATTTTGATGATGATCAAATATTAAAGCAAATGATTACTAATATATTTTATTTTAAGTATTTCAATATCAAAAGAAAGAGAGCTCTCTGATCAAAATAAGAAAGAAATTAAGTGGAAATCAATCAAAATTTAAATTTTCTTATTCGGAGTGAAAATTCTCTCAAAATCATCTTGGAGCAGTCTTCGAGACGTCTCAAAATTTTTTCGAGAGCTCTCGAGTGGACTGGCACACCCAAGCACTATTCTGGCATGATTTTGAGAGATCTCAAGGGAATCTCTAGAGCTCTTGATCTCAAGTGATAGAAATTCAGTTTTTGTGCTCTGAGAGTAAGAGATCTTGCAGGATTTTCGAGAGATCTCGCGGTCCCTGCGAGATGTCTTGTTCAGAATGGAGAAGTCTCGATCTCAGACGAGCCATTTTTTTTAGAAAGATGATTTTTCATGAGACTGAAGGTGAGAGCTCTCCTGTTCAAACTGAGAGGCCCCAGAACTTGACAAGACATCTTGAGACAAATTGAGAGGTCTCGAGACTCGATGATAACTTTTTAATGGGACATTCCAGATTAGATTTTTTCAACTCCAACGGCTAGTTTCTGCCCTCCAACATTCGAATTTTGCTTTTTTTGAGCTCCAATCATCACCAAAAGAGAGGGAATGCTATAGATATAAAAGAAAGAAGACTTATTCATGATCAAGCCAAGAAAAATGAGAGAAAAGAAAAATATGCTCTATTCTTGAACAAAAATCCCCATCTTCAATCAATCTATTCTCTCAAGTATTGAAGAATCCTCAAGTACATTAACTCTACGGATTCAAAGAGGCTTTCAACGAACTATAAGGATAACTCTTCTACTCATTCGAAGGAGCCTTTGAGTTAAAATATTTTCTTTCCCCTTTCTGTATATGTGGTTTCAGTAGGGGTTGAAACTTGGATTTTGGGATTTTTCTCCTCTTTTGTTTATTTAGATTGGTTTATTTGATTCTTGTAAGGATTGTGGTTAGTGAACCTAGAAAAAACCAACTAGGTTATTGGATAGTGAGTCTGAAAAAACTATCCAGCTATAATCTTTAGGGATTATAGTAAAATTTTTAAGAATTTGCTTAGGGAGTGGACGTAGGTGCTGGGAGTGCACCGAACCACCATAAAATTCTCTTACTTATGTGTGTGCTCTAGCTTGTGTCTTCTATTTGCTCTCACATTTGATTCACTAAGGATTTAATCTTTAATCACCGCACATATCTGTTTAAATTTTTGAAAACCCAATTCACCCCCCCCCCCTCTTGGGTTGTTCATCCGGGCAACACCTTTTGTTTTGTGCATGAGATTATAAGAGAAAGGCAATTAGGTGCCTTGATATGAAAGAGAGAGTCCTTCTACTTTAAGGAGTTGATTAGTCAATGTCTTAAAGCCCTAGGACTCATCTAGATCTATTTTAACCCAATTGAGATCAAATCTCAAAAGGGTTTTTCATGCTAAAAGCAAATCTGCGCCACCTCTCCCCATGCCATCCTTTCTTTCTTATGCCCTCTCTTCCTCACTCATGCCCAAAGATTTGGGCCTTCTTCTTCCACATGCCTTTAGGAGAAGGTGTTCTCTCTTCTTTTCCATCTGTACATGCCCAATAGAGTTGGGCAATCCAAATCTATACCAAGAAGTTAGATGAACCAGATATATGCCGAGGAAGAGAAAAGATAGATCCAGTAGATCAAGAGTCAATCAAGAAAAGGTTGATCAAAGTGCATGCAAGATCCATCTTGGAGAAGAAGGATTACAAAAGGTAGAGCATCCTAGATCGAGTCTCTGGTGGATACCTATAGAGAATGGATGCATGTACATGTGTGGCTTTATTGAAACCTATAGTTATCTTTAGATCCAGATCTTGAAGAAAGAAAATAGCACTATAGGTAGGTGATTCAATCACCAGATTTATTTAACATATTAAAATCAGATACATATTCATTTTATTTTTATCATATGAACTAGATCTATAGGTATTTAGATTAGATTTATGCATACATAGATTAAAATATTTTAATCTAGTCTTCTACTGCGTGTTTCAAAAAAGTTTTGAAATCTGCATGCATAAAACACCTAAACCCAATAGTGGTATCACAGCTAGGTTCACATGCATAAAAATAAGATGAGATTTGATTTTTAATCAAATATAAAATTAATATGATTAATAGTCTGACATCGGTATGATATAGCATTGTCCTGGTATAAAGATTAT
The DNA here is from genome assembly GCA_006176705.1 of Cocos nucifera. Classification (NCBI taxonomy): domain Eukaryota; kingdom Viridiplantae; phylum Streptophyta; class Magnoliopsida; order Arecales; family Arecaceae; genus Cocos; species Cocos nucifera. The sequence goes on along the minus strand of QRFJ01002791.1, from coordinate 58,444 downwards.
CCCTTATATTGAAAAGATTATCCTATATTGATGTTGGATGATTTTGAAAAAAGTTTTCATATTGAAAGGAATATGCCCTTAAGCTAATTAATTTTTTGGGCTGTTCTTTATCATCCAAACTCATGTAATAATATTTTTAAAAAATAAATAAAGATATTTATTTCATCATATGCAGTGTCTTATTATTTATTTAAGATTATGATGAACCCTATAAATTAAGGCTATGATTTTATGATTATGATGAGATTATACCAGTGAGACCTAAAATCTTAAAACCCTAATTTAAATATTTCTAGTGGATGAGACGAGATATTGAGTTAGGGATCAATATTTTTTGGTAAGACTAGCACATTCTTTGTACGCTCGATTGAGAGGGTGATTGATCTCATAATAACTTATGTATGACACTAATACAAGAATGTGGGTGCTCATTAGAGAATGCGTTCACTGAATTGATCTAAATTGAGATATCTAATGGAGTCTTATCTACATGTCAATAGATGATCCTCATAGTGAAATTGTGCATATAATCCTTTGACCTGAAACTACCATAGAATCTTATATATATAAATCTATATTTTAGTTCATACTCATTCATGACTCAGTTATATATGAGATGATCTGGATATGGTAGATTATATATATGTAGATTGTGAGTAGGTTAACATGAAATCGATCTCTCCTGGTAAGAGGAAATAACATCCTACCTGCTTCAAACAAATGATGATTTAGAAAGACTTTGATCAAAGCATGATAAAAATTAGAAATAGTTTCTAATATTTTATTAAATAAATCATCATAAGATTAAAAGATAAATGAATATGACATTGGGGTTGACATATTTTCATACCTAGAGTCATATTGGGGATGTAGGAAGATCGAAGGATCTAGTTGCATGGTAATTTTCACTAAAGGATATTTTTGGTATTTTCATCAAAATTTTACATCTTTCGAAAAGTCACAATCATGTCTTGTGGGTTCGATCAAATTAAAATTTTAATTTGATCATTAAATTATAAAGTATTCTAAATTAAGTCAAATTGGGTTGGCTAATTTTGATCTATATCGGTTTGGTTGAGTTCTAACCAGATTAGGTCAAATCACACCCAATCTCACTACTGGTTAGATGTGAAACCTAATGGGTCACACACAAAGAGAGTTGATTATGGGTCTAATTAGATTAGACCATATTTGCAAGATGAACATGCTAGCACATGTAGCAAACCCTAGCACCTGGATTCGAAGTGGATTCGAATCGATTTTTGATTTGGGCTAATTAAGATTCGATTTGAGCCAAATAGGATTTGGTCTTGAATTGGATTAATATAGATTGATTGGGCTTCAGTTGGAATACCACATATCTGAATCCCACATGCCAGAGAGTCTCTCTCTTATGTGTGGAAAGTTTTTCATGCACAAAGAATTTTTGGCGCATGGAATTAGTTGGCGCCTACCTTCTTTGACTTTTTTTATTTTGTTATGTCACATAAATTTTTATATTGGTGTGGACATCAGATATGGGGCGCAGAAGAGTCCTTCTGTAGATGAAATACTTTGTTATTATTTTGAGAAGGGACTCTTTGTCGCCTAGGAATTCTTGCCGCCCAAGACTCCTTGCCGCCCTCTCATCCTTGATGCCTCTTGGGACTTTGACTATTCAAAGTTCATCTCCACGCCTTCGTGCTGAATGGGTGTCCCATTAAGGGCCATTAGATGGCCATCTTATTTGATCCAAGCTCTTTAAATTATGGTGCCATTTACTTTTGCATCATGACTCTTCTTAGAAAATCTACGTAGAATTAGTCTGAAGAGTCCTTCTGTTTTAAGGCACCTCTTGGATTAAGTCTGCATAATTTTAAATGGTGCAAATTTTAGATGGGTGTGAGATATGATGATGGGGTGTGAGATGCTAATGAGGAAAGGGCATGAGAAATTTAGTTGGCACCCCTACGTATATTATAAATAGGGGTACGCACCAAAAGTCTGTAGAGGTGAAAAAATTATCTTTCTTTCTTACAAGAGTTTCTTTTTGTCCAATTTTCTTTCTTTTCTTCTCTTGTCTAGACCTTGTCCTTATAAGGACAAGAAGTCATCTTAAGACTAAGAGATTAGGAAGAAAAATTAGGAAGACAAAGAAAAAGAAAGATAGATAAGGAAAGACAAGGAAGGTGACATAAAGGCTAAAGAAGGTCTTGCCCTTTTAATTAAAGTTCTTATTATTAGAACTCTAATTATATAAATCAGAGGTGTTGGTGTCTTGATCAACTCTCTATGTGGATCAACGTTGGAGGGTGAACACGTGGGCACCTGGTGGAACCCCTGACGGACTGCTACCGATGATCAAGGTGAATTTAGGGTTTAACGATAAGAGGTATGTTCTAATATTTTATTTTATATTACAAATGCATGTTATATGATTTATTTACTAATAAGATGGTCCTAGGGTTCGGATTTGGTTTATATGATTTCATATTTTTGCTTTAAAATCCATGCTTCCGCCCTGTACACCAATCGTATCAGTGGTATCAGAGCAAGCCTTATTAGGATAAATCATATAATGCTTTGCTTATAAATAATGGCATAAAAAAAAGTATGATATATTTTTTGTGTGTTTATTTGCATGTTATTTATATGATGAGATCATATTCTTTTATTTATCATAATGAGATTATGTTGTATATATTATTCTATATTGCCCTGATATAGTAAAAAGTATTCACTATATAATGATGGTTGTCCTAGAATAATTATACATGTTAATAGATATATATAAATTTTTATTATAATTGATGCTATTAGGCATTTAGTTTGATTTAATTCAGAATGTGTATTGAGACCTTTTAAATCCCTCTTTAAAAATTATATTAAGTTGTAGTGTAATTAATCTATAGCTGTATCAGTCGGGATGTCTAATTGATCAATCGGTGTCTAGGATAAATGGTTCATGATTGGTAAAGAGAACGTGATTTTTTAATTGGTTCTGTTGTCTGATCTGACCAATTTATTGATGTCTAAGAAAAGCAATAGGAGGACTCCCACTTCTCTCCCACTTACTTGGCCGATTCGATTAATTTAATTCTAGATTAAAATGCTTAGTATTATATTCACTACATTAAGGCCTTCCTTCATACTAGATTCTTATTATGTCCAGAACCATATTAGTTTTATTGTGTAACCACAAGATCTATCATGGAGAATGATGTAATATTAATCTAGTGCATTGAGATGCTTACAGCATTTTGAATATACTGCTTTATTGTGTAACCACAAAAGTAGTCATATTTCATTTTGACTGTATAGAAATGAAGGATTCTATTTAAACTAAAACATTAAAGTTTGTTGTGCTAACACAAGGCTATTAATGTTTTAGAGGCAAAAGTTTTTTGAGAGTTGCATAAAATGCAATTGGAAAGAGTTTCCTACCTTTGAACTTATAACAAGTTTGTTGTGCAACCACAAGACTTTTTATAAGGAAATTAGGATCTTATTCTCACTAAGAAAATCAATAAGAGGGTTATGATTTTTTGATTAAATAGTGGGAGACATAATTAAATTAAAGTTCTAATTTAATTATGTTTGTCATCATGAAGTTGTTTGCTTATATATTATTCTTTATTATGTAGATTAAATGGCTTCTTCACTTTCATTGCATTCAATTTTGGATTCAAATAAATTGACTGGTCAAAATTATGTTGACTGGTTGAGAAACCTAAAAATAGTACTCAGTCAAGAAAAACTCTCCTATATTCTTGATGCCCCTGATCCTAAGCCATTAGAAAATGATGCCACAGATGAAGATAAGTCCACATACAAGATGTGGCAAAATGATTTTCTTACTATCAAATGCATCATACTTGCCTCTATGAATAATGAATTACAGAGGCAGCATGATAGCATGGACACTCAATCCATATTGCTCAATCTAAAAGAGCTTTATGGAGAGCATAGTAGGACTGCTAGATATGAGATATCTAAGCAATTATTTCGTGCAAGAATGATAGAAGGAACATCCATACAAAATCATGTTTTGATGGTAATTGACCTAATCACTCGATTAAGTCAATTAGGTTTTGTTATGGATGGAGAGTTAAGTCAGGATTTGATCCTACAATCACTTCCAGAATTATTTTCTCAGTTTATCGTGAACTATCACATGAACAAACTGAATTCTTTCTTGCCTGAGCTATTAAATATGCTCAAGATAGTAGAAAGCCATATCAAGAAAGATAAGGCTCCTCTTCTTCTTCTTATGGATGGGATCTCCAAGAAGAAGGCAGGCAAAAAGGGTTCAAAGAGAAGGTTGAATCCTAAAAGTGGTATAAATAAGAAGAAAAAGGAGAAGAAGGTCTCCAGACAGATGATCTATTTTCACTGCGGCAAAATAGATCATTGGAAGAGGAATTGCAAGGCTTACCTTGCAACCGTGAAGTCTGGTGCAAATAATGCACCAAAAGGTATGTATGAGATACATACTATATTATCATTAAATTCTTTCATTTCAAATTCTTGGGTATTAGATATCGGCTGTGGTTTTTATATCTACAAATCTTTGCAGGGAGCTGCAGAAAATTAAGAGTTTGAAGAAAGGTGACTTCAAGCTCTATGGCGCTGGAGGAGAGTCTATCCAAGCAGAAGCTGTAGGGACAAATATATTGAAGTTACCTTATGGAAAGATCTTAGAGCTTACAAATTATTATTATATGCCTAAGATCATTAGAAATATTATATCTATACCCTTGTTATTAAAACAAGGTTATAGTCTTAATGTAACGAGCGAAGGTTGCTCGATCAAATATTCTAATGAAAATATTTATTTTGGCATATTTAGCAATGGTTTGTTGACTCTATGTTTGGATGACAATATATTTCATATTGATGAAAATAGAAAATGTAAGAGAGATGACATAAATAATACTTTACTTTGGCATTGTCGATTAGGTCATATTAGTGAGGCTAGGATTAACAAGTTATACAAAGAAAAGTTCTTTGATCCTTTTGATTATGAATCATTGGGAACTTGTGAATCATGCCTCATGGGTAAAATGACCAAGATTCCATTTAGTGGACATGGAGAAAGGATAAATGAGTTATTAGGACTTATACATACGGATGTATGTGGTCCTATGACAACTCAAGCTAGAGGAGGATACTCTTATTTTCATTACATGTTCACTGATGATTTATCTAGGTTTGGATATGTGTATCTTATGAAACACAAATCAGAAGCCTTTGATAAATTTAAAGAGTATCAAAGTATGGTCGAAAAACAAACTGGACAATGTATAAAAATCCTTCGATCTGATCAAGGAGGAGAATACTTATCTAGTGAGTTTCTAGACTATCTTAAAGTTAAAGAGATTCTCTCTGAATGGACACCTCCTTATACACCATAATTAAATGGTGTAGCCGAAAGAAAAAATCATACCTTATTAGATATGGTACGGTCCATGATGTGCTTCACTGAATTACCTATTTCCTTCTGAGGTCATGCCTTGGAGACTGCAATTTACATCTTGAATAGAGTACCTTCTAAATCTGTATCTAGTACTCCATATGACATATGGAGAAGTAAGAAACCTAATCTTAAGTATCTTAAGATATGGGGTTGTCCAGCATATGTCAAAAAAAATTTTGGACATAAACTTGATGCTAGATCAGACAGATGTCTATTTATAGGATATCCTAGAAATAGTATAGGATATTTATTCTACCATCCTACTGAACAAAAGGTATTTGTAAGTAGGCATGCCACTTTCATGGAAAAGGAATTTATCCTAGAAAAGGGCAGTGGTAGAAATATTGAACTTAGTGAAGTTCAAGAAAAATAAATAGAAATTTCTCAACCAAATAATCACATAAAAGAACCAGAACACATAACTCCTATCCGTAGGTCTAAAAGAGTATGAAATACACCTGTGAGGTATGGATTCATTATTGAGAACAATGAAGCTCAAGTCATTGAGAATGACGAACCTCTGACCTATACGGAAGCAAGTCAAAAGTAAGGACTCTTACAAATGGCTGGCTGCCATGCAATCTGAAATGGAATCCATGCACACCAACAAAGTATGGACTTTGGTGGATGCACCAGAGGATATAAATCCTATTGGATGCAAATGGATTTTTAAGAAAAAGATTGGAGCTGATGGTCAAATTGAAACCTATAAGGCCAGATTGGTGGCTAAGGATTTTAGGCAAAAATAGGGGATTGATTATGATGAAACATTTTCACCTGTTGCCATGCTCAAATCTATTCGGATTATGCTTGCCATAGCAGCATACCACGATTATGAAATATGGCAAATGGATGTAAAGACTGTCTTCCTTAATGGTTTCCTTGAGGAGGAGGTCTATATGTCACAGCCAGAGGGATTTGAGTCAAATGAGAGACCAAATCAGGTATGCAAGCTTAAGAGATCCATTTATGGATTAAAGCAAGCATCAAGGAAGTTGGAACATCCATTTTGATGAAATAGTAAAAGAGTTTGGTTTTATCAAGAATGTTGATGAACCATGTGTGTATACAAGAAAACTAGTGGAAGAACCATAGTCTTCTTGGTTCTGTATGTAGATGACATACTCCTCATTGGGAATGATATCCCAATGTTACAATCAGTCAAATTATGGCTATCAAATAAGTTTTTCATGAAAGATTTAGGAGAAGCATCCTATATACTAGGAATAAAGATCTATAGAGATAGATCTAAGAGGATGCTAGGCTTGTCCCAATCAAGGTACATTGACTTAATACTGAAAAGATTCAGTATGGATGGGAGTAAAAGAGGTTATTTACCCATGAGTCAAGGCATACATCTCTCTAAAAAGATGTCTCCAAAGACACCTGAAGAGAGAAATAGAATGAGTTCTATTCCTTATGCTTCAGCTGTTGGATCAATAATGTATGCCATGTTATGTACAAGGCCTGATGTTGCTTATGCTTTAGGCATTGCAAGTAGATTTCAAGCTGATCCAGGAGAGGATCATTGGAAAGCTGTGAAAAATATTCTTAAGTACTTGAGAAGGACTAAAGATATTTTTCTAGTATATGGTGGTTCTGATCTTAAATTAAAAGCATATTCTGACTCTAGTTTTCAATCAGACCCAGATGATAGTAAATCTATTTTAGGGTATGTCTTTACTCTGAATGGTGAAGCAGTAAGTTGGAAGAGTACTAAGCAGTCAACTATAGTTGACTCAACCACTGAAGCAGAATACAAAGCTGTAAGTGAAGCCGCCAAGAAAGCTGTCTGAATGAAGAAGTTCATCACTGAATTGGGTGTTATTTCTAAAATTGAGAATCCAGTACCATTTTATCGTGATAATACTGAAGCTGTTGCTCAAGCAAAGGAACCAAGATGTCATCATAAATCCAAACACATTTTGAGACGCTTCCATCTCGTTCGTGAAATTATTGAAAGACAAGATGTAGTCATAGAATGAGTTGACACAAAGAACAACATAGCAGACCCATTTATTAAGGCTTTACCACTGCAACTGTTTGATTGCCACCTTGAATGTATGAGATTAAAATATAAGGAAGATTGGCTTTAGTGCAAGTGGGAGATTGAAAGAAATATGCCCTCAAGCCAATTAATTTTTTGGACTATTCTTTATCTTTCAAACTCATGTAATGATATTTTTAATAAATAAATAAAAGCATTTATTTCATCATATGTAGTGTCTTATTATTTATTTAAGATTATGATGAATCCTATAAATTAAGACTATGGTTTTAGGATTATGATGAGATCATACCAGTGAGACAAAATCTTAAAATCCTAATTTAAATATTCCTAGTTGATGGGACATTGAGTTAGGGATCAATGTTTCTCGGTAAGACTAGTACATTCTTTGTATGCTCGATTGAGAGGATGATTGATCTCACAATAACTTGTGTATGGCACTAATACAAAAATATGGGTGCTCATTAGAGAATGAGTTCACTGAATTGATCCAAATTGAGAATATCTAATGGAGTCTTATCTATATGTCAATAGATGATTCTCATAGTGGAATGTGCATATAATCCTTTGACCTGAAACTATCATAGAATCATATATATATAAATCCATATTTTGGTTCATACTCATTCATGATTCAGTTATGTACGGGATGATCTGGATATGGTAGATTATATATATCAAGGTTGTGAGTAGGTTAATATGGAATCGATCTCTCCTAGTAAGAGGAAATAGCATCCTATCTGCTTCAAACAAATGATGATTTAGGAAGATTTTGATCAAAGCATGATGAAAATTAGAAATGGTTTCTAATGTTTCATTAAATGAATCATCATAAGATTGAAAGAGAAATGAATATGATATTGAGATTGATATATTTCCATACCCAGAGTCATATTCAGGATGCAGGGAGATCGAAGGATCTAGTTGCATGGTAATTTTCATTGAAGGATATTTTTGATATTTTCATCAAAATTTTATATCTTTTGGAAAGTCACGATATGTTACTAGATGTCAATCATGTCTTATGGGTTCGATCAAATTAAAATTTTAATTTGATCATTAAATAAGAAAGTGTTCTAAATTAAGTCAAATTGGGTTGGCTAGTTTTGACCTAAATCGATTTGGTTGAGTTCTAACCAGATTAGGTCAAATCACACTCAGACTCACTGCTGGTTAGATGTGAAACCTAATGGGTCACACACAAAATGAGTTGATTAAGGGTCTAATTGGATTAGACCATGTTTGCAAGATGAACATGCTAGCATATGTAGCAAACCCTAGCATCTAGATTCGAATTGGAATCGAATTGGCTTCTGATTTGGGCTAATTAAGATCTGATTTGAGCCAAATAGGATGTGGTCTTGAATTGGATTAACTTAGACTGATTGAGCTTTAGTTGGGGTGCCACATATCTGAATCCCATGTGCTAGAGAGTCTCTCTCATGCGCATGGAAAGTTTTTCATGCGCAAAAAATTTTTGGCGCATGCAATTAGTTGGCGCCTACCTTCTTTAACTTTTCTCATTTTGTTATGTCACATAAATTTTTATATTGTCATGAACATCAGATATGGGGTGCAGAAGGGTCCTTCTGTAGATGAAATACTTCATTATTATTTTGGGAAGGGACTCTTTGTCGCCTAGGAATTCTTGCCGCCCAAGACTCCTTGCCGTCCTCTCATCCTTGATGCCTCTTGGGACTTTGACTATTCAAAGTTCATCTCCATGCATTCTTGCTGAATGGGTGTCCCATTAAGGGCCATTAGATGACCATCTTATCTGATCTAAGCCCTTTAAATTATGGTGCCATTTACTTTTGCATCGTGACTCTTCGTAGAAATCTATGTAGAATTAGTCCGAAGAGTCCTTCTATTTTAAGGCACCTCTTGGACTAAGTCTACATAATTTTAAATGGCACAAATTTTAGATGGGTGTGAGATATGATGATGGGGCATGAGATGTTGATGAGGAAAGGGCATGAAAAATTTAGTTGGCACCCCTACGTACATTATAAATAGGGGTGCGCACCAAGAGTCCGTAGAGGTAAAAAATTATCTTTCTTTCTTACAAGAGTTTTTTATTTTGTCCAATTTTCTTTCTTCCCTTCTCTTATCTAGACCTTGTCCTTATAAGGACAAGAAGTCATCTTGAGACTAAGAGATTAGGAAGAAAAATTAAGAAGATAAAGTAAAAAAAAGATAGATAAGGAAAGACAAGGAAGGTGACATAAAGGCTAAAGAAGATCTTGCCCTTTTAATTAAAGTTCTTATTATTAGAACTCTAATTATATAAATTAGAGATGCTGGTGTCTTGATCAAGTCTCTATGTAGATCAATATTGGAGGATGAACACGTAGGCACTTGGGGGAACCCCTAACGGACTGCTACTGGCAATCAGGGTCAATTTAGGATTTAGCGATAAGAGGTATGTTCTAATACTTTCTTTTATATTACAAATACATGTTATATGATTTAATTGCTAATAAGATGGTCCTATGGTTCGGGTTTGGTTTATATGATTTTATATTTTTGTTTTGAAATCCATGCTTCCATCCTGTACACCAATCCTATCACATGTTAGATCTGATTTTTATTCATATATGAGATATCTGAATGTTTGTTTAGATTTGAAAAGTAGTTTTGAGATCATAATATGTTATCTCATGCAATTAATTTAGATCTAAAATTTAGAATTTAGATCTGAAATTTATGTTTATGCATGAGGGATTGGTCATGGGTGGATCAAATTAGGCCTTATAATTTGATTACCTCTAGGATTTTTGATTTAAACATTATGAAATCTAATTGAGATCAGCGGTTGATCAAACCAAGTGAAGAGTTGATTAGAATTAGGTCAAGAGTGCTCAAGATCAAGCCAATAGTTATAGTTGGTCGAATCGATTGACATCCATATGTTAAATCGATTAATCCAAAGAATTGATTCAGCTTAGTAGCTTGAGCCTAAATCACTTAAGCTAACCTATTTGAAATTAATTGACCAATTGGTATCTAAGGCAAGTGCTTGAAAGGTGATTTTTTAATTAGGACCCTTAATGCTTCATGGGGGTGCCTCCCACCGATCTCTGCTTATCTAGCTAATTTTGTAGTTTAGGTCTTGAATAAGGTTGCTTGGTGGTTTGGTCTAGCCCATATCAATTAGATTGGTCATTATAATGACTAATTGATGAGACCTAAATTAAATCCTTCTAACACATATTAAGTCTAGCGATCTTACACCATTGTAGATGTGTAGGCATGCTACTGGTATTGATTGTTCTTGACTAGTTATAGTGGTTCAGTTACACCAGGAACATGCAATCACTCTATTAGCAAAGGATTGCTGGAGGGTGAAGGTTGAGCCCAATATCTATTAGGTGAGGGATCTAATGATGGCTTCACACTTGTATCTGAATGGTGGGTCTGACTTAACTAAGGAGTGTGGCCAATATTTGTCAAGTGAGCTCATATGACTTTGAGACTGAATCGCTGCAACATGCTTGGAGAAGCATTGGATAAGAGTTATCCACTCATCCATACATGTGTCACCAATATCTATCAGGTGAGGTGCGTGTACATCAATGGGACCGTAGTATCTACTAGAAATCCTTATCACGTTAGGGTTTTCGTTTCTCCACCCGAGGAGTGTAAGAGATCTGAAAAAATAGTGGAAGCCTATTTATATCTTAAAGTCTCTAGAACAAATAAAAATTTAGTACAAATATCTAAGTTAAATCTCTACTCTTGTAGTTTAATTCTATTAGATTCAAACCCTTTAGCTTGTATCCTAGAATCCAACCGCTTGATCGATATTAACTTCAAGGACTGACTCAAAAATCTCAAGATTGTCTTGATTTAAGAAAAGATAGGGTATGTGCTTGATCAGAACCCCTCTGGTTTGCCAAGCCATCCTAGTGCTGATCAGAGGCAATATAGGATAAATGGATAGATGATGATAATTGGGTGAAGTGCTACATACTGGTTTCAATGACTAATGAATTGCAAAGCCAGCATGAGCACATGCCAACTGCTAGGGCCATGATTGCTCACCTACAAGAGTTGTATGGTGAGCAAAGCTGCACAATGCTTTTTAAGGTGTCTAAGAGACTCTTCAACTCTAAAATGCATGAAGGGCAGTCAATCCATGATCATTATTTGACAATAATTAAGGGTTTAGAGGAGCTTGAGAAGCTTAGAATGTCTATGTAGAAGGAATTATAGGTGGATTTGATCCTACAATCCCTTACTAGTTTATATAGTCAATTTATTATAAATTACCACATAAACAAGTTGGACTGTACTCTATTCGAATTGCTCGACATGTTGGTTACTACAAAGGAGACCTTGAAAGTTTTAGTATGTTCTTGCTTTAGAGCAGGCATCTTCCTCTAATAGAAAGTCAACTTGGAAGAAGAAGAATAAGTCTACAAAGAAGCAAAAGAAGGAGAATAGGTCGAAGAAGAACACTCCCAAGATGGCTGTAGATAAAGAAAATATTTTCAATATAATACTAATGGCCATTGAAAGGGAAATTATCTACTATACCTGAAAAGCCTGAAGACCAAGAAGGAAGACACACCTCCAAAAAGTAAGTCTAGTTTGCTCGTTATAAAATCTAACCTAACAGTTTCCTCTACTTCTAGTTGGGTATTAGACTTTGGTTCAAGTACTCATATATGCACTTCTATGTAGGTTCTGGTAGAAAGTATAGGGTTGAGACATGGTGAGATAATCCTTCAAGTCAGCACTAAAGCAAGGATTGCTGTTGAAGCTGTTAGAACTTACCTCTTTGATTAACATTAGGCTTTAGATTAATTTTGAAAGACTATTATTATATATATGTAGCTAGCCAGAATTTGATTTCCATATCTATACTAGCATAGGATGAATTTGATTTCAATTTTAATAAAGACTTCTATTTAATTTATTTTTGAAATAAATTAGTTACACGTGGTCTATTAATTAACAGTCTATATCACTTGCATGTTGATGCATATGTGAATGTAAATGAGAAAATAGTGAATGCCATAGGTCATAAAAGATCTAGAGATGATGTTAGCCATAACTATATGTGGCACCTTAGGCTTGGCCATATTGGAGAGGACAGAATAAACAAACTAAAAAAATTGGTATCCTTGGCTGATTGAATTCTAAGTTGTATTTAATTTTTGAATCCTACCTTCAAGAAAAAATGATCAAGTTATCCTTTATAGGACATGAGAAAAGGACCACTGAGATATTTGTCCTGGTATACATTGACGTGTGTGGCCCATTTGATGTGCAAACTAGAGATAGCTACCATTACTTTATTCCTGTTGGTGCGGAAATTCATGAGGATGCCGGAGGTGGCTGGAGTCAAGAAGGCGAGGCTGCCGATAGGATCTGCAAAATAAAATCCAAACCAGAGCTGGGTGGCTCCGGCAAGACCCTCCGATGCTAAAGTTAATTCTCCGGCCAACTGGAATGGAGTGCTCAGAAAATAGAGAAGTAGAGTTACAGGAAGGGGAAGAGAGCTTAAGAAAAACATATCTAGAGGATTTCTTTTATAGACAGAGCATGCAACAAACTAATGGTGACAGCCATAACCATTTGATAGTGGGCCACTTAGGACCACATGGAGTTTGTTACGGAGGGTGATGTCTATTATCGTGACGTGCCGGTCTGTTGGGACTTAATAGCTGAGGCTCGAATGGAATAGACGTTGGTAGTGAAGGGCTTTAAATCATGATAATTCTAGGAGAGTTTGAACTTCTCTAAGGTCATCCCCATGCAGGTTGGTTTATGTTTAGTTGGGAGTTGAATTCATGTAGAAGACGAGATCCTTCTAGGTGACTGAAAGAAGTTCGACTGGATGGAGATCGACTGAGAGGAGTTTGCCTACTGATTGGAATGAGTTTGCCTAAAAGGAGGGCGATTGGAGGAGCTCATCTAAAAGGAGTGCGACTAGAGGAGTTCGTCCGGAAGGAGTGCAACTAGAGGAGGTCGTCCGAAAGGAATGCAACTGAAGGAGCTCATCTGGAAGGAGTGCGACTGGAGGAGCTTGCTTAGAAGGAGTGTGACTAAAGGGGTTCATCTGGAAGGAGTGTGACTGGAAGAACTCATCTGAAAAGAGTGCGACTGGGGCCTAAGCCTATCATTCATTTCTAGTCAAAAGGCAAGGTTAGTATAATAGTAATTCTCTTTTGCTATTCAAGATCGTATCGTCAGATTTTTATGTGCTTTTGAGAAGTTCTGCAGTGTAGATTTATCACTGAGAAGGTCGATGAGTTCCGATAGGAGGGAGGTTGGTGACTAAGGACCATGGTTAAGGACTTCGATGGGGATTTATCTACTCCCAACACTTATCCCCCTACTTTCGAGTTCAAATTTCGAAAGAAGGAAGTACAAAAAAGTTGCTGCAGCCAAAGTTCTTAACCAACTTCCCGCTCTTAGAGAGTGGAACATTTTGTCTTTTTCCAAATTGATGCTGGGGTTTAATGCTGAGAAGACAAATTCCCTTGAAAACCCATCTATTGCAGAGCTTGAAATACGGCATAATTATTGCTCTGTCAAGTGGTGGGTGTGAGTGGGATGCATGGTGAGTCAGGGCTAGCCGATGAAGTCCTACGATCATAACCTCTTTTGGTTCTGTTCACCTATTTAAATTTCTCCTTTCGTGGCCTCTCATCTTCATTCGTGCACTCCTTCTTCTCTTCTCCCATATTTCATCATCCCCAAGCACTCCATCATTGTTGGTCCTACTCTTTTGGGGAAATCCGACTGTCGGCGCTCCTCTCGACCATTCTCCATCTCTCTTGGTCTTCTTTTTAGCTTTTTTTATCAACCTAGGTCAGTCCCCCATCCTTGTCCTCCCAATTTTTTGGCCTTTCCATATATTTTTTCTCTATGAACCTCTCCAAGTTCTTCTAGGTGGGTTTTGCTATGTTTCTCCTTCAAGTTTTCTTTGACCCATTTCCTCTAGGTGTTTTGGAGATTTTATTGGATTTAGTTTGATCTAGATGTCGTCTGAGGTTTTTTGGTCTAGCGGTTCTAAGAGTTTGGCTAACCCAAACTCTTAAAACCTTGAGACCAAATGAAACTTGAACCTACATCACCTCGATCAAATTTCATATCGGGAACCATCCCTTGCTCCTTGACTGCTGAAGACCTGTTGTTAATTAGGATCTAGTATGGGGTGCCTGCTGTGTATGAGTTGAAACTTCCTAGGCCGAGTGGCTGAGCTTGCGCCCCTCCTTCAAGTCGTTCTACTTATATCTGAAGGTCTTCCATGCTAGATTACGGCTTCCTCTCCCCACGTTTGTTGTAGTTCTTTTTCATTTTCTAGATATCTCTTTAGCTTCTGTAGTGTCGAACTCCTTTAGATTCATAATAGAGTTTTTTGCTCTTTGCATGTCTATCGAAGTTCAACCCACTACTTCACTTTTCTGAACCTTCTTTACCTTTAAGCACCATCCTACTACAAAGAATTGATGGTATGTTTCACCTCAGTTCGATAAGAAGGGATTGCTCAAAGATGCTTCCTCCTCTATTTATAATTGGAAAGAGAAATTTATCTTCATTTCTTGCCTGATCTTAGACTTTGGACTCCCATCTTAGAAAAACTTGAGGGATTTTGTCTACCGAGCCCCAAGATTAGAAAAAGAGGACCGAGAGTCGGTTAGTAAGATCAAAGATTTTCAAGCTTCTCTGGTGTCCGAGCTAATAAAAAAATAAACTCTGTTCAACCTCAGCATTAGTCCCTTGAATCCAATAGGTACACGGTCGAAGTTATGAGTTACCCTTTTTCTTTCTCTTTCTTCTCTCTGATTGTATCCTTCTTTGTTTCACTATAGAAATGGAAGCCCAACCGATCGAGATGCTCATGAGGGGACTTTCCGCCCGCAAGAGGAAAGAGAAGGCACCAGATGAGAGCTCAAAAAAAGTGAGGATCGACATTCTGATCTTCGCGGCCCCCGTTAATGATATGGGTGCCCCTGAAATTGCTCCTGAGGTCAAAATTCTTTGCTTTGCTGAGTTTGGCACTACTGCTGAGGCCATCGATCCTCCGATGCGGCCGAGCCCTCCCATCGAGGCCCAAGTTCCAAAGCCTCCTCTTGGAGGGGAGAGAGAGATGGAAAAAAAGAAGAAGACTAAGAGGGCCCCCTGAGAAAGTATCAATGCAAGGTCCACCACAATGGGCCCAATAGGTTTAACGAAGAAATAAGAGAGAACCCCTTCCATCATCATGAGGTCGTCAGTGGTTTGGTTGATGGGTTTACCATAGTCAAAGTTGTAGATAGAATTGTCGACATCAATGTCGACCAGCATGCCTGGGATTCACTAGGATCCTTTCTTGAGGTAGTCACCTCGTCCTTCTTTTTTTCTTTAAATTTCTGAATGTTTACTTATCTACACAACCTATTTCATCATCATATATATATATTTTAAATAGATAGGCCATCAATTGCTGGGCTATATCATATCACTGAACTGCTTGAGGTTAGAATTGATGAAGGCCGAAGAGGATCGTCAGGCCAAGATCGAACACCTAATTAAGGAGCGAGATGAGGTTGACTGCTCTTTCAAGGATAGATCTACTGAGATTGAGGTTCTTCAAAAAATGCTTCATAAAGAGAGAGAAATGTCAGCAGAGCTGAAAGTCGCTTTGGACCTAGAAGAAGAGCAGAGGAAAAAGACCGAAGTCGAAACTGTCTGGTTAAAGGAGCAGATTTTGAGGTAGATTTAGGAGGCATTGACCAGGATGATAGAAGAGTTCAAGGTTTCTTCCAAAATGAGAGACCTGAATGTCAAATTCGGCCAGGAGCCCTTCAATAAAATTTATGAGATTTGTGAAGAATGGGTGGCTAGCAAATTTTTAGAGCTCGACCATGACTTCTTATATGAAGGGGCTTTTGAGGAGGCAATGGATCTATCTACCACTGCAACCAACCTCCTGCCTGCCGAGCTAGCTTTCGCCACACCTCCGACCTCATCTGCTCCTACCATCATTGAAGGGCCCGTGCTGACTGAGGCTGACCGGACTCTTCCATTATTCCTCTGGAGCTTTGAGACCTCCTACTTTTGCATTTTTTTTTATTTTTTTCTTATATTAAAAATATTTTTATTAATGAAGTCAATTTTGAAAATGAGTTTTTCTTCTATGGAATCCATATGGTGATATTTTCATGCTTCGAGTCTAGTCTTCTGTCGAAGTTGACCCCCTTCCTTAGAGTGTCCCCTTGAAGTTCCATATAAAGAGCTTGAGGAAGGAGGCTCATCAAGCTAAGAAAAAATTAGAGAGAGCAAAGGATGAGCTTCAAAAGTTGAAGAAATATTATTCTGAGGCCATAATTGAAGTTACTCATCTTTTCCAAGTCCATAAAAAGGATGCTATGAACTATATCAATAAAAAGTGCCATATAACAGAAGAGTTGGAACAGGTGAAGAAGCTTGGTAGCGATAAGGCATGGGTGCTAATGGCCAAGACAAGTTCTCTAGAAGTAGAGTTGAAGGCCATGCAAGAAAAGATTCGATTACTCGAGGGAAACTTGACGTGGTCAACCAATCGGGAGGAGTATGGCTGGGACTGGATCAAGAAGTTTTTCGATCTCCAAAATCAATTACAGGCAGCCAAAGATTCTCATAACAAGTATAGGCACAACTGGTGTGGCCAAGTTGCCGACCTCAAGGGGAAGCTCCAAAGGGCCGATGATGAGATCGCTCATCTTCGACGATAATTATCTGAAGGGGTCCAAGCTAGCTCGAGTAGGGACTCAGTAGAAGTCCTATCCTTATGGAGTTCTCTAGAGAACTTGTCCTCCTTGTTTAGGAATAGCCAAATGGAGGTATGGGAGTTGAAGATGTAGATGGTCTACTTGCAGGACACCATAAAGGATGCCGAGGCCGAGTCAATTGTGCTAAGAAAGAAGTTAAGAAAAGTTAAGGACAACTCGCGAAGGCATAAGAAGCTGCTGAGTGAAAGTTTGGCGGTTCGGAGGAAACTCGAAGAGAAGATCAAAGACTTGAAGTTGTCTTTGGTGTTGGTCAGTGCTGGCAGCCCAAAGTTTGACTTCGAATAGGGCTTCATCTTCTCTTTTTCCTTCTTTTTTTTTGTAATTGGTCTTACGGACTTCTCCATGTATCTGACTTTTGGTTTTAATGAAAATATTATTTTGACAACTTCATCTCAATTGTATACTCGTGTAGCTTTCCACTCTTCCCTCTTCTTGTCTTAACTAATCAGGAGTCTTCATCTACGCTAGGACGAGATTCTCCTCCTATTCTTGACATGGTTGGTCTTTACTTTATCCCCCTATTAGGATGAGATTCTCCTCCTATTCCTGATGGGGTTGGTCTTTATCTTTGTTAGGGTGAGGTCCTCTTTCTATCCTTAACAAGATCATAGAGGTACGAAAGGGCCATTGTAAGGGCCTCTCCCCTTCTTCTGTCTCAAATAACTAGAGGTCTTAATCCATATTAGGATGAGGTTCTTCTCCTATTCATGATATGGTGGGCCTTTTTCTTGTCCTCTTGTCAGGATGAAGTTTTTCTTCTATTCTTGATGGAATTGGCCTTTATCTTTGTTAGAACGAGGTCCTCCTCCTGTTCTTAACAAAGTCGTAGGGGCTCAAAAGGATCGTTGTAGGAGCCTCTTCCCTCTCTTATCTTAAATAACCAAAAGTCTTCATCCATATCAAGACGAGATTCTTCTTTTGTTCTTGATACGGTGGACCTTTTCCTTATCTTCCTGTCAGGATGAGATTCTTCTCCTATTCCTGATAGGATTGGTCTTTACCTTTGTTAGGATGAGGTCCTTCTCTTGTTCCTAACAAAGTTATAGGAGCTCAAAAAAGCCATTGTAGGAGCTTCTCCTCTCCTCCTATATTAAATAATCGGAGGTCTTCATCTGTGTCAGGATGAGGTTCTTCTTCTGTTCCTGATATGGTAGGCCTTTTTCTTGTCCCTCTATTAGGATGAGATTTTTCTCCTATTCTTGATGGGATTGGCCTTTATCTTTGTTAGGATGAGGTCCTCCTCCTATCCCTAACAAGGTCGTAAGGGCTAAAATGGGCCGTTGAAAGGGCCTCTCTCCTCCTTTTATCTTAAATAATCAGAGGTTTTGATCTGCATCAGGATGAGGTCCTTCTATTCCTGACACGATTAGATTTCATCTATAGGCAAAGTTTGGTTGAGTCATTTTCTATCATCACATGATTTTGTATCAAGAAATGAAAATATTGAAGCAAAGAAGTTTTATTAAAGTTAAATTACTGATAGTACATTCATAGATTTTCTTAATTTCAAGATCGTGGGAGCATTGATCCTCCAAACTCTTTTAGATAATATGTTTATGATCGGACAATTTCCACCACCTCATAAGGATCTTCCTAGTTTGGGATGAGCTTTTCTTGATTTTGAGGCTACGAAACATTTGCTCGTTGAAGTATCAAATCCCTATTTTAAATGTCTTGCTTCTGTCCCTCGAGTTGTAGTAGTGGGCTACCCTTTGCTTGTAAGTTGCAATTTAGATCTGGGCCTTCTCCTAGTTTTCTTTCAGTAGATCAAGGTTGGCTCTAAGGTCCTGCGAGTTGCTTTGTTCATTCAAGGCCTCCACTCATGCTGAGGGAAGTTCGAGTTCAACTGGGATAACTACCTCCGTCCTGAAAACCAATGCGAAGGAAGTTTCTCCGGTGGACAATCTTTGAGTAGTTCAGTAAGTCTAGAGCACATGATAGAGTTCATCTATCCATATTCCTTTTGTCCTTTCAAGTCTGACCTTTATTCCTTGTAATAGGGTTCTATTTGTCACTTCAGCTTTTTCATTTGCATGAGGGTGAGCAACCGATGTAAAGTGGTGGAATATATTCATCTCTTCATAGAATTTGGCAAACCATGCTCTCGTGAACTAGCGCCCATTGTCCATAATCAAAGTCTATGGTAGACCAAATCTACAAATTATTAACTTTCAGATGAAGTTCTGAACCTTAGCTTCAGTGATTTATGCTAGAGGTTCAGCCTCAACCTACTTTGTGAAGTAATCCACTACCACCAGAAGAAACTTTTGCTGTCCTAAGGCCATGGAAAAAGGTGCAAGTATATCCATCCCTTGTTGTATGAATGGCCAAGAAGCGCTTAAGGGTGTAAGCTGCAAAGTCGGTTGTCTTTGAATGTTTGCATTCCTCTGACACTTGTCACATCTTCTTACGTATTCTATTGCATCTTGATGCATCGTTGGCCAATATTATCCTTGCCGAAGTAACTTATAAGATAAAAATCTAGCCCCTAGAAGACTTTCATAAATTCCTTTGTGAACTTCCCTCGAGGCATAGGTTGCTTCTAAAGGTCGAAGATACTTGAGGAGTGGTAATGAATATGACCTCTTATACAACTTATTTTCATATAAAATTTAGTGGGAAGCTTGATTTCTTAACTTCCAAGCTTCTTTGTGGTCCTTAGGAAGAACTCCATCTTAGAGATAAGAAATCAATGGATCGATCTAGCTGGGCTCATGGTCGACTTGATGCTAGGGGCTCTTCCGAACTTGGGTGCTGCAGGACTTCAAAGAGGACTTCTCTTGGGAGTTCATTCGGGGCTAAAGTAGCTAACTTAGAAAGGAGGTCAGCTCTAGTGTTTTTCATCCTGGGGATCTATTGAATATCAAAACTATTGAAAGCTTTTTATTTTTTTCAAGTACTTCCTCATGCTTTCCTTCCAAGCTTCATAATTGTTACTGACCTATCCTACAACCAATTAAGAGTTGCTATAAACCTTCAGATATTCTGCTTCTAGTTCTCTGGCTATTTTTAATCCTACAATCAGGGCTTCATACTCTGCTCCATTATTAGTGGTGGAAAAGTCAAAGTATAATGCATACTCCACTACAACTCCTTCTGGATTAATGAGGATCAAGCCCATGCCTGCCCTAGAAGCATTGGATGAACCATCCATATAGAGTACCCAGAAGTTTTTAGAAAGATCAATTTTCTCTTCAGGGGAGCCAAGGATAAAAGCTTCTTGGTGCTTCAATTTAGTTTCTTCTAGAATGGTGCATTCTACTATGAAATCAGTCAATATTTAAGCTTTAATGGATGGCCAAGGTTGGAAATAAATATCAAATTCAATTAGCTCAATCGCCCACTTTGCCATCCTATCAGAGGTATTGGATCGATGAAGAACCATCTTAATGGGTTGATCGGTGAGGAGAGTAATTATGTGCCCCTAAAAATAAAGCTGGTGCTTCCTGGCTATAATCAACAAGGCATAAATTAATTTTTCTAATTTGGTATACCTTATTTCTACATCCCTCAAGACTTTGCTTATGTAGTAGATCAGCTTCTGGACTTTGACTTTTTTCCTAACCAGTACAACTCCAATAGCTATGGGGGATACGATGAGGTATAAGAATAGCTCTTCTCCATGTTCAGGTTTGGCTAGTAGTGGGGACGAACTGAGATAGCTCTTCAATTCTTCAAGGGTTCGTTGACACTCAAAAATCCAGTTGAAGTTCTTGGGCTGCTTGAGTACTTAGTGTGAGGATTGATGGTGCTTCCAAGCCTTGAGAGGCCACGAGAGGAGCCAGAGTGTTGGTTCCAGAGATTCCAGGGGCTTGATTGGTGCTTCGGAGATCTAGAATTCAATATGGAGCAAGAAACCAAAGTCGAAGATTCAAGACTATAGAAAGAATCATTTCTATAGGTTAGTCAGCTCAGTTTGAAACTGGGTCGGCTAAGTCTCAGAGGATAGGCCAAACAAAGAGGAGCGCATTCTGGACTGCAGCATGGCATTCAATTAGATCAGCTTAGTCTAAAACTGAGCCAATCCAATCTTAGGTTAGCTGGCTTAGTGCTGAGACTAAGCCAGCTCAGTGTCGAGACTGAGCTACGCGAGGGTCTGTTTGGGATTAGGATAGGGACTTATCCTAGGTATCTTAAGATCTGATTTAAGAGGTCTTAAGGAGGCTAACTCATGTATGGGTAAGGCTTAGATCCAGAGGATGAGAGCATGGGAGAAATAGGTATACATGGGCTCGATGAGTGCTTTTATGTATTGGGTTAGCCATGGATGTTTTTGGTCGGGCCTAATGGTTATGTATAAATTTGTAGGTTGTATTAAGATTTGAAGAAAAAGGTGAAAGCAATATAGATCTTTTCTCACTTCAACCTCTCTTCTCTCTTCTCTCTAGAGTAGTTGCCCTAGGTTTCTGAAGAAGCCCTAGAGAGAGGGAGCGCCTCCCTCAAGCCCAAGTAGGGAGGTGCCCTAGCATAGATCTAGATGATGGATCTATGATACGCTGCCTTAGAGAACATCAATGATCTCCTATGGTCCATGCTAAAGATCAGGGGCTTTCGCAATATGGCATTAGAGCTAGGTGATGCCAAAATGATGCACCAACAATTAGTATCAGAGCAATAGCAGATTCCTTACACTTAGAAGAAGGGCATGCAATGCTCTGCCAACCTGGATACAAAGTGATTCAGGGTAGCCACCTTGCCTATGAGGCATTGAACTTCTTTTATTATTTTTGGTGCAGTCATTTTCAAGATGGCTCTGATCTTCTCTTGATTAGCCTCGATGCCGCGGCTCGACACCATGAACCCTAGAAACTTTTCTGAGGTTATCTTGAAAGCGTATTTTGTAGGGTTCAACTTCATCTTGTATTTTTGGAGAGTACTGAAGGTCTCTTCAAGATCAGCGATGTGGTTTGGTGAAGTTTGGCTTTTGACTAGCATATCATCTACATAGACCTCCATGTTGTAGTCGATCTATTCCTTGAAGATCTTATTCACCAGGCATTGATAAGTAGCATCTATATTTTTAAGCCCAAAGGGCATGATCCTGTAACAATAGAGACCAAGTAATAAAAGCAGTCCTCTCCTCATCTTGTGGTGCCATCGGGATTTGATTATATCCAGAGAAAGCATCCATGAAGGTGAGGAGTTCATGATTCGAAGTCGCATCAACTAGTTGGTCAATCCTGGGTAGGGGATAACTATCTTTGGGGCAAGCTTTGTTCAAGTCTGTGAAATCTATGCACATCCTCCACTTGCCATTTGCCTTCTTGATGAGAATGACATTCACGATCCATTCGGGATAGAACACTTTCCGAATGAATCCTACTTTAAGGAGCTTGTCAACCTCATCCACTATTGCCTTCTACCTTTCTAGTGCAAAACTATGCTTTTTCTGTTTCACTGGTCGTCGTTTAAAATCCACTCCCAAGCAATGTTTCATGATCTCTGCATCAATCTTGGGCATATCTATAGGCATCCAGGCAAAAACATCTACATTCTTTTGTAAGAAGGTGATGAGTTGCCTTTTGAATTCTTCCTTCAGATTAGAACCGCTCTTCATAGTGTGCTCCTTATTCCCATCATTCAAAGAGATCTCTATAAGATCGTCGATGGATTTTCCTTTTTCTTTAGATAAATCATCATGAGTATCAAGCCCATCCACTAGGCAAGGGTCTACTTGCCTTCCTCCCTGTAAGGTTATAACAATGCCGAGCTAGTGTCGGGTTTCCTCTAACCTTCCAACTCCATAGTTTCTTGGGAACTTTATTTTTAAGTAGTAAGTTGAAACTATAGCCCAGAGTGTATTCAAATCAGGTTGGCCAAGGATCGCATTATAGGTAGAGGGTGCTTTCACCACCAAGAAATTGATTTAAGCTTTAGTTTGCTTTGGGTATCGGCCTACTACCATTAGCAACATTATTACTCCTACTAGAATCGCATCACCCATAAATCCTACCAGCAGAGAGTTCATCGGCCCCATTATGCTATCAGGTATAGACATTTTAGAAAAAATACCATAAAATAAGACATCAGCAAAGCTTTCATTATCAATTAAAATGTGGCTTATATCATAATCATCAATATTTAAAGTAACTACAATCACATCATTATGTGAAAGCTGAACTCCCTGGGCATCTTCTCCATTGAAGGTGATGGGTTCTTCAGTTTGTTGCTTTTTTGTTGGCTCTATTGACCTGCTTGCCTTCCCTCGCTGATGTTCCCCAATGATAGTGTTGATGATTCCAAAGGGGGCGATCTCCCTATGGCTCATCCCATCAAGATGGTTTCGACTATGGTGGGGCTCTTAAACGATCTTCTCTTCTCTCCGATTGATGCCTGATGAATCGATCCAATCGATCCTTTCTAATAAGTGCCTCGATCTCATCCTATAGCCAGATGCATTCTTTAGTATCGTGACCATGATCACGATGGTAAAGGTAGTACTTGTTGGGGTTGCACTTGGCTGGATGAGTTTGCATTCTCTTTGGCCCTGGGAGTTGCTCCCTTATCTCCATCAGCCCCTGATCTTTGAGGTATTTAAGGGAGTGTAGTTGTTGAATCTTCTTGGAGGGAAGTTCTACTGGGTCCTTTGATCCGGGCTTCCATGTTGATAGGCTCTAGGAGGAGTTTGGGTTTATTCATGCTCGGAAGGAGTTTAGAAGCGCGATCGAGCTTCACTCAGCTTGATTTAAGATATGGGCTTGTTGGACTCACAAGCCTACTGCTCTCTTGTAGTCTTATCATCCTTCAGCTAGAAGAACTCCTCCACTCGGGCATAACCTTAGGCCCGGATCAGCATATTAGCAAAATTTCTGAGATACTTCCTTCTTAGGGTGGATAGAAGATCGTTCTTCTGAAGGCTGTCCTTTAATACAGCGATGGCTACAGACTGATCTAAATTTCAGACCTCTAGCACAGCAGCATCAAAGCAGTTGATGTAAGCATGGATGGACTTATTAGATATATGTGTCCTAGAAGCCAGAATTGGCTGACACTTGTAATACACTTCTAGGGGCAAAATTATAATTTTGACTAATATTAATAAAATGGATTATTTTTTATCACATATATGTATTTATTATCTGTGATACATCCTTTGAGTTAATGGTAATGATAATTCATATTTTCAAGAGTTGAAAATTTAAGACATGAATAATCATTATTAACTTATAAAATGCTCCCGACCATAGGATCATCACGAGGATGGTGATTGATCCGAAAGGTTGGTGTACAATCGCTTCTCTTTAGTAGATGAGTCTTGAGTCTACAGTGTGGAGACACTAGAACGAGAGTATAGGTACTCATAAGAGAATGAGGGCACTGAGCGTGACCATCTCAAGTAGTCATTAGGAAGTCTACCTTCTCGTCAATGACTGACTCGATGCTGCAGTGGTGTGTCTGGTTCTTTGACCTGAGATGCATCGGTAGTTCACCTTGAGGGTGTTATAGTTTGACTACACCATTACTCGGTCTCCTAGCCATATGGAATCCTGAGGTGTATGTTGGCTATAGCATGTTCATTGTAGGAACTGAATGGCATCAAGATGAAATCTATCTACCTCGGTGGTAGAGGAGCAACCCTATGATAATCATGAGAATCAAGTCCAGAAGTCCATGGCTATGGCAGAGTGAAATAATAGAAAGAATTTCTATTTAGATTTTCATATCGGACTCGAATCGAATGATTACATCATATGACAGAAATTAGGGTTTGACGAGTTTACCTTAACCCTAATCTGATCGGGGCTCAAGATAGAAGGACTTAATCACATAGGTAGCTGCACCAGGATGTTCGCATTCAGCTCTGATGGGTTGCCACCATATACTGTTAGGTGTCACTGATGGATTTTAGAAGCAATTAGAATGATTTAGATGATCGATCATTCTAGCTGTTTGAATCAGAAGAGTTCTGATCCATCGAAAGGAGTTTCGATGATGTCGATGATAGAGATCATGACATATCCCATTACCATATAGAACTAAACCTAATTGGGTCACACAAATAAGGGTTTGAATCTAGTGATCATCAATTGAACTGATCCAGTTCAATTGATCTGAATGAGATTTAATTAGATTCAAGAAAATCGTGCTAGCACTCGATTGAACCTAACGTTCTTCTTTTGCTATCACAAATAAGTTATCCTATCTGAGCCAAAAAAGTTTGTGCTCAATTAGAGGCCTTTATATGGTCTGACTGGAGGTTGTCCAAGTCAGAAAAGGTTGTCTTATTTTGTAAGACATTACCAGCGATTTTTGGTCACATGCCATTTCTTGTTCTTTGACTTTGGTCAAAAGTCTACCTTTGACTGGTCAAATGTTGACCACTGATACTTTGACTTTTGACCATATGTCATGCACCTATTGGAGAGCTGGTGGGGGCTTGTCCCCCTGCCAGAACCTAGCAATGAAGAGGGCACATGCCACCCTTGGCGTGTGCCCAAGCTGGAGGCGCCTAGGAGTCCCTGTTGGACAGGGACTCCGTCTCTTTTTTGGATTCCAATTAGAGTTCTCCTAAGAACCAACTTTGATTGGTCTTAGGTGCCCTCTAAGGAGGAATCCAGGGGACTCTATTCCCACCAATCAGATTTAGATCTGATTTCACAAAGGATTGTGATTGGTTGGGAAGAAAAGGAGTTGGATCACGCTTAGTCTATAAATAAGACCCTGTGCCCAACTCAAAGTATATTTTGAATCATAATTCCCATGCCCCAAAGTTGCCTCTTCCCTCTTCCTCCATGCAAAACCCACCTTCTCCCTCTCCTCTCCACATCCAAAAGGGTTTTGGAGCTTGGTTGGTGCGATCCAGATCAAAGAAAGGCGACTGAAAGCTAGAAGGCTGCACTGCAGCATAGGACGACTGTTGATCTTCAAAAGGAGTTTTGAAGATCCTTCAGATTAGATCTAGATCTAATTTCTAGAGATGTGATAGAGAAGAAGAGGATCTCCAGATCCAGCCTGAGTGGATACCGATAGAGGCCAGGCACTTGCGTGGCTAGATCCAGAACCTTCCGCTGCATACAGGATCATCAATGGGTAATAGGATTACCCACATCAAGGTAAATTAAATTAAATTTAATTTATCTAATTTTTATTTTAATTTCTAAAATAATAATAATTAGATCTAAAATATCTTAGATCTGATTAGGATTAAAGAGAAAAAATTTTGAAATTAATCTCTTGATCCAATCCGATTTGAACGAACCTGGTCTGGAAAATCAGAATTTCCCTTCAACTGGTATCAGAGCCAAGATTCTAAAAGTATTTAGATCTAATTTTAAATTTATTTTAATTAAAAAATAAGTGATTTTAGATGTCACATGAGATGTCATCAGATCTGAAATCAGAAAAAATTAAAATTAAATGATTTGGATCTAAGATTAGAAAATATGCATGACTAGTTCTAAAATAGAATAGTTCTATAGAATAGTCTTGCATGTTTTAAATTTAATCTGATTAAATCATATTTTAGATCTATTTATTTATTAATTTTTAATATTATAATAGTTATAATGACATCTAAAAAATAGAAAATAAAAATTATTTTATTTAATATCATATGAGATATGATTGATGCATGTCTAGACTAGTTGTAGAATAGTTCTACATAATTATCTAGATTAGAATTTATTTTGATTAAATCAATGTAAATCTAATTTTTTAGATTATTATGAGATAATTTAGATCTAAAAACATGCATGATATGATACATGAGATGTATGCAAAATATGCCATGATTAGATCTAATTTGTATATGAGATATATGATATAGATCTAAAACTGTTTTGTAGTATTGCATGTTCTTGATTAAGGCATTCCTCTTGGCCGTCCGATCATAAGAACGAAGAAGGGTTTAAAGGACCTCTCTTCCCATTCGATGGGGTGTTCTTATGATGTGTAGGAGTACTGTGTGTTCGTCCTTAATCAGAAATCCAAAACTTACTTTCTGCAAAACCCTAGATCCTAAAACCTTAGGATCTATTGTGCATATTTTATTTATGAACCCTACTTAACTAAATACTAAGGTTATGGAATATCAATTAGGTCTCTAAGACATATTCACAATATTGGGTTCGGGCTTGGGTAGCTCAATTAGGTCTAAGCGGTTGATCAAACTGAATCAAGAGTTAGTTAGATGGGATCAACAATGCTCAAATTGACCAGTCTAACAGGATTAAGTCTGGCTCAAGATCGAGTCACGATCAAGCAAGACCTAATTAGGCTCAGAGGTTAGAGTCTAGATTGTAGGCTAACCCAATTGGTTTTGGCTCAACAATTTGGTGTCTAAGGTAAGTTTAGCACATACGACCGACTGGTTTTTAATTGGAAGATACTCGACCTGAATGCGTTCTTGTACGAGTTAATGGCATATTCCTTCCATCGGTCTCACTTATCTGGTCATATCTATTGACACAGTTCTGATATGAGGTGGTCAATAATCCGAGCTAACCCATGCTCCCTAAGAAAAGATTAAGTCTGAGGTCTTCCACCATTGTAGATGTGTGGGCCCTTTCCGAGGTTGATTGTTCTCGATTGGATATAGTGACTCAGTTGCATCGAAAAGATGCAACTATGTCTATTAGGCATTGGATGCTATGGGCTGGAGGATGAGTTGGGCTCAATATTTCGGATACGGTGAGAGACTCAATTAGAAACCCAATCTATGCAAATGGTGGGTTTGACTTAACTAAGGATTGGATCAATATTTCGGATACGGTGAGATTCATGAATTAGAGACCAAGTTTGGGTGCACCATGATTAGAGAATTATTGAACAAGAGTTGTTCACTCATTGGCTAACCCATCACCAATAACTGTTAGGTGAGGTGATGAGTCAGTTGGTGAGACCGCACCACCCACTAGAAATCATTAATCGTGGAGATTTTTGCATCTCTACAGAGGGAGTGTAGGGATCCGAGAAAATAGTGGGAGCTAATTTGTTTAAAAATAAAATCCCTAAATAAATTGGTCAAGTCATAATTACAGTATCTAACTAGAATCTTTGACTCTCTACAGGAAAATGTCTGCGTCCAACCCATTAGCACGTATCCTGGACACACATAGACTGACCGGACCCAATTATAAAGATTGGCTCAGGAACTACAAAATAGTTTTGGGTTCCGAGAAGTTAACCCATGTTATTGGATCAGGACCCTCCCACCTTACCAGCCCGTCCATCCATTGAACAGAGAGCGTCTCTGGAAAAAATGGATAGACGAAGATAATAAGGCCAGATATTACATGTTGGGCTCGATGTCTGATGAGCTCCAGCGCCAACATGAAGATATCGGGACTGCTCGCCAAATGTTGGCTCACCTGCAGGAGATGTTTGGTGAACAGAGTCGCGCAGCCAAAGTATCAAGTCACGAAATGACTTTTTAAGGCTAAGATGCGTGATGGGCAGTCAGTCCAAGATCACTGTCTGACAATGATCAAGGACATGGAAGAGCTTGAGAAGCTCGGTGTGAAGTTAGACTTGGACCTGCAGAACGATATTATTCTGCAATCCTTGACTGATGCATATGGGCAATTCATCATGAATTACCACATGCATAAACTTCAAAATTCCTTGGCCGAATTAATGAATATGCTGGTTACCGCTGAGCTTTCTATGAAAGGTTCTAAAGGCTCAGTTCTTGCTATGGAACGGACTTCTTCCAAAAGAAAGTCTTATGGAAAGAAAAAGAAGTCTGTGAAAAAGCAAGAAGGTGGAAGGATCAAAGAAGAAGAAGGCAGAAGCCGAAGAAAAAGGCCGATGTCAAAGGAAAGTGTTTCCATTGCAACAGCGACGGCCATTGGAAGCGGAACTGCCCTACTTACCTGGCCACCCTGAAGAACAAGAAGGAAGGTCCTTCTGGAGGTATGCTCGTTATTGAGTCTAACCTTACGATTTCTTCTGCATCCAGTTGGGTGCTTGACTCTGGTTCTAGTGCTCATCTGTGCACTTCCATGCAGGGTCTTGAGGATAGCAGGAGGCTGAGGGATGGAGACATGATCCTACGCATCGGTAATGGAGCAAGAGTTGCTGCAGTAGCCGTGGGAACATACCCTCTTCGATTACCATCTGGTTTAGACTTAGTTTTGAAAGACTGTTATTATGTGCCTGCAGCTAGCAGGAATTTGATTTCTGTTTCATGCTTAGCACAAGAAGGCTATGTGATTACCTTCTTTAAGGACCATTGTAACATTCTTTATGAAAGAAATAAAATTGCAAATGGTTTCCTTATTAATGGTCTTTATCAGCTACATATTGATGTACCTATTCTAACTATCGAGCAAAACGTGAATGCCAAACGACCTAGGGATAGTCCAAATGATAGATATCTATGGCACCTGAGATTAGGTCATATAGCAGAAGATAGGATCAACAAATTGGAGAAAAATGGGCTATTGAGTCCATTGACTTTCCGAGTCATATCCAACTTGTGAATCTTGTCTTCAAGGCAAAATGACTAAACTCCCTTTTGTTGGACATGGGGAGAGGGCCACAGATCTCCTTGCCCTAGTACATACTGATGTGTGCGGCCCATTTGATGTGCCGGCTAGAGGCAATTTTGTCTACTTCATTACCTTTACCGATGATCTATCTAGGTATGGGTATGTGTATCTTATGAGACACAAGTCTGAAGCTTTTGAAAAGTTCAAAGAATTCAGACATGAAGTAGAAAAACAAACTGAAAAACCCATTAAGGTTCTTCGATCAGATCGAGGAGGTGAATACCTTAGCCGAGAATTCCTAGACTATCTAAAGGAAAATGGCATAGTCTCTCAATGGACTCCACCAGGAACACCTCAACTCAACGGGGTTTCAGAATGGAGAAATCGGACTCTATTGGATATGGTTCGATCCATGATGAGCTTCACAGACCTCCCTGATTTTCTTTGGGGACACTCATTGTTAACTTCAATTTATCTACTGAATAGGGTTCCCTCTAAAACCGTTCCTACCACACCGTATGAGATATGGCACGGTAAGAAACCAAGTCTGAGTCATCTCAGAATTTGGGGTTGTCCGGCTCATGTCAAAAGACAACAAGCGGACAAGTTAGAGTTTAGGTCCTTCAGAGCTCGATTCATAGGATATCCTAAAGAGTCATTAGGATACTATTTCTACATTCCAGAAGACCACAATGTGATTGTGAGTCGACATGCCATCTTTCTTGAAAAATAGTTTATTCAAGATAGCGGCATTGGAAAGCAGATTCAAGCTTGATGAGAAAGTCTCACAAGTACAACGAGCTAAGGACCAATTGGAACCAAATCAGGTTGAGCCAATAAGAACACTACCTCCTCCACCTCGTAGATCGGAAAGAGTTTTCCATCCCCCTGAAAGATACTTAGGTATTATTTCAGAGGAAGTAGAGGAAAATGTTCCTCGTAGGTAATGGTGCTCATGGTGATGATCCCAAAACCTACAATGAGGCGATATCAGATATCGACTCCGAGAAATGGCTAGAGGCAATGCAGTCAGAAATTGACTCGATGCACTCAAACCAAGTCTGGACCTTGGTAGATCCACCAGAAGGTATAGTACCTATTGGGTGTAAATGGATCTTCAAGAGAAAGATTGGTGCAGATGGGAATGTGGAGACATTCAAGGCTAGACTAGTGGCAAAAGGTTATAGTCAATGCGAAGGCATTGACTATCAGGATACCTTTTCCCAGTGGCTATGCTAAAATCCATCCGCACATTGCTTGCCGTTGCAGCCTATTTCGATTATGAAATATGGCAAATGGACGTGAAAATGGCATTCTTAAATGGATATCTTGAGGAAGATATCTATATGGAACAGCCGCTAGGTTTCACATCCAGTGATACTGATCACAAGGTTTGCAAGCTGCAAAGGTCCATATATGGACTTAAGCAAGCATCTCGGAGCTGGAACACTCATTTCAATGATGTGATCAAAATGTTTGGTTTCATCAAAAATGAAGAGGAACCATGTGTTTTCAAAAAGGTCAGTGGGAGCGCTGTTGTCTTCCTCGTATTGTACGTGGATGACATCCTCCTTATTGGGAATGATATTCCCATGATGACAACAGTCAAATTATGGTTGTCCAAGGAATTCTCCATGAAAGACCTAGGTGAAGCATCCTTTATTCTAGGAATTAAGGTCTATAGGGATAGACCGAATAGGATGCTAGGACTTTCACAGAAGATGTACATAGAGAAAGTACTAAAGAGGTTTAGTATGGAAAACTCTAAGAGGGGATTAATACCCTTCAGACATGGTATTCATCTTTCCAAGAAGATGTGCCCTAGCACACCTGAGGAAATAGAACGCATGAGCAAGATCCCTTATGCTTCTGCAATAGGGAGCCTCATGTATGCCATGCTATGTACACGACCTGATATAGCCCATGCTGTGAGTGTCACAAGCAGATATCAGTCAAATCCAGGTGAAGAACACTGGACTTCTGTGAAATGTATCCTTAAGTACTTGAGAAGAACTAAGGATATGATGTTGGTCTTTGGTAATGGAGAACTCCAAGTCCAGGGATACACAGACTCGGATTTCATGTCCGATATAGATGATCGAAAGTCGACATCTGGGAGTCTGTTTGTGTGCAATGGTGGTGCTGTCAGCTGGAAGAGTTCCAAGCAAACCGTGATAGCAGATTCCACCATGGAAGCAGAATATATCGCTGCATCAGAGGCTGCGAAGGAAGCATTCTGGTACAAGAAGTTTGCTGCAGAAATAAGAGTAATGCCATCAGATGCCATTCCTCTATACTGCGACAACAATGGCGCCATAGCCCTTGCTAAGGAGCCGAGGTCTCACCAAGAAATCCAAGCACATTGAGCGGCGATACCACCTCATCCGCGATTACCTCGAGAAGGGTTACGTCGAGGTCAAGAGAGTCAACTCCACAGATAATGTGGCAGACCCACTTACAAAGCCGTTGGGCCAGCAGAAGATCGAAGCCCACCTTGAGAAGATGGGACTTAGACTTGTAGCCAATTGGCTTTAGGACAAGTGGGAGATTGTTAGATATATGTGCCCTAGAAGCCAGAATTGGCTGACACTTGTAATACACTTCTAGGGGCAAAATTATAATTTTGACTAATATCAATAAAATGGGTTATTTTCTATCACATATGTGTATTTAGTGTCTGTGATACATCCTTTGAGTTAATGGTAATGATAATTCATATTTTCAAGAGTTGAAAATTTAAGACATGAATAATCATTATTAACTCATAAAATGCTCCCGACCATAGGATCATCACGAGGATGGTGATTGATCCGGAAGGTTGGTGTACAATCGCTTCTCTTTAGTAGATGAGTCTTGAGTCTACGGTGTGGAGACACCGGAGCGAGAGTACAGGTACTCGTTAGAGAACGAGGGCACTGAGCGTGACCACCTCGAGTAGTCATTAGGAAGTCTACCTTCTCGTCAATGACTGACTCGATGCTGCAGTAGTGTGTCTGGTTCTTTGACCTGAGGATGCATCGGCAGTTCACCTTGAGGGTGTTATAGTTTGACTACACCATTACTCGGTCTCCTAGCCATATGGAACCCTGAGGTGTATGTTGGCTATAGCATGTTCATTGTAGGAACTGGATTGCATCAAGATGGAATCTATCTACCTCGGTGGTAGAGGAGCAGCCCTATGATGATCATGAGAATCAAGTCCAGAAGCCCATGGCCATGGCAGAGTGAAATAATAGAAAGAGTTTCTATTTAGATTTTCACATCGGACTTCGAATCGAATGATTACATCATATGACAGAAACTAGGGTTTGACGAGTTTACCTTAACCCTAATCTGATCGGGGCTCAAGATAGAAGAACTTAATCACACAGGTAGCTGCACCAAGAGGTTCGCATTCAGCTCTGATGGGTTGCCACCATATACTGCTAGGTGTCACTGGTGGATTTTGGGAGCAATTAGAATGATTTAGATGATCGATCATTCTAGCTGTTCGAATCAGAAGAGTTCTGATCCATCGAAAGGAGTTTCGATGATGTCGATGATAGAGATCATGACATATCCCATTACCATACAGAACTGAACCTAACTGGGTCACACAAACAAGGGTTTGAATCTGGTGATCATCAATTGAACTGATCTAGTTCAATTGATCTGAATGAGATTCAATTAGGTTCAAGAAAATCGTGCTAGCACTCGATTGAACCTAACGTTCTTCTTTTACTATCATAAATAAGTTGTCCTGACTGAGCCAAAGGAGTTTGTGCTCAATCAGAGGCCTTCATATGGTCTGACTGGAGGTTGTCCAAGTCAGAAAAGGTTGTCTTATTTTGTAAGACATTACCTGCC
Source organism: Cocos nucifera (assembly GCA_006176705.1). Lineage (NCBI taxonomy): Eukaryota > Viridiplantae > Streptophyta > Magnoliopsida > Arecales > Arecaceae > Cocos > Cocos nucifera. The sequence goes on along the minus strand of QRFJ01002791.1, from coordinate 24,937 downwards.
ATTTTTGGTCACCTGCCATTTCTTGTTCTTTGACTTTGGTCAAAAGTCTACCTTTGACTGGTCAAATGTTGACCATTGACACTTTGACTTTTGACCACATGTCATGCACCTATTGGAGAGCTGGTGGGGGCCTTGTCCCTCCTGCCAGAACCTGGCAAGGAAAGAGGGCGCACGCCAAGGCGTGGCCCAAGTTGGAGGCCCTAGGAGTCCCTGTTGGACAAGGGACTCCATCTCCTTTTTGGATTCCAATTAGAGTTCTCCTAAGAACCAACTTTGACTGGTCTTAGGGCCCTCTAAGGAGGAATCCAGGGGACTCTATTCCCACCAATCAGATTTAGATCTGATTTCACAAAGGGTTGTGATTGGTTGGGAAGAAGAGGAGTTGGATCACGCTTAGTCTATAAATAAGACCCTGCGCCCAACTCAAAGTATGTTTTGAATCAAATTTCCCCATGCCCCAAGGCTGCCTCTCCCCTCCTTCCTCCATGCCAAACCCACCTTCTCCCTCTCCTCTCCACGTCCAAAAGGAGTTTTGGAGCTTGGTTGGTGCGATCCAGATCAAAGAAAGGCGACTGAAAGCTAGAAGGCTGCGCTGCTGCAAAGGACGACTGCTGATCTTCAAAAGGAGTTTTGAAGATCCTCCAGATCATATCCAGATTTAATTTTTGAAGACGTGATAGAGAAGAAGAGGATCTCCAGATCCAATCCGAGTGGATACCGATAGAGGCCAGGCACTTGCGGGGCTAGATCTAGAACCTTCCGCTGCATATAGGATCATCAACGGGTAATAAGATTACCCACATCAAGGTAAATTAAATCTGATTTAATTTATCTAATTTTATTTTAATTTTTAAAATAATAATAATCAGATCTAAAACATTCCAGATCTAATTAGGATCAAAGAAAAAAAATTTTGAAATATATCTCTTGATCCAATCCAATTTGAACGAACCTGGTCCAAAAAATCAGGATTTTTCTTTAGGACTCTCCTTTCTGCTGCTTTATATTGATGAGGAAGTCCAAACCTCATCTTGGACGTCAGCTATTTATGAAATGAACCACAAACTGATGGCTTATTTGGTCAAGAGAGAAGATCATACCTGACTTAAGGCTTGAGTACTTATTTTTTGCTGCTCCCTTCAAGGTAGATGAAAAATATCAATAGTGGATGGCATCCGGTGCGCCATAGAGCAGCATCATCATCTTGAAGGCCTTCAAATGATCGATCGAATTAGAAGTCCTATCATAACTCTCAATTTGGGGGAGCTTAAAGTTTGACGAAATGGGCTCTTGCATGATCTTAGTAGAAAAGAAGGAATTGGTGTAGATGTCGTCATGGTGGATCGTGGCGGCATGGCGGAGCTCTTAATCCATCGATTCATGTCCTGAAGCTTTTGATCGAGAGCATTATCTCATCCATGAATCTTAGAGGGCTACCAGCTGTAGATGGGAAAAGTCTCTCTCGAAGAAGAATCATGATCGAAGCAGGGGCTTTCTGCTCTCTGCCTTCCCTTCTCAAGGGTAATGGGTCTACTGAACCAAGTTGCCCTTCTTGGTGCTGGTTCTTGAAGCTCTAGGTAGAGGTTCTCTGGTTGGACTATCGTCGAGGGTTGCTACATGGCCTGCACCATTTTAGTGAGGCCTCGAACCTACTACATTAGCATGTTAAACTACTTTGGATCCATCATGGCAGTCGATGGAGGGGGTTGAGGTGCCAATGATGGAGCAAGCATAGGCGGATCTAGCTCAGATCTGACTGTAGATACAGTAGACTGCCAGGTGGTTGTCTTCTTCGACGGCATTTTTTGAACAAAAGAGATCAGATGGATCTTGAAGGATCAAAAGAAGAAGGTAGATAAGATCGACTGAACACTTCTTTTAGAATAAGGGCTCCGTGACCCTTCCTCTAGCGCCAATCCTGTTGGTACAAAAATTCATGAGGACGTCGGAGGTGGCTGAATTTGAGAAGGCAAGGCCACTGATGGGACCTGCAAAATAAAATCCAAACCAAAGATGGGTGGCTCCGGTAAGACCCTCCGATGCTCAAGTTAATTCTCTAGCCAACTAGAATGGAGTACTCAGGAAATAGAGAAGTACAATTATAGGAAGGAAAAGAGAGCTTAGAAAAAATGTATTTGAAGGATTTCTTTTATAGACGGAGCATGTAACAGATTGATGGTAATAGCGATAACTGTCTGATAGTGGCCGCTCGAGGCCACGTGAAGTTTGTTATAGAAGGTGGTGTCCATTGTCATGACGTGCTAGTCTGTTGAGACTTAATAGCCGAGGTTCAAATGGATTAGACGTTGGCAGTGAAGAAATTTAAATCACGATAATTCTAGAAGAGTTCGGACTTCTCTATGGTCGTCCATGTGCAGGTTGGTTTAAGTTTAGTTGGGAGTTGAATTCATGTAGAAGACGACATCCTTCTAGGCAACTAGAAGGAGTTTGACTGGATGGAGATCAACTGAGAGGAGTTTGCCTATTGGTTGGAACGAGTTTGCTTGGAAGGAGTGCAATTGGAGGAGCTCGTCTAGAAAGAGTACGACTGAAGGAGTTCGTCCAAAAGGAGTGTGACTAGAGGAGCTCATTTGGAAGGAGTATGACTAGAGGAGCTTGCATGAAAGGTGTGCGACTGGAGGAGCTTGCTTGGAAGGAATGCGACTGGATGAGTTCATCTAAAAAGAGTGCAACTGGAGGAGCCCATTCAGAAGGAGTGCGATTGGGGCCTAAGCCCGTCATTCATTTCTAGTCAAAAGACCAGGTTAATATAATAGAAATTCTCTTTTGCTATTGAAGATCGTATCATCGAACTTCTATATGCTTTTGAGAAGTTCTACAGTATAGATTTGTCACTGAGGAGGTCGATTAGTTCCGACAGGAGGGAGGTCAGCGACCAAGGACCATGGTTAAGGACTTCGATGGGGATTGATCTACCCTCAACAATTCCCTTTATCGATGACTACTCATGTATGGGTATATATTTTTTATGAGATACAAGTCTGAAGCCTTTAAAAAATTTAAGAAATTCAAAAATAAAATAAAAAAATAAATAAAAAAATTCTTAAGATTCTTCGATCAGATTGAGGAGGAGAATATCTTAGTAAAAAATTTTTAAGTTATCTCAAAAAAAATGGCATAGTCGTGTAATGGACTCCTGGTACATTTCAACTCAATGGAGTATCCAAAAGTAGGAATAGGATCCTATTAGATATGGTCCAGTCCATAATAAGCGTCATTGACTTATCCTTGTATCTTTAGGGTCATGTCTTATTAACTTTAATAAACTTATTAAATAGGGTTCCTTGTAAATCCATTCCTACCATACTATATGAGAATGGAATGGTAAGAAACTGAGTCTTGGTCATCTCAAGATTTGGGGATGTTCAGCCTATGTCAAAAGACAAATGATAGAAAAGTTAGAGGCTAGATCTATAAAATATTACTTCATAGAGTATCCTAAAGAGCTAATAGGATACTACTTTTACTTTTTAGATAATCACAATGTGATTGTGAGTCGACACACCATATTTTTTGAAAAATAGTTTATCTAGCATAGTGACAATGTGAGGTTGATTGAGCTCGAAGAGAAAGTCTTTGAAGAGCAATAAGCCATGGATCCTATCAAACCCATTAATATTGAGCCAATAGATATAGTACCTCCTCCACCTCATAAGTCTAGTAGGATCTTTTATCCTTCTGAAAGATACTTGGGTATGCTTATAGAGACTATAAAAAAAAATATTCCTCATAGGAGATAAGGGTTATGGAGATGATTTTAAAACCTATGATGAGGCGATATCTGATATCGACTCCAAAAAATGGTTGAATGCTATGAAGTCAGAAATTGACTTGATGCATTCGAACTAAGTATGGACCTTAGTGGATCCACCAGAGGATATAGTATCCATTGGGTGTAAATGAATCTACAAAAGAAAAATAGATGCAGATGGTAAGATAAAGACCTATAAAGCTAGATTCGTTGTGAAAGATTATAGTCAGTGTGAAGACATTGACTATTAGGATACCTTTATGCCTATGGCTATGCTTAAATCCACAAGCACATTGCTTGCCATTGTAGCTTTTTACAATTATAAAATATGGTAGATGGATGTGAAAATTATATTTCTAAATAGATATCTTGAAGAAGATATCTATATGAAGTAGTCTTTAAATTTTACTGTTAAATAAGTGCCCTAGAAGCTAGATTGGCTGACACTTGTTATACACTTTCTTGGAGCATTTTTATAATTTTGATTTAAAATTAATAAAAAAGCTATTTTCTATCACATTGTGTATTTTAAGTGTCTGTCATACATCCTTGGAATTAATGGGCATGATAATGCATGTTTTCAAGAGTTGAAAATTTAAGACATAGATTATCATAACTAACTCATAAACTACTATCGATCGTAGGATCATCATAAGGATGATGATCGATCCGAAAGATCAATGAACGATCGCTTTCGTAGGATAGATGAGTTTTGAGTCTATGATGTGAAGATACTGGAGTGAGAGTATAGGTACATGTTGAGAATGAGGGCATTGAGCGTGACCACCTAGAACAGCCATAAGGGAGTCTACCTTTTTGTCGATGACTAGCTCAATGCTGTAGTTGTGTGTCTGATTTTTTAACCTGAGATGCATCGGTAGTTCATCTTGAGTGTGTTATAATTTGACTACACCATAACTCAGGCTCCTAGCCATTCAAAATTCTAAGGTATATGTTGGCTATAGCATATTCATTATAGAAATTGGATCGCAATAATAGAAGATTTATCAATCTCGATAGAGGAGTAGTCCTATGATGATCATGAGATCGAGTCCTTAAGCCCATGGCCATAGCAGTGTGAATTAATAGAAAGAAATTTCTATGAGGGTTTCACATCGGACTCGAATCGAATGATTCAATCATATGATGGGTGTTGGATTTGACAAGTTCATCTTAACCCTAATCCTGTTAAGGCTCATGATAGAAGTGTTGGGAATAGTATTCCAAAGCCAATCATTAGCTTGTTAATGATTGAGCTAATTTATGTAATTGTATATGAATTGTTAATTGAATAAAAGTTATTCTGGCTTTTTCATCATAAATCTTTCATCTTCTAATAAACTCATGTCTGATGTGATGAAGTCCTTATGACTGTTTAGAATCAACAAAGAAGGATTTATCATTTAGTCCTTAAAATAGTTCGCGATCAATGATATGTTGTTACCAAGGACGATAATGTTTATCGAGTATAGGTCATTATGTGCTATATAGGTTGGTTGTCTTCTTAACCAAGGAGTGTGGAGATACTGGTATGGTATGTAGGTGAGATGTAAGGGTACATCTGCACTGAACATGACCAACTCTAAAGCTTTTCTACTATCAAGAATTACTCTGATAGAATAGGGCATAAGTATCCCTCTGACCTAAGATCACCATGGTGACTTCTAAGCAACTCACTGTACTTTGGCATCGGACTACCTAAATTTTTAATTTAGTGATGGAAAATTTTTGGGTATAGTCAAGTACTTAAGAAGTCGGTACGTGAGTCGAGATGGGATTGACCACTCCTAGACTTAGGAGCTATGCTCAATAGTATTTCAATTTACCAAAGTCTTGGCTAGGATAGTCCTAGTGAGGGGTCACAGGACTAATTGCTTTGAGACACAATTTGGATGTATCTTCTAGAGTTGATAGTCAAAACCTAAAGTCATCCTATGCACAAAGATCAAAGGAATGAATTATGTAATAACCATATTCACGTAGGTTCTGAATGTTGCGATTGCACCATTTGGTCTATCCAGACGTCAGGTATCATTGCTAGATGGTCACTTCGATTAGTATAGAAAATTGGTTCCTGTGCTACCAGCTTAGGTTCGAACCTATGGGGTCACACACACTAGAGGTTCCTACTCGATTTAATAGCTTATCAATAAAAAATTAATTAGTGATTGATCGCTAATTAACTCAATTTGATTGAGTGATTATTTTTGATGAAAACCAATTGAATTGGATTCATTTGGATTTGACCCGATTAGGTTATGAGATGATCTAATCGTCAAGGTGGTTTGATCTTTGATCTAATTAGAGGTTTGGCTTGATTAATTATTGATTTGACTAGGATTTAACTAAGTCTAATTAAGCCTAAATAAGTTGGATTTATTCTAATCTAATTGGGCTTAACCAATTTGGATTGGATTGATTCAATTGGATGTAAAATAAGAGACTATTTCACTAGTCTTCCCATGCACCACATCACCCAAATATTGTGCCATCTATTCTCTACGAGAATTAAGAATTCTCATGAAGAATTCCATACATAAGAGGGCACATGCCCTCCCTTCTCACATCCCAAATGGATAGGTTTAATTTGGTTACAAGTTCAATTCAAATAGAATTTGAGTTTGAATGGATAACCATTTAATCTAGACCTCTCCCTCATGCCTCTCTTATTTGAGCGCATCTATAAAATATCTAATTTTATGGATGTGTAGATTAGAACTCAAAAAAGAGAGAGAATGTGTGAGAAAAAGAAGAGAGGGTCTCTTCTCTACATGAGGAATTCTAGGCGCAAGGGTCTTGGGTGAGTGCATACCCTAGAATCCATCTAGGATTTGAATTCTAGATTGTGAGCAATGAGGGTCATGAGTTCACAGATCTGGAAGGAGAACCTCCTGTATTTCTTATCTACATGGGCAAACCAAAGCATCCAAAGAGTTGGTGAAGAAGATTGAAGGAGTTCGATCTAATATCAGCCATCAAAGATTCCTGCAGCGAGCTAGCACTCGAAAGGAACTAATCAAAATCAGAGTCTCGTGTGGATCACCCATAGAGGCTAGATACATGTGTGGCTATGTCATGGTGATCAGATCTACACCAAGAAGATCAAATTATGGAGATTATCTACCCATGAAAAGATAACATGTTCTGAACACGTAGAAGCAATAAAATAGTTTTGCTGCACTTGATATTTTATTTTTCAGACATGCATGCATATATATGTACATTAGATCCTATAGAGTATAGAATTTTTAGATTAGATTTGTAGCTTTTATTATTAATATAATTAATAATCATTTTTGGGATGTAATCTTTGAAAAAAATTTTTAAAATCAAAGCTAGAAACCCTGCGTGTTCTCTTCAATTGGTATTAGAGTAGCAGGTTCTTTGATATATGATATATGCATTTTTTAGATTACTTTTAGATTAGATCTAAATAATAATCTAATCTAAAAAATAAAAAATGATGATCGCATGGACTGTAGGTTGTCCTGCTATAAGATTTATCCCTTATAATGGAAAGATTGTCCTGGTATGTTACGATCTATAACACTAATCATAAAAGTTTTAGATTAGATATAATGATTTTTATGATATGTTTGAATATATTTAATCTGAATTTCATCATGATTTAGTATTTAGATTAGATCTAAATAGTTTTATGATTTTTTATATAGAGTACATAGATTTAGATTAAACATGAACAGGATCTTAGGAAGGTTCTATATGCCAGTCGAGTTGGCTCGCTCTAGAATCGAGCTAGCTCGACCAGCATGCCAGCTATGATTCACTTTCTGGATTGATGCTCCAGCCAGCTCGATCAGGAATTAAGCCAGCTCGACTTCAATTCAAGCCTGCTTGGATAGGATCCAAGCATGCTCGATGGGAATGTTTGGCTTCTGGCTTTTTTCGAGTCAACTATCTCAAAAACTGAGTTGACTCGGCTTCTATTCGAGCTAGCTCGGATGGAATCTGAGCCAGCCCGACTGAGAAGTTAGCTCAATATCTATTGGCTAGTTTTATGAAATCAAACCTACATCTAGTGCTTGTTTATGAAATAAGTCGATCCATTTTTGAAATACGTCGACCTATTTAGTGAAATAGTGCTAGGATGTAGATAACCTTTCAAAATTTAAAAAAGATATTTTCGAAATGCTGAACCCCAACCCCCAGCCTTAAACTTAATTAAGAATTAAGCATGATTAATAAGGGTCTAGAATTTTGAATTAAAGATTCTAAGACATTGATCATAAAATCATGGGTTATCGGATTAGTCAAATTAGATCCATTAATTGGGCTAGACCTAAGGTTAGTTAAAGAATGGACTAAATTAGAGTAATTGATCAAATCTAATCAAATATTGATTTAGATTAGATCAAGGACTCTTTAGACCAAATTATAATAGTTGTAGTTGGTCAAGCCCATGCCTTTAACGAGGATCAAATGGACTTGATTCGTGGCTTCGCAGTCGAACATAAAATTGCTAGGTTGGTCAAAATTGAAACTAATAAATTGGATGGTGTCTAAGGTAAGTCTGGCAACTCAGACCAGTGATTTTTAATTGGAAGCTACTCGCACTGATTCGGTCTTTGATGAGTTAATAGCATATTCATTCCATCGATCTCACTTATCTGACCATCTTGGTGAATTAGATTTTGATTAGACCACTTGATAATTTGGGCTCACCCATATCAATTAAGTAAATCAGTTTGACTGATTTAGGTGCTCCTAATGCTGGCTTTAATTAGGTCCTTATTGACATGACTTGGTGAAGTTAGTGGGAGGATCCAAATTGGTTGGTTTTTTTTTAAAATTGATTAATAATTTTTTTTAAATTATTAGATCCTTAAAATAATAAAGTTATGGTGATAACTAAGTCATAGCCTCCCATTAAGTTGAGTGATAATGGATCCATTAGTTTAATAATCATTGGAGGTCCGAAGACCTGGTGCTTATTGACTAATGAAATTATCATTCATAATATGATTGTTGGTGCAAAATTTGGTTGATGCCAGAATCAAGCTAGAGTTGGAGAAGATGAGGTCACCACCGGGGACCTGCAAGATAAGTTCTGATCGAAGTCGGGGGTGGTGGCTCCGATAGGACCCTCCGATGGTCAAGTCAGCTCTTCTGGCCAATAGAAATAGAGTGCTTAGAAAAGAAAGTAGCAGAATTTTGGAAAGGAGAAGAGAGCTCTCTCCTTAAAATGTATCTGAAGGATTTCTTTTATAGGCAAAGCCTGTAACAAACTGAGAGCGACAGCCACAACCATCCGATAGTAGGCCACTTGGAGCCACGTGGAGTTTGTTATGGAGAGTAGTATCTATTGTCGTGACGTGCCTGTTTGTTGGGATTTAATAGTTGGAGCTCGAGAGAGTAGACATCAGTCGATGAAGAATTTTGAGTTATATCAATTTCAAAGGGGTTCAGACTCTCCTAAGGTAGTCTGTGTGTAGGTTGGTCCATGCCACATATAGAATTGAATTCGCATACACGAGGAAACCCTTCTAAGCAATTGTAGAAAGTTTGGTTGGAAGGGGTTTGGAAGCTCTGTGAGTGGAGAAATCTTGAAGAAAGTTTGTTGGAGAAATCTGAAAGTGGATCCGCTAGAAGAATCCAGAAGTAGATCTACCGGAGGAGAAATCTGAAGGAGGATTCGTCTGATGGAGGAATCCAACTGAAGGAGAAGTCCAAATGAAGTTCGACTGATGGAGAAGTCCGAAAGGAGTTCGACTAATATAGAAGTTTGGAAGAAGTTTGATTGATGGAGAAGTTTGGAAGGAGTTCAATTGATGGAGAAGTCCGAAAGAAATTTGACTGATATAGAAGCCCAAAAGGAGTTCGACTGATGGAGAAGTCTGGAAGGAGTTTGGTTGATATAGAAATCTGGAAGAAGTTTGGCAAATTTAGAAATTTGAAAGGAGTTCGATTGATGGAGAAGTCTAGAAGGAGTTCGACTGATGGAAAAGTCTAAAAGAAGTTCGGCTGATGAAGAAGTTCGAAAGAAGTTTGGCTGATGGAGAAGTCCGGAAGAAGTTTGGTTGATATAGAAGCCCGAAAGGAGTTCGACTGATGGAGAAGTTCGAAAGAAGTTTGGCTGATATAGATGTACTGGAAGGAGTTCGACTGATGGAGAAGTTTGAAAAAAGTTCGACTGATATAGAAGTCTGAAAGGAGTTCGACTAATGGAGAAGTCTGGAAGGAGTTTGGCTGATATAGCAGTCCTGAATAAAGTTCAACTGATGGAGAAATCCGGAAGGAGTTTGGCTGATATAAAAGTTTGGAAGGAGTTCTACTGATGGAGAAGTCTGAAAGAAGTTTGACTGATATAGAAGTCCTGGAAGGAGTTCGACTGATGGAGAAGTTTGAAATGAGTTCAGCTGATATAGAAGTCCGAAAGGAGTTCGACTGATGGAGAAGTTCGGAAGAAGTTTGGATAATGGATAAGTTCGAAAGAAGGAATCCATGATTGAAGCTCTTCTATAATTATAAATTACATTTGGCCTAGCATCAGACCAAACTTCGGTGGGAGCGAGGTTTACCCCCAGCAAGAGTCCCCCTACTTCCTAGTTTGAAATTTAAAGGAAGGAAGTAAAAAGGCGACTACTGAAGTTCTTTCCTAGGTTCCTGCACTCGTCAGGATGAGACGTTTTGGTATTTATTATGCTGGTGCAGAAGCTTTTTAAATCTAAAATGGGTTTGATAAGACAGTCCTTCGTATTTTTCATCAAAACTCTACCCCAAGAACGGCACCATAAAGACTTGTCTGTCGCCACTTATCTATTATGATGAGTGGGACATGTAGTGCATGCCGATGACCGAAGTCGATCTGCAATCATAACTGCCTCGGATTGTCTCTGGCTATTTAAGGCCTTCTCCTCTCATTTAGAAGTCATTTTTGCCCAAGTCTACTTCTTCCTCTGGTCTCCATTCTTCTTTCACCCAAGGGTCTTAGCTTCCTCCCTAGTTTTCTTGGATTTTGGACGTCCTTTCGACTGGTTCTCATTGCACTCACCATCTTTTCATCCTTCCTAAATAGTTTAGGTCAGTTTTTCAATCTTTCTCTTTAGGTATTCATGCTTTTTAACTTCTTGCTCCTTCAATTTCTCTGTGGCAATATTTGCTCTATATTTTTCTTGATTTTTTAGTGTTTTCTTAGGGATTTATTTTGATCTGAATGTCTTTGAAAACCTCCCACTTCCTCATTTCTTGGGGCTTGCCTAGACCGACCTTCCTAGATCCTGCACCTCTGACCGAGGTCAAACCTAGGAACATGCCTCACTCATCCTTTGTCCCAGACACCATCCCGTCTATCTTACTCCGGATGATCTTTCTCTGATCCGAATTCAATATGGAATCCCCCAAAATATGATCTCAAACTCCCTAGTTCGGATGACTGAGTCAATTCTCCTTTGGCCAGTCAATTTTGCTTGTACTTAGAGACCTACGTGCTAGGCTTCGGCTCCCACTGCCCCCCTTTGTAGTTGTTCTCTTTCGATTTTTGAACATCTTCTTCGCATTCATCGTACCAAACTCCTTTTGGTTCATCATAGGCTTCCTTTTCCTCTGTCACCTAGCCGAAGTTTGGCTGACTGTCTCATTATTTTAAAACTTCTATACTTTCAAACACCATCCTTTCATAAAGGACTAATGGTACTTTTCTTTTGGACTTCTATATCAGCCGAACTCCTTCCAGACTTCTATATCAGTCAAACTTCTTTTGGACTTCTCCATCAGTTGAACTCCTTTCAGGACTTCTATATTAGCCAAACTTCTTCCAGACTTTTCCATCAGTCGAACTCCTTTCGGACTTCTATATCAACTGAACTCCTTCTAAACTTTTCCATCAGTCAAACTCCTTTCGAACTTCTATATCAGCCGAACTTCTTTTGAACTTCTTCATCAGTCGAACTTCTTCCGAACTTCTCCATCAGTCGAATTTCTTTCAGACTTCTATATCAGTCAAACTCCTTTTGGACTTCTCCATCAGTCGAACTTCTTTCAGACTTGTCCTTCAGTTGGATTCCTCCATTAGACAAATCCTCCTTCAAAATTCTCCTCCGATAGATCTACTTTTGGATTCTTCCAGTGGATCCACTTTCAAATTTCTCCAACAAACTTTCTTCAAGATTTCTCTAGTAGTAGAGTTTTCGAACCCCTTCCGATCGAACTTCCTGCAGTCACTCAGAAGGGTCTCCTCACCTATGCGAATCCAATTCTATACACGGCATGGACTAATCCACATACAGACTACCTTAGAGGAGTCTAAACCCCTCTAGAATTGATATAACTTAAAATTCTTTATCGACCAATGTCTACTCTCCTGAACTCCAACTATTAAATCCCAACGAACTGGCATGTCATGACAACAGACACTACTCTCTGTAACAAACTCCATGTGGCCCCGATTGGTCCATTACTGGATGGTTACGGCTGTCGCTCTCAGTTTGTTACAAGCTCTGCCTATAAAAAGAATCCTCTAGATATGTTTTGAGGAGAGAGCTCTCTTCTTCTTCCCAAAACTCTACTATTTTTTTTCCTGAGCACTCCATTTCTGTTGGCCAAAAGAGCTGACTTGACTATTAGAGGGTCTTGCTGGAGCCACCACCCTTGAGTTCGATTAGGACTTATCTTCCCGATCTCCGATGGTGACCTCATCTGCTCTAGCTCCAGCTCGATTTTGGCATCAACCAGATTCTACACCAACAATGATAATTTGGTTGTGTCTTTCAAATGATGGTCTGGTTGGCTGGCCAAAGTCGGGCCTGATTATTTGTTGGTCTGATGTGCCAAACGTGGTCATGTTAATGGTTGGACCTAATTGAATTTTTTTAGTGGAGGTCAAAGCCTATTGATTAGATTTTTGGGGCAAAATTAAAACTACTAGAAGTTGTTTGGTGAAGTAATTGGTTATGAACCTATCCATAGGTGCACACGGGTTGACCAACCAAAGTTGGGCTTGTGTGTAGTCTATGTGGATTCTAGTATCCACTAAAAAATTAGAGGTAATTCCTTAAATTGAAGGTAGAGGCTATCGATTTGAACAAAATAGTGAAAGAACCTTTAGATTAAAGTCCAAGTCTTTAGAGTAAATAATTGATATACTAATTAGGTCTATGGTTTTTCTTTTGTATAGAAATGACCACTATCTTGTCGCTCCGATCATTATTGGATAATGACAAACTCATGGGATCCAACTTCAATAGCTAGTATCAAAAGTTGAAGATTATCCTAGAATATGAATGGATCTTATATATATTGACTGATCCAGCACCTAAGGAGCCAGCTTCGAACAATATTGACGTAGTGAGAGATACTTACCAAAAGTGGCTCAATGACTGCATCACCGTTTGGTGCATTATGCTGGCAGCAATGAATGATGAGTACAGCCATAGGTTCGAGAATGCCTAGCCCAAGGAGATGCATCAAATATTAAATGACTCCTTTGGCATGCCTGACAATATTGAAAGGCATAAGATAAGTGTCATTTTTAATGCTCGTATGAGGGATGGGGCATCAGTCATTGATCATGTATTGTACATGATCAAGTTGATTGAACACCTAAGTTGGGTTTTCCCTTGCATGAGCAGCTCAGGATTCATGTGATTTTGAATTCATTGCCTAAGTCCTTCCTCCCATTTCTTACTCATTTTAGAATGATAAAGCCTATAGTGAACTACCATGGGTTATTGGGGTTGCTGCAGAACTTTGAGAAGGATCATCAGCTCCAAAAGGGATCGATGAATGTTATGGAAGGATCTTTTTCTGGTCAACCCTTTAAGAAAGTAAAGAAGAATAAGAAGAAGAAATGCAAGAAGGTGCAGCCGCATGCTGGAATGTCTGCACAGGATCAGACCAAGAAGCACAAGCCTGACCAGAGCCAGATGGAGTGCTTTTTTTGCAAGAAGCAAAGGCATAGAAAGAGGAGCTATCAACAATACATTGCCACCCTGGATCCAAACAGGTCAAGGAAGAAGCAAGTAGTGACTGGGCAAGGTAATTATATGATAACACATTGAACTTCTCATTTTGTGATACTACTGCATGGGTGTTAGATATTGGAAGCCCTTATCATATTTGTAATTTGATGCAGGATTTTTAGATCAGTAGGAGATTTGATGAAGGTGAGAGATTCTTGAATGTTGAAGATAGAAGACAAGTTTCAGTTCTAGCTTTAGGAGTCATGAACCTTGTAATCAATTCTCATAGAGTTATTCTTAGTGATTGTTATTTTTGTCTAAGTTTTTTATTAAATGTAATTTTTGTAAGCCTTTCAGTCAAGAACAGTTATCAATTTTCAATAATTTTTTTTTTTTATGATATCATTTCGAATGGTGTTATAGTTTATATTGGATAATTAAATAATAAAATTTATCTATTATCATAGCCTGTTAACATAGTCCAAATATTTGGTAAATATCCTAGAATAGATGATGTATCAAATGTCTACCTTTGGCATTGTAGGCTAGGTCACATCAATAAGAACAGAATAAACAAGTTGGCTCAAGAAGGAATTCTTGAGATCAGTGATTATGAATCACTTCTAACTTGTGAGTTCTATCTTCTTGGAAAGATGATCAAGTCACCTTTTATTAGAAAGGATGAACATGCCAGTGAAATTCTGGGTCTAGTACATACTGATGTATGTAGACCCATGAGTACAAATGCTAGAGGTTGATATTTCTACTTCATAACTATTGACTGTAGATTAATTTTGATGATAACAAAAGCATTTAAGTATAGATTATTAAATTACTAATATTATTTGTGAGGTTGTGTAGTTGTATATTTCAAGAGCTCACAAACTCCAAGTGTTCTAATTCATCTAAATGAAGATTCATTATTCAAGATTTTAGAGAAGATAATTCAGATTAGATACATCTATGAAGAGATTTTAATGAAGATTAAATCAAGACAAAATGACAAGTCTAGTCTACAAAGTAATTTGAAGAAGAAAGAATCAGAAACAATCTTCGGCATGCCTTGGCATGCAAACTAGGCCGACCCAGTTTGAGACTGAGCCATCCTAGTCTCAATGGAAGCAGAAGATAGGGTAGAAAGCTAAATTTTTGTGACATAAGAGACTGAGCCGATCCAGCTGAAAACTGAGCCGACCTAGTGGAACTAGGCCGATCCAGTAAGAAAGTGAGCCATCCTAGTCTCAAATAATAGAAAAAATAGAAATAGTGTTTCAAGATTTCTAAAACTGAGCCGACCTAGTTTGGACTAAGCCGATCCAGTTTAAAACTGAGTTGTCCCAGTGCCTGTAATGACTAGTTTCTATTTCTATAGCTTTTTCACTCCATACATCTTCCAACGACTATTTTGGATCTTCCAATGGCTAGATCATTTTTAGAAGTCTATGATGATGACTTGTAATAGTGAAAAACCTCTGGGATACTTAAGGAAGCACTTGAGATAAGAAAAATAACTTTTGAACAAAAACGAAAGAACTTCCAAGCAGATTTTCAGTTTTTCAAGTGTATGAGCTAAATAGTAAAAGGGAAGAAGTATTTCTTAGAGCTTTTCTTATCCTTCCAACATCTTCAATCAGAGAGAAGTTAGCCCAACACCATTGAAGATCAACTCCTATTTCTTTCAAGCACTTAAAGAGAAAAAATCAAGCCTACAAGCCAAGCTCCTAGATTTTCTTCTCTTAAGCTTCAAAGAGTTTATTTTTATTTTGTTTAGTATATTTTTCATATTTGTTTCAAGTTTTTAGGGGTGAAAAACTTGGGTTACTCCAAGCCTAAAGTTGAACGGTGTATGATTGTGATTGGTGAGCCAAAGTATAAATCAATTAGGCTTGATTGTTAGCCTAAGAAAATAATCATTGTATGGTTGTGATTGGTGAGCCAAGATCAAAACCAACTGGGTTGGATTATGAGCCCAAGTAAAATAATCAGACTGTAATCAAGCCTCATGATTATAGTTGAATTTCTAAGTGGTTTACTTAGGGAGTGGATGTAGGTACTGAGTTTGACATCGAACCACTATAAAACCATTATGTTTGTGATTGCATATTACTATTCTATTGATTTTTTTCACTATATATTACATAGCTTATTTGTTGGTATGTAATTAGATCAATCTACTTACATCATTAGCTTAAAATTTAAAATATCTAATTCACCCCCCTCTTGGGTAGTCATACTTGGGCAACAAGTGGTATCAGAGTGGGTGATCTAATATTAGTTGTTGATCAAGCTATCAAAGAGCTAAAGATCATATGACAATCTCAATTGGGACTCCATTGGTTGAGGGGCAATCAACCAATAGACCTCCACTGTTCAATGGAACTAATTACACATATTGGAAAGCACGAATGAGGATATTCATCTAAGCATAAGACTATGACATGTGGAATATCATAATGATAGGATCTCACACACCAATAATTACTATTGATGGAGTATCCATCCAAAATTCTGAAAATAATTGGGATGAACATGATAAAAAGAAGGCTCAACTTAATGCCAAAGCGATGAATGTTCTATATTGTGCTTTGGACACTAATGAATTCAATAGGATATCAACATATTCATCTACCAAAGAAATCTGGAATAGACTTGAAGTCACCCATGAGGGGACCAATCAAGTCAAGAAATCTAAGATAAATATGTTGGTACATAAGTATGAGCTATTTAAAATGGAACCACATAAAACCATCACTGAAATGTTCACTAGGTTCACTGATATTTTGAATGGTTGAAAAAGTCTTGGAAGAGATTATGCTAATAACGATGTTGTGCATAAAATTCTTAGATCTTTGCCAAAGAATTGGGAGCCAAAGGTGATTGCCATTTAAAAGGTGAAAGACTTAAACACTTTAGCATTGGAGGAATTAATTGGATCACTCATGACCCATGAGCTGAACATGAACCAAGGAAAAGAAGAGGAAGTAAAGAAAAAGAAGAGCATTGCACTTGAAGCTGCTGCCATCCATATGGAAGAAAGTGATTCCGAAGAGAGTTTGGAAGATGATGAGGAGATGGCCATGATAGCAAGAAGATTCAAGAAATTAATGAGAAGAAGAAAGAGATTTGAACCTAAGAAAAAGTTTAACAAGAGAGAAGATAGCAAAAAGAAAGAAAAAGAGAAAGAACAACCACCTATTTGCTATGAGTGCAAAAGATCCAGATACTTTCGGATGGATTGTCCAATGTTAAAGAAAAGCTCCAAGAAAATAAAGAAGAAAGCATATAAAGCCACATGGAGCAATGATGAGGACTCTTCTTCAAGTGCGGAAGAATATCAAAGAGAAGAAAAGGCAAACCTTTGTCTTATGGCACATAGTGATGATGAGGTAAATGATAATACTTCAATTTTAGATTTTAATTTTGAAAAATTATATGATGTTTTCAATGACTTAGTTAATGACTTTAAAAGGCTATTACGTAAGAATAAGGAACTAAAGAAAGAGAATCAATCCTTAAGTAAAGATAAAGTTCAAATAGAAGAAAATGTGAAGAATTTATAAACTAATCTAGATGAATCAAATGAAAAGATTATATCTTTATAAGATAAAGTGGTAAGATTAAGATCCATAGTAGATAGATATATGCTAAGCTCTAAAAATCTATAAATAATAATTAAAAATCAAAAGATGGTTCTTGATAAAATTGGTATACGATATAATACATCAAGAAAGCTAAAGTCATTAAAAAGTGTATATGCAAAATCTCAAAATTATGGTAGAAGAATTATATGTTATAAATGCAATAAAATTGGACATAAATTTATTGAATGCAAAATCTTTAATTGAAGCAAAATAAAAGTAAAGCAAGTTTGGATTCTAAAAGAAACCATTTGTGCTAACCCCAAAGGACCTAAGTTAGCTTGGGTACTTAAGTTTGCTTGATTACTTGTGTAGGTGTGCTTGGCATCCGTAAGAGCTAAAAGAAGGTGGTACCTTGATAGTAGATATTCGAGGCATATGACGGGAGATAAATCATAATTTATCTCTCTTGAAGCTAAAAATGGAGGTGTTGTAATATTTGGAGATAACGATAAAGAAAAAATCATTGATCTCGGTAATATATTGATTACAACCTCTACTAGCATAGAAAATATTTTGTATGTTGAAGGACTAATGCACAACTTACTTAGCATAAGCCAATTTTGTCATAAGGACTTTAATGTTTCATTCAAATCATCTCATTGTATTGTAACTAGCTCTTTAAATGAAAGTATTAAATTTATAGGAAAAAGACATGAAAATGTTTACATTGTTGATCTTGACGAACTTAAAAATGAGAATATTGATTGTCTTGTTGCTATGAATGCTAAACTAAATGAATCAAGTTGGATTTGGTATAATAGATTAGGTCATGCAAGTATGGACTCTCTAGCAAGACTAATTAAACTTGATTTAGTAAAGGGATTACCTAAAATAAATTTTGAGAAGGATAAAATTTGCAAAGTTTGCCAACTTGGTAAACAAACAAATCTTTCTTTAAATCTAAAAAAATTATTTCAACTACTAAGCCTCTAGAATTACTCTATATGGATTTGTTTGGACCTATTTTGACTACTAGTCTTGGAGAAAAAAGATATGGCTTTGAAGTAATAGATGATTTTTCAAGATATATATGGATTTTATTTTTATCACATAAAGTTGATGCTTTTGATATGTTTGTTGATCTATTTAACAAAATAACAAAAGAAAAAGAATGCAATGTTTTATATATAAGAAGTGATCATGACACGAAATTTGAAAATCAAAAATTTTAAAATTTTTGTTCTAAAAATGAAATCAATCATAACTTTTTAGCACGTAGGATACCTCAACAAAATGGGATGGTAGAAAGAAAAAATAAGACATTGATTGAAATGGCACGAACCATGCTTTGTGAAAGCAACCTTCCAAAATATTTTGGATGGAAGCTATTAACTAAAGGAAAAAACCTTGTTTCCCGGATCAGATTCGTTCAGATCTGATTGGATCAAGAGGAATATTTTAAAATTTTTTCTCTAAGATCCTAATCAGATCTGAGACTCTTCAAATATGATCTTATTAATCTAATAAAATAAAATAAAATTAAATTAAATTAAATCTAATTTAGTTATACCTTTATTTTGGGTAATCCAATTATCTTGTGATGATCTCGATGTTTGCCTGAGGTTCTGGACATAGCCATGCAAGCGCCTGGCCTCTACTGGTATCCACTTGGATAGGATCTAGAGATCTTCTTCTTCTCAATCAATCCTTCAAAAATTAGATCTACATCTGATCTTTGAAGGTCTTCAAAAACTCTTTTGAAGAATAATCATTGTCTCTTGCTGCAGTGCTGCCTTCTTCCTTTCCTATCATCTTTCGCTTGCTTGGATCACACCTAACTCATTCCCAAAATCTCTTGGGCATGGAGAGGATAGAGAGGACCAGAGGGTGGCATGGAGAAGAAGGGAGAAAAGCTTTGTGGCATGGGCTAAAGTAGAAGCTCTTAATTCTAGGTGCAGACAGGGTTTATATAGACCTTGCTGCGCCATGTAGGGCCACATCATTCCGACCAATCACGATCCTTTGTGCAATTAGATCTAAATTTGATTGGTGGGATGACATGATCTGATCTAATCAGATTAGAGTCCCTCAAAACACTCCTTAGATGGCACCAAGACTGGGTCAAACAAGTCTTCTTGGCATCATCTAGTATTCCCTGAAGCAACTTGGAGTCCCATCTGTATGGGACTCCAAACCTTATCCTCCTAGGGCACATGCCTCCCTAGGCATGCATCCCTTGTCTGTCTACTTTTTAGCAGGGGGACAAGGGCCAAAGTTTTGTCCTATGGGTGTATGACACATGGGTAGATATTTAAGTGTCGAAGATCAATATTTGATCAAAGTCCAAAGACAAGATTTAGTAGGTGACGAAAAATGGCTGGTATTGTCTCAAATTTATCTCATAAATTAAGACAATCCTTTTCTGACCTGGACAAGCTTCAATCAGACCAAATAAAGATTCCTAAGTATGCCCAAACATATTTGGCTCAGTCGAGACAAGTTTTAATAATTGTTAAAGGAGAACATTAGGCTCAATCGTGTGCTAACATGATTTCCTTGAATCTAATTGAATCTTATTCAAATCAATTGAACTGAGTTAATCCAATTGATAATATCCAGATACAAACCCTTATTTGTGTGATCCAATTAGATTCAATTCTATATAGTAATAGGATATGTCATGATCTCTATCATTGACATCATCGAAACATCTTTCGATGGATCAGAACTTTTCTAATTCAGATAACTAGTATGATCGATCATCCAAATCATTCTAATTGCTCCCAAAATTCACCAGTGACACCTAACAGCATATGGTGGCAATCCATCAGAACTAAAAGTGAACCTCTTGGTGCAGTTACCTATGTGATTAAGTTCCTCTATCTTGAGCCCTGACTGGATTAGGGTTAAGGTGATCTCGTCAAATCCTAATTTCTATCATATGAATTAATCATTCGATTTAAGTCCAATATAAAAATCCTAATAGAAACTCTTTCTATTATTTCACTCCACCATGGCCATGGGCATAAGGACTTGATTCTCATAATCATCATAGGGCTACTTTTCATCTACCGAGGTAGAAAGATCCCTTACTGGTGCAATCCAATTCCTACAATGAACATGCTATAGCCAACATACACCTCAGGATTCCGAATGGCTAGGAGATCGAGTTATGGTGTAGTCAAGCTATAACACCCTCAAGGTGAACTACCGATGCACCTTAGGTCAAAGAACCAGACACACCACTATAGCTTTGAGCCAGTCATCGATGAGAAGGTAGACTTCCTCATGACTACTCGAGGTGGTCATGCTCAGTGCCCTCATTCTCTAACGAGTACCTGTACTCTCACTCCGATGTCTCTACACCATAGATGCAAGACTCATCTATCCTAATGAAGCAATCATACACTAACCTTCTAAATCAATTACCATCCTCATGATGATCCTATGGTTGGGAGCATTTTATGAGTTAATAATGAAAATTTATGTCTTAAATTTTCAACTCTTGAAAATATAAACTATCATTGCCATTAACTCAAGGAATGTATCACAGACATTTTTAAATATACATTATGATAGAAAATAATCTATTTTATTATTTATAATCAAAATTATAATTTTGTCCTTAGAAGTATATTACAAGTGTCAGCCAATCTAGCTTCAAGGGCACACATATCTAACAAACTCCCACTTGTCCTAAAGCTAATTAGCTATAAATCTAAGTCCCATCTTCTCAAGGTGGGCTTCGATCTTCTGCTGGCCCAACAGCTTTGTGAGTGGGTCTACCGCATTGTATGCGGAGTCGATTCTCTTGACCTCGATGTAACCTTTCTTAAGGTAATCGTGGATGAGATGGTATCGCCGCTCGATATACTTGAATTTTTAGTGAGACCTCGACTTCCTAGCTAGGGCTATGGCACCATTATTATCGTAGTATAGAGAAATGACATCCGATGGCATCACTTCAATCTTTGCAGTGAATTTTTTGTATCCGAATGCCTCCTTCATAGCTTCTGATGCAGCGATGTACTCTACTTCCATGGTGGAATCTACTATTACTATCTGCTTGAAACTCTTCCAACTGACAGCACCACTATCACACATAAATAGACTCCTAGATGTTGACTTTCGATCATCTATATCGAACATAAAATTCAAATCTGTATACCCCTGGACTTGGAGTTCTCCATTACCAAAAATCAACAACATATCCTTAGTTCTTCTTAAGTACTTAAGGATACATTTCACAGTAGTCCAGTGCTCTTCATTTAGATTCGAGTGATATCTGCTCATGACACTCATAGCATGGGCTATATCTAGTCGTGTACATAACATGGCATACCTGAGGCTCCCTATTGCTGAAGCATAAAAGATCTTGCTCATGCGTTCACTCTCCTTAGATGTGTTGGGACATATTTTCTTGGAGAGATGAATGCCATGTTTGAAGGGTACCAATCCTCTCTTGGAGTTTTCCATGCTAAACCTCTTTAACACTTTCTCTATGTACATCTTCTGTGAAAGATCTAGCATCCTATTCGATCTATCTCTATAAACCTTAATTCCTAAAATGAAGGATGCTTCTCCTAGGTCTTTCATGGAGAATTCTTTAGATAACCATATTTTAACTGTGGTCAACATGGGAATATCATTCTCAATAAGGAGGATATCATCCATGTACAATACGAGAAAGATAATAGTGCTCCCACTGACCATTTTAAAAATACATGGTTCCTCCTCATTCTTGATGAAATCAAATAATTTGATTACATCATTAAAATGAGTATTCCAGCTTCAAAATGCTTGCTTAAGTCCATATATGGACCTTTGCAGCTTGCATACTTTATGTTCAACATCACTGGATGTGAAACCTAATGGTTGTTCCATATAGATATCTTCCTCAAGATATCCTTTAAGAATACCATTTTTACGTCCATTTGCCATATTTCATAATTGAAATAGGCTGCAACAGCAAGCAATATATGGATGAATTTTAGCATGGCTACTGATGAAAAGGTATCCTGATAGTCAATTCCTTCATGCGGACTATACCCTTTTGCCACTAATCTAGCTTTGAATGTCTCCACATTTCTATTTGCTTCAATCTTTCTCTTGTAGATTTATTTACACCCAATGCGTACTATACCTTCAGATGGATCTACCAAGATCTAGACTTGGTTTGAGTGCATCGAATCAATTTTTGACTTCATTGCCTCTAACTATTTTTTGGAGTCGATATCCGATATCGCCTCATCATAGATTTTGGGATCATCACCATAAACCCCATTACCTACGAGGAGCATTTCCTCTACTTTCTCTGAAATAGTACCTAAGTACCTCTCAAAGGGATGAAAAACTCTTTTCAATCTATGAGGTGGTGGTAGTGATTATATTGGCTCAACCTGATTTGGTTCCATAGGATCCTTAGCTCATTGCTCCTATGAGACTTTCTCCTCGAGCTTGATCTTTCCAATGCTGCCATCTTGAATAAACTATTTTTCAAAAAAATGACATACCGACTCACAATCACATTGTGGTCTTCTGGAATGTAGAAATAATATCCTAATGACTCTTTAGGATATCCTATAAATCGAGATCTAAAGGACCTATAGTCTAACTTGTCCGCATGTTGTCTTTCGACATGAATCAGACAACCCCAAATTCTGAGATGACTTAGACTTGGTTTCTCACCATGCCATATCTCATACGGTGTGGTAGGAACGATTTTAAAAGAAATCCTATTCAGTAAATATATAGCAGTTAATATACTATGTTCCCAAAGAAAATCAGGAAGGTCTGTGAAGCTCATCATGGATTGGACCATATCCAATAGGATTCGGTTCCTTCATTCTAAAATTTTGTTGAGTTGATGTATTCCAGGTGGAGTCCATTGAGAGACTATGCCATTTTGCTTAAGATAGTCCAAAAATTTTTGACTAAGGTATTCATCTCCTCGATCTGATCGAAGAACCTTAATGGATTTTTTAGTTTGCTTTTCAACTTCATGTCTGAATTTCTTAAACTTTTCAAAGGCTTCAGACTTGTGTCTCATAAGATACATATATCCATAGTGAGATAAATCATCGATAAAGGTCATGAAGTAGTCAAAGTTGTTTCTAACCGACACATCAAATGGGCTGCACACATCAGTATGTACTAGGGCAAGTAGATTCATGGCCCTTTCCCCATGTCCTACAAAAGGTAGCTTAGTCATTTTGCCATGAAGACATGATTCATAAATTGGATATGACTCGAAAGTCAACGAACTCAATAGTTCGATTTTCTTTAATTTTTTAATCCTATCTTCTACTATATGACCTAGCCTTAGGTGCCATAGATACCTATTATTTGGATTATTCCTAGGTCATTTTGATCCTATGGCATTCATATTTTGTTCGATATTAAAGATAGATACATCAATATGTATTTGGTAGAAATCGTTAATAAGAAAACCACTTACAATTTTATTTCTTTCATAAAGAATATTACAATGGTCCTTAAGAAAACTAATTACATAGCCTTCTTATGCTAAACATGAAATAAAAATCAAATTCTTGCTTGCAGTAGGCACATAATAACAATCCCTAAGTACTAAATCTAAGTCAGATGGTAGTCGAAGAGGGTAGGTTCCCATGGCTACAACAGCAACCCTTGCTCCATTTTCGATGCATAGGATCGTCTCACCATCCCTCAGCCTCCTACTATCCTCAAGATCCTGTATGAAAGTGCATAAATAAGCACTAAAACCTGAGTCAAGCATCCAACTGGATGTAGAAAAAATCGTAAGATTAGATTCAATAACGAGCATACCTCCAAAAGGATCTGTCTCCTTTTTATTCTTCAGGGTGGCCAGGTATGTAGGGCAGTTCCACTTCCAGTGGTGTCAGTATTATAATGAAATACTTTCTTTATCAGCAGCCTTTTCTTCCAAGTTTTGGCCTTTTTTTTTCTTCCATGTTCCATCTTCTGGCCTTTTTACAGACTTCTTCTCTCCAAAAGACTTATTTTTTAGAAGAGTCCATTCCATAGCGTATTACGGCCTTTAGAACTTTCATAGAAGCTCAGGAATAGACCAGCATATTCATAAGCTCGGCCAGACGTATTCTAAAGTTTGTGCATATGGTAGTTCATGATGAACTACCGATACGCATCAGTCAAGGATTGTAGAATTATATCATTCTGCAGATCCTGATCTAACTTCACTCTGAGCTTTTCAAGCTCTTCCAAGTCCTTGATCACCATCAGACAATGATCTTGGACTGATTGTCCATCATGCATTTTAGTCTTAAACAGTCATTTAGTGACCTGATATTTGGCTGCGTGACTCTGTTCACCAAACAACTCTTGTTGGTGAGCCAACATTTGGCGGACAGTCTTGATATCTTCATGTTGATGCTGAAGCTCATCCGACATCATGCTCAATATGTAGTATCTGGCCTTATTATCTTCATCCATCCATTTGTCAAGAGACGCTCTTTGTTCAACGAAACGGACGAGGCTGTAAGGAGGGGGGATCCTGACCCTAATACATGAGTCAACTTCTTGGAACCAAAAATAATTTTGATGTTCTGGAGCCAATCCTTATAATTAAATTCGTCGTCTTGGTTGTCCAGGATATGGGCTAGTGGTTGGATGCAGACATTTTTCTTTTTCTTGTAAGAGTCAAGTTT